>CAJQZJ010034446.1:1303781-1343004 GCA_907164525.1 Lophiomys imhausi
GCACATACACACATTAGCCTCCACACATACATGTGCACATACACACAAACAGCTGAAGTTAGCCACAAAAACAGGTTATCTGGTCCCATTTATATGAAATTTCCAGAACAGACAAATCTATTGACACCAAACAGTGGGTATCTGAGGTGGAGGGGAACGACTGTGCTGCTAAAGTTTCTTTAAATGGGGGATTTAAATGTTCTAAAGTCAGACTGTAGTGATAGCTGTAAATAAACTAAAAAGTACCGAATTAAACTTCTATAGGGTGTGTAAATTATACCCCAATAAGTCAATTTAATACTGCCATCTAAATCTAGACTGGCCACACTTTTCTTTCTCTCTTTTTTGAAACAGCATCTCGCTATGTAACTTTAAGTTCACGATCTTCCTGCTTCTGACTCAGAGCACTGAGATTACAGGTATGCTTGACCATTCTGGGCACAGGACACATTTGAGTGCCCAATAACCACTGTTGGTTTAGTGACTGCCACATTTGGCCGTGAAGTTCATAAACTGGTTCATGCTGAAAAATGAGTATTTCAGAACCAGAATTTTGGGCAATTTTAAAATACTAAAAAGAAAATCAAGTCTCAGGCAGATGAAATAGCTTCTCCAACAGTGTAAACTAGTGAATGGTGTGGTAGTTAAGAATTGAGATTGGAACAGTGTTGTGGTGTCTGGTTGTAATCCCAGCACTTGGGAGACTGAGGCAGTACTGAAAGATCACATGCCAGAGGCTATCCTGAGATACACAGTGAGTTCTAGGCCAACCTAGGCTACATAGTGAGATCCTGTCTTAAAAATAGAAAACAACGAACACCCAAGCAGAGTGTGGTATCAGATGGGAATCACTTTCTCATGGAGTGGTTGTGAAGACAAGAGGAGATACTTATGGGAATAACGCCTGGCTCATCTCTACTACTGACACACCAGGACACATTAGCTCCTCAGTACTACGCTGTTAATACTGCCCCATTCAGGGACAGGGAAGCCAGTAAGATGGTAGAACCATTCTGGGTCATCAGATGGGCAAACTTCAGCTTAGAGTCATTCCCGAGACTCCCCTGAACAGCCTTTGCACTCACCGGACTGGTAGGAGAGGAAACCACAAGCTTCGGTCCAACTCCGTCATACTCCAGGGCCTTCCGCTGGCTACTCCCTTGGCCAGCTGTTCCGCCCACGGGACTAGAAGGCTGCTGGTCTGAAGTGCTCCCTGCAGGGGCAGCTTGGGCAGTGCCTAGCTGCTGCACGTCTGGGGTCTCCTGGGGAAGTAGCTGATGCTTGTGGGTACCACTTAGGGTCCCAGAGGATGCGTGGGCAGGAAAGAGCTCTGCAGGCCCTTCAAAGTGCAGGTGTGTGCTGGCAGCTAGGCTGTGGAGGGAGAGAGGGGTCTGGAGCATGGGGGTCTCTGGCTCTTGGCTTGGTCCGATGCTTGGCACAGAATTTACCTGGGCTTTGCTGAATTCCGACAACACCCTAGAAGTTTTTAAACAAAAAAAACCTGTGTGACAAGTTGATGGCTAGGAGGTCCATAGCTACTGGAACAGTGGTAGAAGTAGAAAGCTGCTGATTATTCAAAATAAAACCAAACAAAACAGCGCTAATTACTCACTGCATTCCTCAGCTCCCACATAGCCCTCCTCTGATGGTCCTTGCTGAGGCTAGGACTTGGGTGCAGTGGGAGAGCAGGTGAGCTGTAGGTCCCATCTCAGGTGGTACATTCACACGGCAGAAATGAGAACTTGAGGTGAGTGGGAACCGACTCCATTCTGAAGAGGCTAACTGTGGGTTTGGAGTGGTTTGCTTGGCCAAATATGGTTGTGTGGACAATGGCTCCCCTAGTGTCATCTGTGGCAGAGACTCCTGAATAGGTGGTTTTCAGAGTGGGGTTCCTCAATAGCTGAGAGCTATTTGATCTTATGATCTAAATAATCTTAGAATGCAAGCCAAGAGTCTGCTCTTTGAGACAGGGGATAGGTGAGGTGAGGACATACTTTGTCCATGGGACAGTCATGGGGCACCAGGTCTATAGTGGGGTGCTGAGGCCCCTCAAACGATGACTACGTATAGAGAAGCTCAGTGATCTCCCACATGGTATGACAGAATGTGCACAAGCACACAGGGTGTAACTTACTAATGTTTCCTTGTGGGGTTACCGCCCCTTGTCCCTCAGAGGGGCCACAGAGAGTCAACATTATTGCCTTTGTATACATATATACTTCCGGGTCTTCTGAAATGTGCCCTGGCTAGAGACTGTTCCTCCCTCTCCTGGGCTTCTGGGAATCCAAGTACCCTTTCTAAAATAAACACTTTGTTTTCTACTCTTCCACTTACAAAACAAGTATGCTATGGATAAATGCTGGTTCAGAAGGCAACAAGGCTGCCTGGACCCCAAAGATGGCAAGAGCCTGCCCCACTGGCTTAGATGGAGCAAGAACCCCTTGATCTGGGCTGATGGAAATGATCTTGGAATATAAAGTGCTCCTGCTCACCAGAGTTCTGCTCTTACCTGCACCCTCCCAAGCCCACCTACATTCCAAGACAACAGAGTCAACAGGTGTCACCAACCCATGCCAGTATAAACAAAAGGTTTTCACATGGACGCTGCGACATTTCAGTGGAGGTAAGAGAACAATCTATTCAACATATGGTACTGTGAAAAGGGCACAATCACATGGAAAAGAATAAAGTTGGATTGCTATCTCACACCATATACACAATTATCCAAATGTGTTAAAGACCTAAATGTAAGAGTTAAAACTATAAAATTCTTAAAAGAAAATAAAGGTATAAATTATATCTTTGAGTTAAGTAAAATAATGAGTTAGATAATTCTAAACAATAAGCAATCAATCAAAATAATAAATTGGACTTCATCTAAATTAAATACTTTTGTGTGTGAGACAGGGTCTTGCCAGGTAACTCGGGCTGATCCTTCTGCTTCAGCTTCTTGAGTGATAGGATTATCATCATGCAGCACCATGCCTGACCCCCCCCCAAAAAAAAATCAAACCTTTATGTTTCATAAAACATATCAAGAAAGTGAAGTTGGCCTCCATGGGGTGGTACACACCTTTGTTCCAAAATTTGGGAGGCTGAGGTAGGAAGACTGACTTTTGAGAACACCCTGGGCTACACAGTAAGTTCCAAGCTACAAAGTGAAACCATGTCTCAAAACAATGAGAACATAACAAAAACAACAGCAACACACACACACACACACACACACACACACAGAACACAAGAGAAGAAGGGAGGAGGAGGGCTGGGCGTACAGCTCAGTTTGCTAGTGTACTTGTCTATTGTATGCAGAGTCCTGGATTTGATTGCTACCCGGAGGGGAAGAAAGATAGAAATGGCAACTCATAACACAAGGGGAGATACTTGCACTATCCAATACCCAGAATATATCAAGAACTCCTACAACTGAGCAATAAAATGATAAATAACTGAGGCTAAAATGGGCAAAGTGATTGAAAATACTTTTATGAATATATCTCCAGTAAGTGGATGGTAAGGTGGTCAGCATCACTGGCCACCAGAGAAATGCAAAAAGCCATAATGATGTACTCCTTTGTATTCACTAGGATGGCCACAAGAACAAAGAGAATAACAAGAGTTGGCAAAAATTTGGGGAAATTAACTTTTTTTAAATTTATTTTTTGGGGCCGGGTGGTGGTGGCGCACGCCTTTAATCCCAGCACTTGGGAGGCAGAGGCAGGCGGATCTTTGTGAGTTCGAGGCCAGCCTGGTTTACAAAGCGAGTCCAGGACAGCCAGAGATATTCAGAGAAACCCTGTCTCGAAAAAAACAAAAAAAAAAATTTATTTTTTTGTATACAGGGTCTCAAACTTGCTATTTAGTCAAGGCTGGTCATGAACCTGAGAGTCTTACCTCTATCTCTCATTCTCAGCTAAACAACTGTCTCTTATATGTCAATAGCATGAATGTAAAATGGCACCATTGTTATAAAAAGCAGTTTGGTAGCTCCTCAGAGGTAAACAAAGAGTTGCATGTGACCCAGCAACTTTTCTCCAGGTCTACGCCTATGACTGTTCTCAGCACTATTATGTTAGTAGTCAGAAGGGAAGAGAAGTCCCTTAACAGTGAATGAGCAAATTGTGACAAACAGACCAAATGGGATATTATTCAGACATGATATACACTTAGGAAGCTGAGGCAGGAGGATTGTGATGAGTTTGAAGTTAGTCTAGGCTTCATAGTGAGTTACATATCAGTCAGGGCTACATAGCAAGATCCTGTCTCATAAATCTGAAAAAAGCTGGGCTTGGTGGCACATGCCTTTAATTTCAGCACTCAAGAGGCAGAGGCAGATGGATCTCTGTGGGTTCAAGGCCAGC
Organism: Lophiomys imhausi; assembly: GCA_907164525.1. Classification (NCBI taxonomy): domain Eukaryota; kingdom Metazoa; phylum Chordata; class Mammalia; order Rodentia; family Muridae; genus Lophiomys; species Lophiomys imhausi. The sequence goes on from CAJQZJ010034446.1 coordinate 1,308,143, forward strand.
CTGGTCTACAAACCGAGTTCAGGACATCCAGGGCTACACTGAGATACCCTGTACCCAAAAACTAAAACAAATGACAAAAACGAAAAAAATCCAAAAAAAAAAGGTGAATTTTATGATGCATGAACGTGATAACTTATCTTCTTATGAAAGACAGGTGGGAGGCTGGAGAGATGGCTCAGCAGCTAAGAGCACTGGCTATTTTTGCTGGGGACCAGGGTTTGATTTCTATCACCCATGTGGTGGCTCACAATTGTCTATAACTCTAGATCCAGGGGATCTGGTGCCCTCTTCTGGCCTCTTCTGGCACTGCACACATGTGTTACACAGACTAGCACACAGGGAAAACACTCACATAAAAAATAAAAATGTTAAAAAAAAAAAGAAGTGGCAGATGTGGGGGAAAAGGAATCTTTATATAATGTTAGTCTAGAATTATGGCAATTGGTAGAAGGGTTCCTATAGAACAATTAGATCCCACCAGCCACACTACTCCTGGGCAGATCCCAAGGGCTCAATTCTGTGCAGTTCTGTTGAAAACAGGCTGGTAGTTACTGTCAGCCTAACTACTGCTCACCAGCAGATGACTGGGAAGAAAAGTGTGGTTCACATACAACCATAACAAGAACAAAACTGTGCCACTTATGGGAAAATGAGTGGGACCGGACAATCATGTTACGAGAACTAAGACTGGGGAAGACATGTATTTTCTCTCACACATAAGATCTAGGTTTAAAAAGACATTGAAAACAAAAAAAGGAAAATCACAGGGGTGCTGCTGTACGGGAAAAGGAAGAAGGCCAGGGAAAGAGAAGAGAGGCAAGAGGGCCTAATAGAAGACGGGTGTGATCAAAACACATGTACGTATATGAAAATGCCTAAATGAAACTATTAAAAATTAATTATTATTATTGTGGGGAGAGGGGGCATGAGTCAGAGGACAACTTATCAAGCTGGGAATGGTGGCTCAAGGCTTTTAACCTCTGAGCTGTCTCTCCAGCCCTGTTCAAGGCTTTTTGATCCCAACACTTGGTAGGCAAAGGCAAGTGGATCTCTGAACTCAAGGCCAGCCTCTTCATAGTGAGTTCCAAGTACAAACAACACTACAAAGTGAGAACCTATTGCAAAACAAACAAAACCAACACAGTACAGTTGAGTATGGTTGCTCATACCTGTAATCCCAGCACTGCCCAGGCAGGAGGATCCTAAATTCAAGCCAATTTGAACTTCACAGTGAGTTCAAGGCCAGCTTAGGGAGACCTTGTCTCAAAAATGAAAAGTAAGGTTAGGCATAGTGGTACACAAAAATAAAAAGGTTGGGCATGGTGGCACATGCCTTTAATCCCAGCACTTGTGAGGCAGAGGCAGGAGGATCTCCTTGAGTTTGGGGCCAGCCTGGTCTTACACAGTAAGTTTCATGGCCAGCCAGGGTTACACAGAGAAACCCTGTCTCCAAAAAATTGAAGAGGAAAAATCAAAGGAAGGCTACAGATATACCTATGTGGTAGAGTTTGTCTAGCATAAATGAGCTCTAGTTTCAATTCCTACTACTGTCTCCCCGACCAAAAAGAAAAAAACAAAACAAAAAACCCCATGAAAATCTAAATCTAAATGCATGACTTCTAGGGAGTGGGAGATGCTGAGGTCTCCTTTCCTCCCTTTTTTGGTGTGCGTGGGAGAGAGAGAGAGAGAGAGATCATGTATGTGCAGGTACAAGTGTGCAGGCCTGAGGACACCCTCAGGTGTCATTCCTCAAGCATTATCTACCTTGTTTCTTTAAGACAGGGTCTCTCATCGGCCTGGAGCTAGCAGGCTGGCCAGTGAAGCCCAGGGACCCACCTGTCTTTGCTTCTGAAACACTGGGATTACAAAAAGGCACCACCATCCCAAATTTTTTTCAGCATGGCTTCCGGGGGTCCAGTTCAGGTGAGATGAGTACTTTACCAACTAAGCTATCTCCCCCAGTCTCTTGTCTGTTCATATGTATATATGTGTTCACAAGGCTGTGCTGACAACACCTTATCGAGCCATTCTGCCAAGCCAGGCAGGGTGTGGACTTCCCTGACCATGTAGATCCTCATGCTGGAAGAACATGGTTCTGTTTCATTGGCTGATAAGGGCCACTGAAGAAAGCACAGAGGCGACCTCCAAAGCTAAGACACCCGACAAATACGAAGGTTTTCAGTTGAAAGATTGTGAGAGCCAGAGGGGCTGGATGGCACCAAGAAAGTGTCTTCCAGACATAACTGGACTGATGTAAAAAGAACTTATAGAGACGGTGGCAGCGCATACAGGACCTGTGCAGGTTCATGCCAGACCGGGTCCCAGCGCTGAGATGGGGAAGTAGACACGGCTCCCATCCCTAACCAAGAAGCTGTCTGCAATCAACAACTGCTTGCAAAGGAAAGGGTAGTTTTCTCCAGCTGGGTCTCAGTGGATATACTAGCACACTTAAGGGCAGGTCCCATGTCCAGCACTAGGCAACCAACACAAAATGAACTCAATGGTATTTTTGTACATTTCTGAACTCAAATTGCTTTGTTTGTGCATTTCTTACCTTACTGGTCTTTTGCTTGTATTATAATTTCCAATTTTGTGTTTTTATGTTTTTGTGTATGGGTGTGTGTATTTGTGTCTGTTCCTTGTATTTTTTTTAGCTTTTTAAATTTTGATTTTGTTTTGTTTGTCCCTTTGTTTTTAAAGAGAGATGGACAGAAAGGGTTAGGGTGGACAGGGAGAAAATGGGGAGGGTCTGGGAGAAGGTGAGAGAATGGAAACCATGATCAGAATATATTGCATAAAACAAATTATTCTCAATAAATAATTCTCAAAAAACATATTCTAAAAAGTTTTGCAGGTGTTTATGCAAAGACATGTAATGAGAGAACTGATGTCACAGGCCCTACCTAGCAATTACACAATAAAATCAAATTTTCAACACTCCTGAACTCCTCCTCCCCAAGGTGCTAAGCCTTTACTTCCTTTTTTGTTTTGTGTTGTTTTGTTTTTTCAAGACAGGGTTTCTCTGTGTAGCCCTGGCTGTCCTGAACTCGCTTTGTAGACCAGGCTGGCCTTGAACTCACAGAGATCCGCCTGCCTCTGCCTCCCAAGTGCTGGACTAAAGGTGTGCGCCACCACACTGGCAGGACTTTACATACTGACTCTTCCTTTATCTTCTCTCCTTTACAGTCTTATCCTCAAGTCACAGATCAGGAAGGACGAGCAAGGTCAGGAAGGATGAGCAGGTCCAGCTCCTGAGTCTACAACCCTCCATAATTACAGTACAGATTCAAAGAACAGTCCCCAACAGGACAAGCTGCATATTTACTTTCTGCAAAACAGAACCCCTTATAGTAAATGAATAGGTTTTATTTTGAAGTTATGTTTTGTACTTTGTTTAACCTGCAGACATTTTAAGGGTTGAAACATCAAGGACAGGGTATTTATGCCTAATTAACTTCAATATTCAAGTATTATTAAAGAAGAAACTCAACTGAAGTGCTGCTGAGGATACTGTATCTTCTAAACACAATGCTGATCTCCTCAGCTTACAGGCTACATCAAGCCAGGTGTGGTGGTGCTTTTCTGCGAGCCAGTTCTGGAAGATCAAGAGTTCAGGACCAGCCTAGGCTACAAGTTTTTTTGTTTTTATGGGCATTGGTGTTTTGCTGTGTGTGCAAGATCTCCTGGAACTGGAGTTACAGACAATTGTGAGTGCCATGTGGGTGTTGGGACTCAAACCTAGGTCCTTTGGAAGAGCAGCCAGTGCTCTTAATCATTGAGCTATTCATCTGGTCTGGCTATATGGTTTTTAAAGACCCCATCTTTAAAAAGAAAAATGCTGGGCCAGGGAGACAGCTTAGCAAGTAAAGGCACTTGCTGTCAACCCTGAGGACCTGATTTTGGTCTGCTGGACCCACGTGGTGGGGAGAACCAACTCCTGAGAGTTGTCCTCTGACCTCCACATGTGGGTATGCCATCCCTCCCCACAGAAGGGTGACTTTAGGTCCAGCTCTGGGTATGACAGCCCTGAGTGTGCTCAGATACTCATATCATGGTGGGCTGCGTGTCTATACATCCTGACCCTCAACTCTTTGAGTTTCCCCATAAGAACCAATCAGTGATTCCAAGACAGAGTGGATGGACAGTCACTGACTCAAAGACCTTATGCTGGAATTTTCCAGTCATGAGACTCATGAGAGATAAAGGCAAGACACATGACACAAGGGCTGAGAGAGGTAGGCTAGCCTAAGCCACGCCCTATCACTTGACCCAGCACTTCAAGGCTGAGATGGTTCCCTGGAGTCACTCCCTAGTAAGCTCTATTGATACCTCAGATCGTCATCTCTGGGACTCAGGGCTTCACCTCTGGGGCCTCCCATTCTCACACGAGCAGCTCACTGTCAGGTCTAAAGGAAACTCCAATTCTCCAAACTCCAAAGGGCTGTCCAAATATCCAGTAATGAGTTCACCCTGGACTATAGGAGGATTTCTGGTGGTTAGATAAAAACCCGCACTCCTCAGGAACTTGTGAAGCTGGTTTCCATCTGCCGAAGAGTCATTTCCCTTACCTCTGGCAGAAGGGACATACTGCTCCACTGACACAGACCTGCAGTTGCCTATCAAAACCCAGGCTGGCCTCCAGGCTCCCTCGGTACCTGGTGTACATCCCAAAGTCCACACTAGCATCCTAGCCTTTCTTACCCCCAGGCTTCCCACTGTTCTCTTTGTAAGCCGCTGCTACGCTCATTATGATCTCTCCTCTCTATCTCTGGTTATTCTCTCGCTGACAGCCCTGGCCATGTTCAGTCTACTCTCTCTCTGCTCAAATTCTTCCAGATGCCTCTGGATAACTTCTCCCTTTTAGTTACAATAAAACCTTCCCTTTAACCATAGCACGGAGAGGTCCTGTGGGCAGTTTCTTTACTACATCCCCCCTTGCATGCATTTGCCACACAGGTAATGATCTGACTCTCACACAGCTCTATGAGACATCCCCATTTTCAAGATGGAGAAATGGTTCACCAAGAGTAAGCAATTTGCCTGACACTGCTCAACTTGCAAACTATGGAGCAGGCCTGAAAACTAGGTTTTCTGTGAGCCCTGCCCATACATCACTGAGTTTGAGTCACTCTTACGCCAGGTGGCAACCTGGAGGACCTGAACCAAGGCTGTGGAGTGCACAGCGTAGTGAAAACATCCTAGACATGAGTTGATGGAACACACACTTAACTGAAGGAGGTTAGCTCAACAAAAAGTTACCAAATGCCCACAACCTTGACCCTACCTTCCACTGGCAAGACTGGGAGACCAGGGGCCCATTCCTAGCAGAGCATTTGTGGGAGCCGGCTCGACTCAGTGTCCACTGAGTAGAACTATACACATCAGAAAAGAATGAAGAGGCTCTGACACACACCAGCCACACAGAAATATCCATGCACTACCTTTTGTGGAAAAGGGAAGAAACAAGAAGAAAACTACAAAATAATAAAGTGAAAACACAGAGCATCCGTTACAGATACAGTTAGGAACTTGGAAGCATATGCTCTAGGGGACGGAGGCAGGAGGATCAAAGAGTTCAAGGCTAGCCTCGGCTCTAGAGCATGTCTTCGGTCAGCCTGGGCTACAGTATAGACCCTGTCTCACAAAAAGAAACAAAATTAAATTAAAACCAAAAGCTTTGGGGCTTGGGGATATAGTTTAGGAGTAGAGCACTTGTCTAGCTCATGTAGGGCCTTGGCTTGGTTCCCAGCACTGCATGGCGGTGTGGGGCCGTGAAGAGGGACTGTCAGGGCTGGCAATGCAGCTCTGTGGCAGGCAGTTCAGCCAGCACTGCAGATGGGGGCTCTGCCTCACATTCCCCTCTGGTTCAGGAGTCTGTTCCGTGTGCTCCTCCACACTCACTGGCTCCATCTGCCTCAGGTGTGGAGTCTGCGAGGTGACAGCCTGTGCTACTACTTCACCGTGCCGGCTGGAAGTTATATGTACACACTCTCAACTATTAACTCCTTCCTGTTAGATGAAAAAGATGGATTTTACAAGGACCTAGATAGGCCAAAGGCTCAGTCCAACTCTGAGTACTAAATCTAGTCTCCAGCTGGGAGGGGCGGCTCATGCCTCTAATGCCAGCGCTTAGGAGGACCAAGTGAGTCCCAGGGCAGCCTGGGCTACAGAGGAAAGAAAACCCCCCAGCAAACCATGCTCCCCACTGCGCTATTCCTTCAGTTACAGTGAGAGCGCCGTCTCCTTTGATTTCTTTGTACCTTACCAAGCCCAGGGACAATCACAGGGACAGGAAGACAGATGGAGGCGAGGGAGGGTACTCACTCTTGCAGAGACCTGTCTGAGTCATCAGCATTGGCTGTGCCCAGATCGGAGTCGTAGGACATGGGCTCCTCAGAATGGTCTGGGCTCTTGGGACCGTTCTCTTGGAGCAGGCAGCTGTCGGAGCTCAGGCTACAGGACAGCTGGGGAGAACTGGCTGTGTCTAGGCTCAGGGAAGAGGCAGTGAGCTTCCTGTTCCTATGGACCTTATGGCCCGAGTGCTGGACTTCGATGTCCTCTGAGCCTGAGGAGTGGGAAATAGAATCCAGCGACTCCTTCCGCTGTAGTTCTGTACCAGAGGTAGTGAGAGGGTCGAGTTCAGGGAGGGGGCAAAGTCCAGAGAGAGATAGTGGAGTGAGTGTCCACTCATTTAAGATGGCCGACTTGTAGGAGAGTTCAAAGGACAAGGACGTCAGTCCTTGCAGGAAGCTCAGGAGGAACTCGCCCTCCTCAGCATCTCGCAGCAGGGCTGTGGGCTGATAGTACTCGCACAACCGTGCAGGCTCCTGCAGGAGCAACTTCAGATAGCACTCCATCAGACCATCGTTGAGGGCCAGCCGCAGCCAGGCCCGGCAGCGGCCTACGTCTGTATTGATGAAGACCAGGTGCTCCAACTCTGAGATAATGTGTCTGGAGGGGACAGAGCAGATGTGTTTCAAGCAACGACCTCAAATCTCAGAGACATGGATCAAGCTACTGCTCAGCAAGAAGTACTGGTAAGTGCTGCAAGCATGAACGAACTTAGGCATAAACACTTGTGTGGTGACAGTGTCTGAGGGAACATAAAACAGCTGAGCTGTTGAGCCAGAGCTACCCGATGTCGCTCACAAACCCAGGACATATTTGCTGAGCCCCCAAACCCCAATTCCGGGGGAATAAACCCAGAGCCTTCAGCATGCTAGGCAAACACTCTCTCCTGAGCTATGCTCTCAGCCGCAGGTTAACTGAGGGAAACGTGCAGACCTTAGGTGCACTAAACTCGGTTCCTGAAGCTTCGGCCTGACATAAACCCCTTCTCTCTGCCGTCACAGTGTCCTGTGCAGAGAAGGGCACCCACAGTCCTCTGGGCACAGTGCCTAAGCTCCAGTTAACTTCAGCACATGTTAACTGGCCAACTGATCTAAGGAAGCATTCAATGAGATAGAGACAAACAGAAAACCATTATCTGGGCCTGGAGAGATGGCTCAGTGGTTAAGAGCACTTGCTGTGCTTCCAGAGGATCTGAGTTCAATTCGCAGCACATATGTTGAGTGGCTTTTAACTCCAGCTCCAGGAGATCTGATTACCTCTTCTGGAGTTCATGGGCCCACATGCATGTGACACACACACACACACACACACACACACACACACATCCATATACATTAAATAAAAAAATTTTTTTTAGAGAAAGAAAACCATTGTCATTTAGAAGAGAACTAAGACAGGACAGTGGCAGCAGGTATGGAAAGGCATCAGAGACTGATAAGGCATCTCCAGGCTAAGAGTGACATTTACTATGCTGTGGAGGTGGTGCCAGCTACCAGCTTAGGGCCTAAGCAGTCAAGGGCAAGGTCAAAGGCAGGGTGAATATTCTGAAACTGTCTGGCTCCTTGACTAAATACCACACACACCTCATTATGGGCATAAAGTTTAGAACACAGGAGCTGGAGAAATGGCGCACTGGTTGAAAGCACTGGCTGCTTTTGCAGAGGACCTGGCTTCCATTCTCAGCACACACATGGTGGCTCAGTCACCTGCAGCTCCAGTTACAGGGGATCTGGCACCCTGTTTTAGCTTGTATGCCCTGCACCAGACACATACATGGCACAGACATGCATGAAGGGAAATATTTATGCATACACAATTGTTTAAAAATTGTTTTAAGTTTAGAAGACAAACACACATATTCCAAGCCAAGTCAGCAAATTTTCCTGTTAGAAGGCCCGGAGGATATTTCGGTCTTTTCAGGTCACACACTCAGCAGTAAGTACATGACTCAGCCTAGTGCAGTCAAAAGGTCAATAGTGCTGGGGTGAGAAGAAGCCTTAGCTCTAGATGAGAGTGGGGCGTCCCAAGGTCTGGAGACGAGCCTTTCTTGGCCTAGACTACCCTCAAGAGAAGTTGTGTGCCCCACACTCTGATGCTCTTCCCTGATGCCAGCCCTTTCCAGTGTATCTCACTTGTGGGTGACGGCTTTCAGAAGGGGCCAGAAAACAGGCTGAGGCAGAGGCGTCTGCTGAGCGTGCTTCTTCCGTTTCCCTCCGGCCTCGGCACGGATGTGCTTAGCATGCAGGCCATGGATGAACACAGCCTCCAGGGCACCACACATCGTGTTGGCATCACCATCTTCACTGGTGACCACTGTGTCCAGAGACACATGCTGCTTCTGGAGAGCCTTCACAGAGCCAACCAGCTTCTTCTTGATGATCTAAGTGGTGTCAAACACAAGGGCAGACTTTAGAGGTAAATCGTACATGTCGTCCCTGGAGTACAGTCTTCTATACATACAGAGTCTGTGCGCGGCCTGTTCTTCAACGTGTGTAACTGCACATACCTGTGTATACAGCCTGACACTCCTCAAAGCTAGCTGCTGTGGCAAATGAAGATCCAGCACAGAGAAGAAATGGTTCTGCACATCTTCTTCTTTAAAATTAAATTAGATTTATTGATATATGTATGAGTGCTTGGCCAACAGGTGTGCCTGTTGAGTGTGCCACAGGTGTGCCACGTGTCTGAGGTTAGAAGAGGGTATCAAATGCCCTGGAACTGGAATTATGGATGATTGTGAACTACCCGTCATGTGGATGTTGGGAATCAAACACAGTTCCTCTGCAAGAGCAACAAGTGCTTTAAACCAATGAGGCATCTCTCCAGTCCCATCTTCTGCTTCTTTAAACCAAACTTCAATCTTGTATTTAAATGCTGGCTCCATGTAATCACAGCTATGATAGCTCAGGGGCACTCTGCAGAGATATGCTAAGGAGGCAGAGAATATTTCTTTAGAGCAAAAACAAAGAAAGGATCAGGGAGTGCAGTTCAATGCCAGAGAGTATGCTTAGTAGGCACAAGTTCTGGGTTAGATCCCCAACAGTATGGGGAAAAAGCAATCAGGACATAGAAGCCTAATTAGTTATATTAGCCAAGCGTCCAGGCCTAGAGCCAAGGCTTCAAGTCAGTCTCAGCCCTGCTTGCAGACATTTCCCTGAACCTCTCTGAGCATCTGCCATTTCCCTAAAGGTTAAACGACGATATTTCATGATCTACAACACCGGGGCATGGGTTCTTCTTTCATTTATTTACTCATTATTATTATTTTTGTTTGTTTTTTGAGAGAGTTTCTCTGTGTAACAGTACAGGCTGTCCTCGACTCACTTTATAGACCATGGAAATTTAGCATAAAATTATACGATCATGAGTATATCAAAATCATATTAGTGTTTGGCAAAGAACCAGAATTGCAGAAAAACTGGTTTGAAGCAAGTGTTAAGTTATAAGATAAACATTTCACTTTCTGACTTAATCTGAACAGCAAGTGTTTTTTGGAAAGCTGAATTTTAAGAAATTAATTAACAAGTTATATTTCACATTAAATTCTCCCACTTAGACTATGAACTTCTAGATTTTGTTTTGTTGTTTTTGGTCCTCCCCAGAAGTAACCATATTTCTGAATTTTGGTTACTTACTTTCACTTATTATTATTATCACTATTATTATTATTTTTTAAATTTATTGACATTGAGCATGCTGGCACATGCCTTTAAACTTAACACTCAGGAGTCAGAAGCAGGCAGACCTCTGTAAGCTTGAGGCTAACTTGGCCTACGTAGGGAGTCCCAGGTCAGTCAGTGCTACACAGAGAGACTCTGTCTCAAATCAATCAAACAAAGAAACAGATTTATTTACAATAGCTGCTGAGAAGAGAATCAGTCTTCTAATGAGCACTAATAGGCTGTCCAGTCCCATATGCAAACGAGCAATACTAAATGAGCTTAGCAGATTGTAGACACAAGTATGTGTTTGTGTGTGTATGTGTGTACTAGGATAACAATAACAATTATAGAGGAAGAGATCGTGAACTTGAAAGGGAGTGAGGGAGACAGAAGGAGCTGGAGATAGGAAAGATGGGAATAACATACAGCACTCATATATGAAATTCTCAAAAAAAAAAAAAAAAAGGTTTGCTTACTGGGGGCTGGAGAGAGGGCTCAGCTTAGAAACACTGGCTGCTCTTTCAGAGGACCAGGTTTGATGCCCGGCACGCACAGGACAGGAAGTCCAATGCCCTTTTCTGGTACTGTGTGCATGTGGTACATTTACACTTTTGGGAAAAACACATAAAATAAAAATAAAATCTCGCCGGGCGGTGGTGGCGCACGCCTTTAATCCCAGCACTTGGGAGGCAGAGGCAGGCGGATCTTTGTGAGTCCGAGGCCAGCCTGGTCTACAAAGCGAGTCCAGGACAGCCACAGATATTCAGAGAAACTCTGTCTCGAAAAACCAAAAAAAAAAAAAAAAAAAAAAAATAAAATCTCTAAAAGGTTCACTTATTTTTAGCTTATGTGTATATTTTGCCTGCATTTAAGGGCACCATGTGTATACAGTACCCATGGAGACCAGAAGAAGGTGCTGGAGGCCCTGGAACTGGAATTATAGGCAGTTATGAACTAACACTGAATGCTAGGAACTGAATCTGGGTCCTCTGCAAAGCAGCAAGTGAGGCTGGGTGTGGTGGCGCAGGCTTTTAACCCCAGCACCTGGGAAGAAGAGGCAGGTGGATCTCTGAGTTTGCAGCCAGCCTGGTGTACACAGTGAATTCCAGGACAGCCAGGGCTACATAGACCATTTCAAAAAAAACAAAACAAACAAACAAACAAAAAACAAACTCCCCAAAACACAACAATAAAACAAAACTAAAAAAACATGGGATTGGAGAGATAGCTCAGTGGTTAAGAGCACCTTTTTCAGAGGACCAGAGTTCAGTTCTAAGCACCCACATACAGGAGGGAATCTGACACTGCTAGCCCTAGTATTAGTATGCACAGAAAAACACATACACATAATTTATAATAATAATAAATCTTTAAAAAACCCCACTAACCCCCCCAAAAAAAGCAGGAGTGCATGTAACTGCTAAGCCATCTCTCCAGCATTATTTTATTTTTTAATTATTACTTTTAATCATAGATATATTCTTAAACAATACCAAAAAACCCAAGGGTTTTATTGTGTTTATTCTGTCAATAGTCCATTGAACTTCTTTGATCTGAAGTCAATAAAATGTAGAAAGTTTTGGAAAAGGAAATAAAATTCAGTGGTTTTTAGTATATTCAGAGAATTGCGCAACCTTTGCCATTAGCTAATTTTAGAGCATTTCAATACCACTGAAAGAAACAGTGTGTATTAGTGACTGGGGGTGGGAGTGGCTGTAGGATAATTTTACTTTCTGCCTCTACAGATTTATCTATTCTGGATATTTCAAATAAATGGAAACATATGACATGTGACTTTGAGTTTGGCTTCTGTGATGTGGCATGCTTTCAAGGTTAATCTATAACACAGCACGTATCAGTATTTGATTCCTTCTAATCATCAAGTATATTCTACTGCGTGGGTATACGATGCTTTATTTAACCATTCGTAAGAAAACAAATACCTTGTTCTCAGTTTTTTTTTTGCTACAGGGCTGCTTTGAGTGTTTGAATCCACAATTTTATGCAGACATGCTTCCAGGTCTAGAACTGATAAACTTGCGTGGTGACAGGCTTGCGACCCTGACACTTAAAAGCTGACAACTTCCACATGAGTTGGAGGCTGTCTTGATAGTTAAGTTGGAGGCTAGCCTAGACTACATCGTAAAACCTGTCTGCAAATCCAAAGAATTGTTAAGTCACCTAAACCCTATGCTTCCTATGCCAGGCTGGGGATGTGGCTCAGGGGTAGTGCACTGCCTACGTTTGTCGGAGCCTGTATTTCATCCCCAGCACTAGAAAGGAAAGGAATAAAAAACAATCTCAAAAGCTCTATTTAAGTTTTCTAGGAAACAGAGCTGTTTGTCAAAGTAATCACTTTTTACATTTCCAGAGAGGTCCAACTTTTTAATGGTTTTGTCAACACTTGCTATTGTCTTTCTGATTATTGCCATCCTAATGGAGTGAAGTAGCACCTTACATGGCTTTCCCTTACATTTCCCTGGGTTTAATAGTAATAAGCATTATTTTGTGTACTTTCTGGTCATTTGTATATCTTCTTTGGAGAAGTCCTTTGTCCACTGTTTAACTTGCTTTTATGTGTGGTGTGTGGGCTTATATCTATATATATCTCTATATATCTCTATATAGATATATAGAGATATATAGAGATATATATATACATATGTAAGTGAGCACACACATGTGAGCTGAATGTCTTAGTCACTCTACATATTATTCTTTTTTGTTGTTATTTTTCCCCCTAGACAAAGTTTCTCTGTCCTGGCTGTCCTAGAACTTATTCTGTAGACCAGGATGGCCTAGAACTCAGAAATCCACCACCCTCTGCCTCCCAAGCACTAGGATTAAAGATGTGCACCACCACCGCCCAACATACACACATTATTCTTTTTTTTTTTAAAGATTTATTTATTATGTATACAGTGTTCTGTGTGCAGGTATATCTGCAGGTCAGGAGAGGGCACCAGATTTCATTATGGATGGTTGTGAGCCACCATGTGGTTGCTGGGAATTGAACTCATGACCTCTGGAAGAGCAGCCAGTGCTCTTAACCGCTGAGCCATCTCTCCAGCCCAACACACATTATTCTTATAGGCAAGATCCCTCACTGAACCTGAGCTCATCAATTAATGGGCTACCTGGTCAATCAATTCTGGGTTGTCAGTCCCTTACCCTCCCGCTAGCTGGGGTTACAGATATGCACAGCCACAATTGGCTTTTATGTGGGTTCTGGAGATCCAAACTCAGAGCCTCAAGCCAGTATACACTTCTGACAGCCATCTCCCAGGCCCTAGATAGATTATCTCTTAACTGCTGAGTTGAAATAGTTCTCTATATATTTTGGATACTAGACCTTTATCAGAGAAAATACCTTCTCTTTTTCTGTAGACAATATCTTTTCATCCCTGCCTTAACACTTTATGAATAGTGTCCTTTGAAGCAAAGATTTTAATCTTGGAGTTGAATTTTATTTATTTATCTATTATTTATTATTTATTTAGGTTTTTCAAGACAGGGTTTCTCTGTGTAATAGCCTGGCTGTCCTGGACTCACTTTGTAGACCAGGCTGGCCTCGAACTCACAGAGATCCACTTGCCTCTGCCTCCCAAGTGCTGGGATTAAAGGCGTGCGCCACCAACACCCGGCTGGAGTTGAATTTTAAATATAGTACTACATTATATAAACAGCACAAACTATTTCCAATTGAGTGCCTACCAGGTGCTGTGTCAGGGGATGTAGGAATAACCAAACATATACCTCAAGGGGTGGGTCGGTGCAGCCCTTGCTAGGAGGAGGCCAGGGCTCTGCTCCAGCTCCAGAGGGTCCTGGGTAGGACAGGGAGGACTACAAAGGACCAGCTGGTAGCCAGCAAGGAGACAGGCAGAATTGACCCTCTAGTGGCCCTGAGAGGGAAGGCAGCTCTGAGGGCTGCAGCTCCTTGTGGACAGAAGGTTCTGGTGCTTGGAGCAAAGGATTCTCCAAAGAAGCCACCACAGGATTCCATGAACCCAAAAGGCTATCTGACCTCCTGCCCTTCCAAGGACACAGACAGCTAATCCAGAGTGTCTAAGCAAGTCCAGGGACAAACTCAGGAAAAAAAAGAGTTTGTTATGAGAGGTTGTTGGAGGGGTTCTGGTAAACTGGCTACAAACATTGAAGCTTGGAAAATAGTACATGCTGAAAGACACATATGAGCTGCCAATTTGGCAGCTGCTTCAGAGAAAACTAAGTGCTTGAGCAAACTGTAAAGGGCTTGCTGCACAAGCCTGAGAACCTGAGTTGGGATCCCCAGCACCCAGGTAAAAAGGTGAGGCATGGAGACATCTGCAATCTCAGCACTGGGGAGGAGGAGACAGGAGAACCCCAGGGACTTGCTGCCCAGCTAGTTTAACCAAATCAGCAAGCTCCAAGTGCAGTGAGAGACTGTCTCAGGGAGCAGGAGTGGGGGGCTGGCAAGAAGGTTCACTGGGCAAAGGGACTTGCTGCCAAGTCTGATCTAGCTCCTAACTCTAACCCTGAGTCCCCAGAACCCACACAACACAAAGAGAAAACAGACTCCCACAGGTTTTCCTCTGACTGCCACACATGTGCCATAGGGCGCATGTACAGGCACTTAGATGGACAGACAGACAGACTCTCTGATCTAGAAACGTAAGAATCTTCCTGAAGCCTGATTTTAAGTTTTTCTCTACCTGAAGCTTCGCTCTGGACGGTGCTCATTTATTTCAGAATAAAAGTAGATGAAAGCTGGGTGTGGTGATACAGGTGAGCAAGCTAGCACTGTGGAGGTTGAGGCAGGAAACCAGTTATCCTTTGCCAATCCAGGCTACTTCGTAAACCCTCTAAAATTTTTTTAAAAAATTTAAAGAGAAAAGCTGATGAAATGGTGACGTGTGCAGCCCTTCCCACCCTGGTCTTATTTGCTCACCTACCTGGATGGCAGCCCGAGGGTCCAGGCCGTTCTCCACTGCGAGCATTTCCACTCCGGCAGCAGCTCTCAAGGAGACTCACATGACACCTACAGGGACAGACAGGATAGATGAGCATGCTCCCAGCTTACCCCCACAGCCGCAGTCCCCTCCCAGGAGGTAGCAGGCAATCAGGCCCTGTCACTCAATGGAAAACTGAGAGTGGATTTTAAGGAAGGAAACAGGCCAGAGGCACAGTATTTGCATGGGGTGACACCCTGTGCACCAGGAATGGGAGGGGAGGAAAGAGCTTTTCATATCAAAATCTGTGTAGAAAGCCAGGGTCTATGGCATAGGAACTTACAAAGCTTCTTCAACAGTGCGTTGAAGCCCCTGTTGGGTGGCACAACTCAAGGTGGGGGTTACAAAAAACTTATCAACAAAAAAGGTTTCTGAATAAACAACAACTGAAAATTAATTCAAAATCAATGTCTAATGAATCTGGGTATTTCTGACAGAGCTTACCTGTGCTGCATCACATGCCTTCAACTGCTGCATTGGTTCTGAACATGCAACAGCTGCATTTGCATTACACAGGAAGTCATGCTGCATCACCATACATCATCAATGAACACTACCTAAGCAACCTCAGCTCAGATTTGGACCAATCTCTTTTTGACAGGGTCTCTCTATGTAGCTTTGACTGTCCTGGAATTTTATTGGACCAGGCTAGCCTCAAACTTAGAGATCTGCTTGCTTCTGCCTCTTGGGCCCTGATATTAAAGGTGTGCCCCACCACGCCCAGCATTCAGTTCAGATTTGAGACAACTTGTTATCTTTCGGTGTTTACTGTACAAAAATGTCTGCTTTGGTAGAAACATAATGGTTAAATTATAAAAGCAAAGGCTTTTAATATTTCCTCAGCACATAAGTATCAAATTAAAAACCTTGAATTAGATTGATAGACAACTGTGGCTATCTTATCAGTAAGCCAATTTTCTTTGTCTTAAAACACTAAAATTGTATGTATACCAAAGAGCTATCTTACATAGTTTTACTTATGGTTTATCATTATTAAATGTTTGATGTGTCTCTATCTTATACACCTACCCATTGGATCATGTAAAAGTTCCCAGACAAGCCGGGCGGTGGTGGCGCACGCCTTTAATTCCAGCACTTGGGAGGCAGGGGCAGGCGGATCTCTGTGAGTTGGAGGCCAGCCTGGTCTACAAAAGTGAGACCAGGACAGCCAGAGCTGTTACACAGAGAAACCCTGTCTCGAAAAACCAAAAAAAAAAAAAAAGTTCCCAGACAGAAGGGGCTGTGAGTGTGAAGACTTCAGAAGGTCTTTAGGGCATAAAGGAGTGGCTTTCACTAAAGATGCTAAGAACTGGTGGGGACCAGATGCTGGGCCTCACAATTCACACTCAAGTTCCAGGGCTTGTACCAGTCCCCAGCCCCTGCTCCAGTCCTGGCTTTAAGCACACTTGCAGCAGCCTTAGGAGACAACTCTCTCCATACTTCTGCTTCTGCGCTGGGCTGCAAAGCTTTAGGCTGGGTGTCACAGAAACGTCTAAATGACCAACATGGGTTCTGACACTCAATTTGCTACTAGCTAGGCAAGACCATGGGCACATGGAATTTTATTTCTCAGGTGCAAAGTCTGCACATGATGTGTTCGGGATATAAATGCTATCTGTAATTCTGATGGACATAGCCACAAATCTATAAGCACAGAACGCCACTGCCCACAATGTACGTGTGTATCCAAGGACCAGGTGCCTTCTTCTGGGGCCCAATCCAGAGCACTCAGGTTAGGGAGGCACATTCACATCCAAACAAGTCTCTAGGGAAAGAGACTACAGAGCAAATGTTCAGGCTGTCTACCTCAATTATGGAACAAAGAGGGGATGCTATACAGATCGCCTGGTTTACACTTCTCCTGTGATCACTCTACAAATGAATGCCATTTCATTATTTCTACCTGATAGAGGAAGGAGAAAAAGGAAGCTAAGGCAGGTTTAGGAACAAATTTACAGGAGAGTGACTTGGCTCTGCCACTCAGAGCAATGCCAACCCCAGCTCAGAGGGAAGCCCTAACTCCCAAGTAAATGTCCTCAGAGACAGACATAGAGGGGGCTGGAAAGGGTGTGTTTCAGCTGTCATCCCAAGGAACACTGTAGCCAGTCTGGCAGGCAAGGTTTATAGGACCGAAGTGGAGCGTGAGGCCTGGGGAGGAGAGAAACAGGGCGGTCCTCCATGATGGAGCTACGATAATCTCTGGCTTCTTAGATAGTGGCAATACAAAGGGAACAGGAGCCAAGACCCAAATTGGACCTCTTAACACAAGTCTTGTAAAGGGAGGCAGGTGTGTGGAGAATCGTGGCCCTTATGGGGACAGGCTGCCAGGAAGAACCCTAGCTCTGATTATAAACTCTGGCTTCACCCTTCCACACTGCTCCACCTCCCCAGAGATTCTCAAGGCTTCAGGAGGCCAGCTCCATACTCTGGATTCCAGGATTCCAGGATGTAGAAAAGGAGGTATATGCTGTAGTCAAGCAGTAATCCCTCACAACATGCCTGTCCTGGAAGCTGAGTTCCCTCCAATTACCCTTGTGCAACCCAGCAGGCAAGATCCAGTTGCTCAGGCTCCAAGACCCTGGCTTCCAAGTCCCCACAATTCCAGGGCCCAAGCTTCTCTCAGCCTCAGCACTGCTGTGCTAGACACATTCCTCAAACTCCAGTGGCTCTTCTCTCAGCCAGTGTGAATAGGACCCTAGGGCTTAGACCTCAACAATGTAAATAACAGCCTATGTCAATTAAATCTCCTGGAACTAATTAGCTGAAAGTAATAAAGTATTCACAGTGGGGGAACTATTAATAAGGACTATGGCCCAGTATATCTTTTAAAAAACAAACAAGGAGCCGGGCGGTGGTGGCGCACGCCTTTAATCCCAGCACTTGGGAGGTAGAGGCAGGCGGATCTTTGTGAGTTCGAGTCCAGGACAGCCAGAGATATTCAGAGAAACCCTGTCTCGAAAAACCAAAACAAACAAACAAACAAACAAACAAACAAACAAACAAGGGCTGGAGAGATGGCTGCTCTTCTAAGGGACCAGGGTTCAAGTTCCAGCACTCACAAGGCAGTTCAAAACTATATGTAATGGCCAGGCGCGGTGGCACATGCCTTTAATCCCAGCATTAGGAAGGAAGAGGCAGGTGGATCTCTGTGAGTTCAAGGCCAGCCTGGTCTACAGAGTGAGTTTCAGGTTAACCAGACCTACACAGAGACACCCTGTCTGGAAAAACAAAACAAAACAAAACAAAAAAACCCAAAAAAAACCAAAACCATAACCATGTTTAAAACAAATCCCAAATCCTAGTAGGGTGGGCTTATTCTTGTAATCTCAGCAATTGGGAGAGGAGGGTGAGGCTGGGTTCAGAGTCACTCTCAGCCTTCCATATATGGAGTTCCAGGCCAGCCTGGCTACAGAGCCCTCCATCTCAAAACACCTTATTGGGGGCTGGATCAATGGCTCAGCGATTAAGGGCACTTATTGCTCTAGTCTGGAATTTGGTTCCCAGATGACTCACAACAGCCTGTAACTCCAATCTTGGGGGGGCTCTGATGTCCTCTTCTGTCACTGTATATGGTGCACATATATAATCTCACAGACACACACACACTCATCACACTCATACACACAAACAATTAATTAATTTAAACAAAACCCAAAATAAACCAAACCAAAATAAACTGAAGCTAAGAAAGTCAGAGTTCACAGGTCTCAAGCAGAGGGAAATAACTGTTGCCTAAATCTGTCAGAAAAGCCACAAAAGGACCAACACTAGCTCAGAAGCCCAGAACAACCATTTCACAATTAACAAAGTAGGTAAAAAAAAACTTCAGGGTTAGGCTGCCATTGCCATTCAGAACACCTTTACCTTATTTTTTTTTTTTTTTTTAAACAGGGTCTTTCCATGTAGTCCTGGCTGTCCTGTAGACGAGACTGGCTTCAAATAAACAGAGATCCTCCTGCCTCTGCCTCCCCAGTGCTGGAAGTAAAGATATGTGGCACCACGCCCAGCACCCTTACCTTTCTTTGAAGGAAGCTAATAATGTTACTCGTGTCTAAACTATAGTGCTTCAGGGAGACAGGAATGCACTTGCTCATGGAAGTTGGTGTTTGTTTGTTTGGTTGGTTTTGGTTTTTTTGAGACAGGGTTTCTCTGTGTAATAACCCTGGCTGTCCTGGACTATGTAGATAAGGCTGGCCATGAACTTACAAAGATCTAATTGCCTCTGCCTTAGCAGGGTGACAGCTCTCCTCCCTTAGAGAGCCCCAAATGGTACTAGCTACCTCTACCGCAGGTACTGGTTCACCTTCCATGGCTTTCTGGAATGAACAAAGCTTCTCTAACCTGGCCCTCCAGCTTTGCTTAATTCTTTTTTTTTAAATATTTTATTTATTAATTATGTATACAGTATTCTGTCTGCATGTATGCCTTCAGGCCAGAAGAGGGCACCATAACTCATTATAGATGGTTATGAGCCACCATGTGGTTGCTGGGAATTGAACTCAGGTCCTCTGGAAGAGCAGCCAGTGCTCTAAACCTCTGAGCCATCTCTCCAGCCCAGCTTTGCTTAATTCTTAGAACAGTCCTGTGAGAAATGGTCGTGTTTACTTTAGAGGGTCCACAGGCTCAGTAGAAGCAGACAAGAAACAGAAATCTCAGGTCTCCTTAGTCCTTTTTTGCAGTTCAAACTATCTCAGGTCAAAAGAACTCAGAAGCTCCATTTGATCAATTAAGAACTAAAGCAAGACCCTGTCTTACTAGACAGAATTAGGGCCCCAACCCAGCCGAGCCCCGGTCTTCTCCATGACACCCAAGTTTTAGAGCTGTCCTTTCTTAAATGTTCAACGAGGGAAGGATTATCCCAGTACTAGCTAGTACAGTCATCTTATTTCATCTACACCTTGAGGAAGAAAGAAGAAAAATGGCTTAGATGAGTCTTGAAAGAACAGACAGTATGCCTTTACTGCTCTCAAAACACCATTCATCAGTTAATGGCAAGGGCTTCTCTTCAGAGGCACCTCAGCCACTCCAACAGCCCTCTTTCCACCGCCTGAACTATATACCCGCCATTCCAAACAGCCCTTCGCTTGTGCCATCCAGCTGCCAGACCAACTGATGAGTCATACTATTTCAGTTGGAAAAGAATGGCAAAGCTATCTCCGATTCAGTAAGACAGCTGACCTCTCAGACACATGAGCACTGAGTGTGTAAACAGCATGCCTTTCCTTCTTTTTTTTTTTTAAAAAAACATTTATATATTAATTTATTATGTATACAGTATTTGCTCGACATAAATGCCCAGACACAAGATCTCAATGTAGATGGTTGTGAGCCATCATGTGGTTGCTGAGAATTGAACTCAGGACCTTTGGAAGAACAGTCAGTGCTCTTAACCTCTGAGCCATCTTTCCAGCCCCATGCCTTTCCTTCTGAGGAAAGCTGAATCTCTAAGCAAGAATCCTGAAGGGGTAGGCATAAGGAGCGTGAGATTCTGAAGCAAGAGCTTCAAATTAAATACTGCTCAAGTGTGGGAGACTAGTCCAAACACTAGTGTGGGTAAGGATATCTGTCCTTACCCACCGCCCATATTTTCCCTCCAACTTGTCTTACATCCAATACCACCCATCTCTCCCATATTCTTGCTCATACAGTACAGGATTCTTCTTCTATTTTTGTTTTATGTTTTATTTTTTAGGACAGGACTTAGCTGTGTAGCACAGGCTGTCCTCAACTTACAGCAATCTTCCTGCTTTCTCCTCCCTCAATGCAGAGTTTCCAAAGATGGGCCAACTATTGCCTGGCTTTTAGATTTTTTCCTTCAGTGAGAGCTTTGTACTCAGCAAGTGGTCTACCACTGAGCTATTACCCCAGTCCTCATCTTTTTTATTTTTTATTTTTTGAGACAAGGTCTTGCTATGTAGCATAAACTAACCTGGAACTCAACATGTAGCCCAGGAAGGTCTTAAACTCCTTCAGAAAGCTTTAAACTCTCCATTATCAACCTCTTGAGTACGTAAGGTTACAGGTGGGTACCACTGTACCTGGCTTTGCTATAGGATTCTAATAGTGTATACTCCAAATGTATGAAATCAAGAACTTTGAAGAACTCATTCATCACTGTGTTTCCAGGACCTAGAACTACAGACATAGTGATACTCAAAAACCGAAAAAGAAAAAAAATGAAAAAAAGAAAAACAAACAAACAACAAAAACAAACCCAACTCTTGAATGACGTAATAGATGAAGGCAAGGCATATAGAACAGGTACATCTATTTGACACACTGTGAGAAGTTGAGGCACACAGCTTTACATGGTAGAGTTGCTGTGAAATTTCTGCCAGCACACTAAGCTGCCAAAAAGTCAAAAGCCACTCTGAAGGATGCATCATTGTGAGAGGATTTTAAAGACAGAATTGCAGTTCAAAGAAAGAGAACCACTGTGGCAATGATGGTTTCTCGGAACCCTTTACAATTGCTGATAGGGTTGGACGTGTGAAGTTCAATGGTAGAATACTTGCCTAACAGATACAAAGTCCTCAGTTCAACCTCCAGCACTGGGTGATGTAGGGTTGGGGCTGGCATCAAAGATGGCTGACCCTCCTGAAGCAAGTCCATCAGAACTTAGAGGAAATCTATACCAAAACGTCCCCAGGGGACTATAAATGCTAAGCATAGGATCCTAACAACACCCATCCGCCTCAACTACTGACGGGTAATTCACCTTTACATGTTCCTATGAACCCAAGTGCCTAAGACTAAATGATCCAGGACCCACAAAAAGAGAAGCGAGCAGAGCGGTAGTGGTGCGCGCCTTTAATCCCAGCACTAGGGAGGCAGGGGCAGATGGATCTCTGCGAGTTGAAGGCCAGCCTGGTCTACAGAGTGAGTCCAGGGCAGCAGAGAAAATCCTGTTTCAAAAAGCCGAGAGAGAGAGAAGCAATTTTACAGCCCCTGTACCCACTTAGTCCTTCAGCCTTCCCAAGCCTCCTCATGATTTACAACATTATTCTGATGGCCATTATGTCCCTGGATTCAATAATGGGGAAGATCTGCATTCAGTTATAAGGAAGGGAACACTGGGAGAATTCTTCCTCCCAGGTGCTAGGACCCATGGCCAGGACTCTGTGGTCACAACCAACTCCACAATTCTCCCTGAGGCTCTCTATACAACCATCTTCATAGTGCTGCCTCAGGCTGTCTACTGCCAAAGAACCAGCCAAAAGGAAGGGCTGATTTCCACTGCCTCAGGATGAGTAGCCACCTCTCACCTACCAGGTATTTGAATGACACCTACCATTACAACAGCAGGCACAAATGATTTAATATGGATCCCAGAAAAGCCATCTGTGGAGACTCACATTCAGGACATCAGACACCAGGAAAAAGCTCTCCCCCAAGAATCCAGGCAGTAAGCTCTATACTCATTTACCATCTGAGTTCCTACACACACCAATTCAGCTGTTTAGTCTGCTAGGCTCTGAGCTAGGAACAGTCATGGCTGTTGAGAAATAGCAGGCAGGAGTGGTAGGTAGGAGCCGTGTCCTAAGTTCTCAAAGTGAAAGAGCTGGCTCAAGGAAGGAAATGATAAAAGTTGAGTAGGTCTAGTTAATAGTAAGTAACTCTGGAAAGCTAGACATGGTGACTCATGCCTACAATCCCAGCACTTGAGAGGTGAAGGCAGGGAGAATCCGGAGTCCAAAGCTAGCTCTAGCTGTTTGAAGAGACCCTGTCTCAAAACAAACAAAAAAACCCTAAACCACCCTCCCACTCCCAAACCAAAGGAACAACAACAACAACAAAAACCAAATTAAAGCCAGGAGAGGTGCCCCACGCCTTTAATCTCAGCACTTGGAAGGCAGAGACAGGTGGATCTCTGTGAGTCTGAGGCCAGCCTGATCTACATAGTGAGTTCTAAGGCTTAATAGACACCTTGTCTCAAAAAACCACCACCAACAACAAAAAACCACAAACTAACAGTGATGAATGGGTGTGTGTGTGTGTGTGTGTGTGTGAAATGTAAAGTGCATTTTGTATATCAAAATACATTACATGCGCCTGACATGGTGGGGAACGCCTTTGATCCCAGCACTCAGGAGGCAGAGGCAGGTGGATCTCTGTGAGTCTGAGGCCAGTCTGGTCTACAAATCGAGTTCCAGGTCGGCCAGGGCTACACAGAGAAACCCTGTCTCGAAAAAACAAATAAATGAAAAATTACATGCTTGTATAAAATCTCAAAGAATTTATATATACATATATATGAAATTTAAAATAACAAAAGGACTCTGGAAAGGTGGTAGAAACTGAGGCAGCAGAGTTAGGGACAGTTTAGAAAAGACTTAGGCAGCATAGTGTCCTCAGGATAGTGCCAAAGAGAAATTACCTCTATGATCAGCTAGGAAATTAGGGTAAGAGTAGGTAAGGAGACGATACACACAAGACTTGAGAGAAAGCTCAGATGACAGTTGGCAAGTTCAACAGGAGACCACTTTAGTAGTGGGTCAGCGGGAGGGAGGGAGACCTAGGGTGTTTGGGATGACTGAGCAGACCTCGCGGGGCTGAGCAGGGGTATGAGAGGCTACGATAAGAAATCTGAGCCAGAAGGAGGGTCGAGTTCCGGAAGGTTCAGAGGAGTTGAGGGATGAGTGTGATGTTGAGGTAAGAGGCGGCGAAGGATGTGGCTCGGATCCGGTTGCAACAGGGCTAAAGAGGGGTCATGAGTAAGGCTGCACTTATGCAAGACCGGTGGCTAGGGGACCTGGCTCAGGGCTGAGGTTGGCTGCGGTGGAGATAGAGGGGAGAGATCCGGGAGCCGCTGGCTGCGGTGGGAGCAGGCCCGGGCTGCGAAGGGCCAGGGTTCCCACCCCGAGTCTCAAAGCACGCAGGGGTCGCGAGTAGCTGCGAGGCTGCAGGCCCACCGCCGGTTTGCGTCGCCGCCTCGCGCTTCCCTCCACGTCCAGACCCCAGACTCACCAAATGGAACAGGAGCAGGTGGCGGCGTCCCAGGAGAAGGAAACCCTCAGCTCGGAGCAGAAGATGCGGCTCCCGAGGTTTTGACAACAGGAAGCGGAGCGCGGCGTCTGACGCCATCACGTTGGTTCGTCGCTTCGGCCCCGCCCCCGCCCCGCGAAGCCAATCATGGGGCCTGGAGGAAGTGAGGGGCGGAGCCGGAAGTTCTACACCACCCGGGGTTGCGGGGGGATTCTTGGCTCAGGCGAGCTATCCTGCGGCTTGCGATACCTCGGTTCTGGGTAGCACAGAGAAGCTGAGCCCCAGGGGTGCCGAGACCGCCTGGCTCCCGCAGATCTGCGTCAGATCTGACTCTCAACCCCATCCGTGCGACTTTGGGGTGGTCATTTCGCCTCCGTAAGCCGAAAAAGCGCACCTGTGGCACCATTGACCCGGGTGCCTCCCCAAGGGCATTAGTACTGAAGGGAGCAGATCTTGGGATCAAGTGGGACGGACCCTCAGGTCTGGTTTTCCGGAGCCAGGAAACAGTTGTTTTGACGTGTCTTATACCAGGCGATCGCCCTGAAGGCTCTCTTGGATGTGTTAATTTGTTTGCGGTCAGCCCCTTGAGGCATGAAGCTCTAAGGACTTGCTTTTAGTCTCACTTTTTAATTGCTTTTGTTCCACTACAGAAAGTGACCCCTGTCTTTCCAAATAGACTCAGAAGAAAACTGTTAAATGTAATGAGCGTGGCTAATGAGGGTCAGGGCAGGCGGTGTGGGTCCTGTACCCTTGCGGACTTTGCCCAAAAGGGAACCTAGGGCTTAAGTGCGGGCCACGGGGACTGAGAAAGAGAAGGCTTAAGAGTGCACAGTAAATATTCTGCTTCAGTCTCTGTGAGTTCACGTGAGCTTTGCTCATATTGATTTAGAGAGCCTTGTTTTCTTGGTGTCCTCCATCCCCTCTGGCTCTTACACTCTTTCCACCTCTTCCTTGGGGTTCCCTGAGCTAAGAGGGGAGGATTTGGCGAAGCCATCCCATTTAGGGCTGGATGTTCCAGGGTCTCATTTTCTACGTAATGTCTGGTTGTGGGTTTCTCTCTGTATTTGTTCCCATCTGCTACAGGAGGAAGCTTCTCTAAAGATGGCTGTGAACTGTAAATATAGCAGAATATTATTAGGAATCATTTTAGCACTACGTCTATTTTTTTTTCTTTTTCTTTTTTTTAAGACCAGTATTATTTGGTTTTACCCTAGGTCCCTGGGCTATCTAGTCTCTGGTTCTCTGTCACCCCAAGCATCCAAGCATGTCGGGTATGGGTTCCATCTCATGAAGCAGGCCTTAAGTTAAATCAGTTACTGGTGATCCCCCCCCCCACACACACACCCCAAAGCTCTCTGCTACCATTGCCCTAACATAGCTTGTAGACAGTACATCATTGTAGATCAAAGGTTTTGTGGCTGGTTTGTTGTTTGTGTTTCACATTTGGTAGTGTGCAAAATACCTTCTTATACCAAAAAACCACTAGAACATAGTGGTGAAGGCTCTATTTAGGCACCAAGTCAACATCTCCAGGTTCAATGATTTGGGCAGATGTTGTCTTCAGCAATGGGACCTTGCTTCCTGTTTGTGGAGAGCAACCTGTAGTCTAGGCAACAGCCTGGGTTGTTTGGGGATTCCCATGGGGCCCCGTTGGCCAACAATTCAATTAGATGTAACCCAGTCCCTGTACTGGAAGCTTTGTTTGGTGATAAGAGATGGCCAGATGTGACTCTGTCTGCTGAATTATTTGGAGTTTTCATTTAGATTACCTTCAATTATGCATGTATTTTAGGAAGTTTCTCCTGTCTAATACAGGAGAATACTAATACTACCCCTCAAATGCCCCTTAATTTTAGCTGTTTGTCCTTGTGTATTCTCTCCCAAAAGTCCCCTCTCCCCTCCCGACTTGATCCTCCAGTTCCAGCCCCCCATGTGGTGTGTACTCTAAATGTTAATTAATTTGCTCCCCGAAGTCTGCTTGCTACCTTCCTACTACAGGAGCCCATGTGGACAAACCAAGTGATACTGTGCAACCTTGCTTGCTATCCATTTCTTTGATTGGTTAATGAAAGGGACTGAAGGGGTGGGCAGAGAGAGAGAGAGAGATAGGTGGAGCTAAGGTTGGGGGGGGAGAAGGAAGTAGGAGTAGGAAGAAGGATAACATGGATTAGATGGAAGATCAGAATTCTATGTAGCCTGGAGCACCAGCATGGCATGGAGAGAAATAGCCCATGGGATGTATGTAATTATGGGGTTTTATCTGGGGAAGTAGAATAGAAGGCTAGCATAGAGGGTTAAGATTGCACAGTCCTGCCGAATAGAAGGCTAGCATAGAGGGTTAAGATTGCACAGTCCTGCCGGGCGTGGTGGCACAAGCCTTTAATCCCAGCACTCAGGAGGCAGAAGCAGGCGGATCTCTGTGAGTTCGAGCCCATCCTGGTCTACAAAGCAAGTCCAGGACAGCCAGGGCTGTTACACAGAGAAACCCTGTCTCGAAAAACCAAATAAATAAATGAATGAATGAATGAATGAATGAATGAATAAATAAATAAATAAATAAATAAATAAATAAATAAATAAATAAAAGATTGCACAGTCCTGGGTTAAGGCTTATTAAAATCCATCAGGTGTCTGTGTGTGATTATAAGTGGCAGGGATAGCTCCACTCCCCTAATAACTGTATATAACAATTATTAATTATTTACTACTACACCCATCTACCCATAATTCTTCTTTTTTTTGGTTTTTCAAGACAAGGTTTCTCTGTGTAGCCCTGGCTGTCCTGGACTCACTTTGTAGACCAGGCTGGCCTCAAACTCACAAAGATCCGCCTGCCTCTGCCTCCCAAGTGCTGGGATTAAAGGCGTGCGCCACCACCGCCCGGCTCCATAATTCTTTTTGAGGAAGAACTTAAAGTTTGAAGGGGGAGATCTGGAATGACTTGGGAGAGGGGAAGAATATTATAAAATATATTTAAATTTGTTTTATGTAATTAAAAATATAAAAAAAAGAGTGCAGAGTAGCTGGTTGATAGGCTACCCTCCCAGTCTCCTCTCCCCAATTTACATATTTTGTATGTGTGCTCAGAGGTCTGTAGATAGTTTTATAGAGCTTTCTCTCTCTTCCCACTTTTATGTGGGGATGGAACTTAGGCCAGGCTTGCCCAGTAAATGCTTTTACTCTCATCTGTCCCCAACCCCAAGCTCTACTGGCCTGAGCTCTGGTCCAACTCACTGTGGGTTTAGCCTCTGATAGCCAAGGGCACAATGTCTGCTTTCAGAGTGCTCTCACCCCATCTGGGGGTTAGCAGGTCAATGACTCTCTCAGCAGGAGTGACCCCTCCTCCACAGCTGCAGACTGATCTGAGTCTGAGTGTGTAGTGGCACAGCTGATAGCTTGGAAGGAAAACTACAAATTAAATCAAAGCTGTTATTTTTTAATAACTTACTTATTTTTATTTCATGTGCATTGGTGTTTTGCCTGCATGTATGTCTGTGTGAGGGTGTCAGAAGCCCTGGAACCAGAGTTACAGACAGTTGTGAGCTACCGTGTGGGTGCTGGGAATTGAACCCAGGTCCTCTGGAAGAGCAGCCAGTGCTCTTAACTGCTGAGCCATCTCTCCAGCCCCACAAACTATTATTTTGGTATTGAATGTTTCTTTTGATTGAACCTGGGACCATCCACACACTAAACACTCTGTCACTGAGCTGTGTTCCCAACACTTACAATCTTTAAAAATATATTTTCAAGGAGCTAGAGATGGCTCAGTGGTTAAGAGCATGTGTTGCTCTTGCAGAAGGCCTGGGTTCAGTTCCCAGCACCTTCATTATTTCTTTCGGTGTGTATATGTGTGGATGCATTCACACTTGAAGATCAGAAGACAACTAGAGGGAGGTTAAGAGTATGTATTGTTCTTGCAGAGGACCTGAGTTCTGTTAGTGTAAGTTTATATAATTGTATTTGTTTCTCAGTTTACCTGGCTATCACCCAAATAATTGAGACTCATATTATTTGTTAAACAAACTTCACAACACAAGAACTGAGCAGTTGTTACTCTATTCTTAACCTCCTAAGCTAATCTGGCTTCCTCCCAGAGTATATCACAGAGATACTTGCACTTTGTGGCTTTCCTGCTTCAGCTGGCTCTTTCTTGATCTCTCTTGCACATCTGCAGTCTCTGAACCCTCTTACTTCCTATAACTCCTCCTCCCCTGGAGGACAGGGAGTCCAGCCCTATTCTCTCCCCTGCTCAGTGATTGGCTGTAAACTGCTTTATTGGCAAAACAAGGGGCAATTGGGGAGCAGTGTTTACACAACATTCAGACATGAGATTCTCAGGACAAGAACTTCAACCAGATATGGGGATACAGAAATCAGCATTTGAATTACACAATAACCT
Organism: Lophiomys imhausi; assembly: GCA_907164525.1. Taxonomy (NCBI): domain Eukaryota; kingdom Metazoa; phylum Chordata; class Mammalia; order Rodentia; family Muridae; genus Lophiomys; species Lophiomys imhausi. Next base: position 1,336,528 of record CAJQZJ010034446.1, read on the forward strand.
TATGTCTACAGAATTCAGTCCCCACCACCCATGTCCGGTGGCTCACAACTGCCTATGACTCCAGGCAGGCATGGTGATGTTCACCTTTAATCCTAGCTCTCCAGGGGCAAAGGCAGGTGGACCTCTTTGAGTCTGAAGCCAACCTGGTCTACATAGCAAGCTCCAGACCAGGCAGGACTACACAGTGAGAGTAAAACAAAAAATGGGGGGCTATCCTGCATTGCAGTCTCCTGGGTCCTCTCCATGAAGACAACTTCCATTCCCAGGGTCTTGTATGTCCTTCCAGAAGGACTCTATAGAAGTACTATCTGCTGGAGCTGAAATAGCGAGCCTGGCCTGGTGACATTCACCTGTAATCCCAGCCAGAAGTTCAAAGCCAGCCTGGTTTATATAGTGTGTTCCATAGCAAGACGCTTAAAACAAACAACAACAAAACCCGAACAGTAGTGTGAAGAGGAACTGGTTTGCCATGTTGCTCAAGATGATAACTGTCAGCCACATATGGGTACTGAAAACTTTAAACATGGCTTGTGTGATATAGGAGCTGACTTACACTTCATTTCGTTTGCACTTACTTACATTTCTATTTAATTTACGTAGTGACGTGTGAGTAGTGGTTACTATTGAACCTTCTGTTCTCTATACGAAGCACATAATGGTGGGTCTCGTCTGATACACACTGTACTGGTACAGTCTTACTTCCCAACCCCTTCATTACTTAGGTAGATTTTTCTAGTCCCTCCTGCATTTTAAAAGTTCACTACACACTCAACAAAGACTATGAGAAGAATGTTCCTAAAACACAAGAAGAGACTGCAGCCCTGCCTTCAGCTGTTAGAATTCTCCTCGTGACCTAGCTCGAAGGGAGCTGACTGAGCCAGTTACGATTGTTTACACTGGAATGACCTCCAAAGGCCCACAGGTTACGTCCTTAGCCTGGCTCTGTCGGGAGGTGATAGAAATGTTAAGAAATAGAGTCTGCCGGGCGGTGGTGGCGCACGCCTTTAATCCCAGCACTTGGGAGGTAGAGGCAGGCGGATCTTTGTGAGTTCGAGGCCAGCCTGGTCTACAAAGCGAGTCCAGGACAGCCAGAGATATTCAGAGAAACCCTGTCTCGAAAAACCAAAAAAAAAAAAAAAGAAATAGAGTTTAGTTATAATAGTGATGCAAGTTAGTATGGAAGCTAAGTCAGTTATAGAACTTTAAATTCATGGAGATGGTTAGATGGTAGAATGTTAAAGTCAGGGGCCAAATATGTATGAACTGGACATTGGGAAGGTATACTGGGCCATTTAACTCTCATAAATGTGGCATATTTATTTCTGTTGTTTTGTATAGTATTTACTGTTATTAGAGAAGGAACCATTTGTTGGACTGAAAGGGGAAGCTGTTGGGGGGAAGAGGGTGGAAGGGTGGGACAGGAAGGGGGAGTAGGGAAGGGATTGTGACTGAGATGTAACTTGAAGAAAAAAAATAAAGTATTTAATAAAAAAAAAGAAATAGAGTTTAGAGGGAGGTCTTTTAATCATTAGGTACTTAGCCTCAGAGGGGATTATGGGACCATACCCCTTCTTCTCCCTTTTATACCCAGCTGTGAATAGGGTTCATCAACCATGGACTCTCACCATGTCCTACTGCAGATTCAAAAGCAACAGGGCCATTCAACAATGGCTTAAAACATTGAAAATGTTTTTTTTGCATGCCCAAACAAACCTTTCCTCTTAAAAAACAAAACAAAAACAATTAAAAAAAACAAAAAACAAACACTACAAATGGCCTGGAGGCCAGGGGCCGTCATTTCTTATAACATCTATAAGATCTATAAGATCTAAAATCATCCACATATATTATATAATCAAGAGACCTTATGACACACTGACCATACCTTCCCTCTATCAGCCTGAACCTGAAATAGCTCAATACTGAAAAACTCTTTGTAGGGACCGGGAAGTAGCCATCATGAGTCACTGCCCTACAGTGCCCTCTCCACCCATGTGACCTGGGCCTGGCAGCAGTGGCCCACCATAGGGCTCATCACAATCCTCCTTCAGTGGTTCCCCTTGGAAAGCAGCAGTTGCAGCAGGAATCTGGCACAAGCCTTGCTTTTGCCTGGTGGGCACTACAAGGAGCCTTGAAAGGAGTGGTAGATGCTAATGGGCAAGCTCATTATCTGGATCTCTCCTTAACTGAGAGAGTCATGAAGTAGATTCACACGTTTAGACAACCTTCCTCTTAGGATGTTTCCGCTAATGAGATCTTTTTTTTGGGGGGGGGGGTTACAGAGGTGGTGAGACCCTGTCTCACTATGTAGCCCAAGCTATTGTTGAACTCATTACATAGCCCAGGGTGGCCTCGAACTCCCAGTCCTCTGCTCCAGTCTCTGAATGCAAAGATTGATAATCCAATTTCAAATGGAGAAGAAACTGTCATTAACCTGTTTAGTTCTTCTGGAATTCTCCATGGGAGGCAATAGATTCAGGATTTGGTGCCAGACACTTCTGGGCACAGATCTCAGTTTCAAAGGTCTCTTTACAGTTTATGGGAGAAGTACTGAACGAAATGTGATGACCTTGAGTAAGCTGGTCTTTATTTCATGAGTCACACCTGGGGAGGCTGAAGGAACAGACTGAAATGAACTCAGGAATATTCCCAAGTCATTTGTGAGGCAGGGCTTGGTTGCTAAGCACTGGGGGAAGGAGGAGGGATTGAAGAGGAAGGAGATATGGTTCTTGCCTTGTCAGGGTTTCTGACCCCAAACAGAACTGAGTCCGGAAAGCACTTCCTGTCACTATGGTGAGCCCTAGAGGAACGAGCCCAGGTTATGCAGTCTCCAAACCAGGGCTCCTCACACACTGAGAGGGTTCCAGGTCCCAGCATCCAGTCTTATCCTGACTGGATTGTCCTTTCCTGTCCCCTGCATTGGGCCTCCTGAGCGGCTCACTTTGGCCTGTGGCATGAAGAACAAAGGGAGTGTGTACTTGCAGAGACTTCCTGAGGCTATTCACAGAAGAGCTACTGCCTCTCCAGCCTGGGTGGCAGAATCAAGAGTGGAACTGGGCTGCAGGGTGTTAGAAAACAGCAGCGTTGTGTGTTCATCACTAACATGGCCAGCTGAAGACAGGCAAGGATTCTTGTTCTAATGCCTACTATTCAGGATAGTTTGTTCCACTGTGTTATTGTGGCAATAGCTAACCCATTCCTTCAATTAGGTTATAAGTTCAGACTGAAAGAAGGAACCAACACACAGTGGGTTAAGAAAGAAGCTTATTGAGTTTTCATGTAATAATCTGGTTAAGAAGTCCAAGGCAGGGCACCCAGACGGTTCAGTGGATAAAGGTGCTGGCTGCTCGCCGGGCGGTGATGGCACACGCCTTTAATCCCAGCACTTGGGAGGTAGAAGCAGGCGGATCTTTGCGAGTTCGAGGCCAGCCTGGTCTACAAATTGAGTCCAGGACAGCCAGGGCTATACAGAGAAACCCTGTCTCGAAAAGCCAAAAAAAAAAAAAAAAAAAAAGGTGCTGGCTGCTCCTGCTGCAAGCCTGAGTTGATTTCTGGAATCCACATAAAGGTGGAAGGATAGAGCCAAAACCACAAGGATGTGCTCTGACCTCTGTACGCACACTGTCCCCCTCTGCCACATTCTTACCCCACATATACAATAATAAAAAGGAGTCCAGGATGTAGCTCAGTTGGCAGAGTGATTGTTCAGCTCCTGAACCTGCGAGATCCTTCCCAGCTCCGGGGGTAGGATGGCACAGTCCTGCAATCTCAGCACTTGGGAGGTTAAAACAGTACAGTTATAACGTCAGAGTCTCTCTTAGATACATAGTATTAGGGCAGCAGCCTGGGCTACATGAGACCCTGTCTCCAAAAACAAAATTATTTTAGAGCTAAAGCCCAGCATTTACATGGCTGAGGCAGGCAGGAGGAGCATAGTGGAGTTCAAGGCCAGCCTGGGCTACAGTGTTGAGACTCTATCTCAACCCCTTACCTTAACAACAACAAGAAGGCCAGAGCAAGGTTCGTGAGTGACCCTTGTACAGGGCCATGCTAGTGTCTGTATCGTTCCAATTTTACTATATGTGCTGCCAAAGCGAGCCCTTAAAATGAAATTTAGTCACTGTGTGTGGTGGAAGGGAACTTGCCACCGTTTGCATGTGGAGGTCGAAGGACAATTAGTAGGAGTTGTTTCTCTCCTTCTGCCGTGTAGGTTCCTAGGACTGATTTCAGAGCTGAACTCCCTGGCTGAGCTTTGATGGACTGAACCTTCTGGACAGTCCCCAGGCTCCGCTTCCTCGGGATGCATGCTGACCCTCTCTGAAGCTTTCGTCACATCCACAGATCTAAATCTCTATGTCCTTCAACTGCAGAAGCCCAAAGTCTCCACAGTGTGGCGCCAAACCCCCCTTCAACGTCACCATCTCCAGAAAGCCTTCACTTTATCCTCTTTCCGTTTCTGGGGTAGGCTTCAAATCGTCGTCCACCCCTCCCCCGGCTTCCCAGGGATTGGGGAACAGGGACTGAATGCATGGTCTAGTGTATGTTAGGATGCTAGGTAAGAACTCCCCCTCCTTCACCGGCCCTTTCCTATTTTGAATGGGTGTGCCCCCCCCCCCCCCATCCCTCAGGTCTCAAAATGACAGATCCTTCATCCCACTAAGATGTTAGGAGCCAGAACTTGTTGGGGATGGTAAGAAGCCCTGAGCTACAAAGTGGGTGCCCACCTGGGCAATGTTTCTGGGTTGGGAAGCCCAAAGGTAAGAATCCAGCCTCCCTCTCAGACTTAATGAGACACCAGTCTTCCTTGTACCTCTCTGCCCTGCCCCTCCCCAACTCCTCTCCCTTTCTTCAGCCTGAAAGAAGCTGGAGAACCTTTGCTGCCCTGTGGTACCTTGGTAATTTGAGTGTACAAGGCTTGATACATCTCTTTGTGTTGAAGATTGACTCACAGATCCACATAGAAGGAACGTTCTGCCCCAGCTCCATACTTCATGGGAGTGTTCCCAGTGCACCTCAGCTATGCCTCTCTTCCCCTGGATGTTCACTGCTCCCCTGAATTGTGTAAAGGATCCACAGCAGCAACAGTTTCCCTGGGCTCTATGAGTCATCCTAGCAAGTGGGTGGCCATCTAGCTGGTAGGACGCACTGGTGAAAACCTGGACTGTGACTGCCGTCTGAACAGGGCCACCTGGGAGAGGTGAGCCCTTATCTGAGCAGTCTGACACTAACCCCAGTTAGAGCAAAGTTCAGCTGATTCTAGGTGTCCCCAGAAAACTAGAAGGTTGCTTGGTGTGGCACACCCCTCCCAACCCCCGCTGGTATCTGAAGGACTGAGAATGAGTGAAGTAGCAGAAAAAAGGGTGCTTACCCTGCGTTTGGGTAGTTTAAAAATAGGCAAGAAAGACTACAAAGCCACCTCGGGAGGGAGGGGAATGAAGACCCCTTTCCCTCTTCTGAGCCGGAGTCCACCAATCAGAGGCAAGAGCGGGCTGTATCTCCTAGGCAGATGGCTGGATGTTTGAGTCACTAGAATGAGTTTACTGGGGTGTGATAACTTGTTTTGTCCGCAGAGACAAAACACTTTTTTTTTTTTTTTTTTTTTTTTTGGTGTTCCTTTCATAGTTGCCATGTATAACTGGAAATTTTTGAGAGTCCTACTTGGAGGACCACATGTTACTGGGGAAAGCAGGGTCCCCTCTCAAGTTCTTAACTCTGTTAATAAAAGAATTTAAGAACATACTGAAAAGAATACTCAAGGACAATCTTATCAGAGTTTAAAAAAAACAAAAAAAACAAAACCACCAATCCCAGGGCAGACAAGCTATAAGTCTTGGCAGCTGCCTGGAGGGGGAGTATGGAAAAGAAGAGAAAAAAACCATGGTGTTTGTGCTAACACCAACGCAGAGGTCAGCCATAGGGTGGGCAGTAGCACTATGGTGGGGAGGCAGGGAGAGGGGCTTCGAAAACAGAGTGGAAAGTTCAAAGGAAGCACACATAGGAATAGCTTAGGTTTTGGGTAGTTTGCAATGTTAGGTTTCTACTCAGATGTAGAAGATGATGATGATTTGAATAGGAAGAAATAACTTTCTCTTAACAGGCCTTCAATACTTACCACTCCGATCTCCCTCCGCCAGCCGCTTCCTCCCTGAGTTCTGGAGCTACCGGCCTGTGCGGTCTTGCCCTGGGTCTACAGCCTTTGTCCTGAGTTCTGGGACTCCTAGCCTGCACACCCTTGCCCTAGGCAAGCTTTGACTTCTTCCTGAGTCAGTACTGTCCCAAGTTGTGCGACTCCAAGCTTGTGTGCGTTGGCCTGGGTAGGCTCTGACCTCTGACCTTCTCCCTAGATTGGCAACATGCAGATGTCAGTAGTTTCTAGAAAATGCGTTCTGAATATTTTCTATTCTATTTGGATTCAGAGAGGAATGCTAATTGTGTGTGTGTGTGTGTGTGTGTGTGTGTGTGTGTGTGTGTGTGTGT
>CAJQZJ010034450.1:0-30698 GCA_907164525.1 Lophiomys imhausi
GGGGGGGGGGAACTAAAAAAAAAAAACCAACAGACACACAAACCCACAAAAACAAAGAACAACAACAAAAAAAGAGAGGAAAAAGAAAGAAAAAAAGAGAGGAGGATATTTTTAACCTGACAGTTCCATCCCAGTCCCTAAAAGGGAGGTCATGCAGTACTTAAATGGGTAGATATTAAAGAGTATTTGTTGTGTGACAGATACTCAACATATCCTACACAGCCTCTAACTTGAAGCATCTTCATATATATACATATATATATATATTGAATGTATATACCAAATATACCAAAAATGTATACTTTCAATTTCTTCAGGTCTTCTCAAATTTGTCCTTAAATCCAGGATACTTAACCTATGAGGCCAAAACAATAACCCTGACAATAATCACTATCATTTGTTATATATTGACTATGTATCCACCCTGTTCTGAGCCCTCTATTTGCTTTGTAATTTATCCTTACAAAACTCTGTGAGATTGGAGCTGGTACTTCCATATTTTAGATGAAGAAAACTGAGGCAGAAAAATGTTAAGTGATTTTTTAACCAAGTCTCTCGGTCTCAGAGCTGCTAAAACAAGCAGTGAAGCTGATACACTCTACAGCATTATGATGCCATTCTTTCGCTTGCCCTCTTTGTTGTTATAATCAACTGCACTAACATTATCATAGTTCATCGTGCCATTGTGTTCTACACCAGAGATTCAGATGGGAAGATAATATAAACAGTCCCTCTTCTAGTTGTTGTAGAACCTAATATGAGATAATACTAGTTTTTCTAAAGCCAATATCACAGAACCATAGACAGAGAGGTTACATAGCAAACCTGTTTTCTCACCATTTTAGAGCACTGGCGCTAGACTCAGGTGTTGGCAAGGTTGGTTTCTTTTTTAGACCGTCTCCTTGGCTTGTAGAGGCTGATAACTCCCTATGTGTCCAGCTGCCCCTCACTCTGTGTGTAGTCTTTATGCTAATCTCCTTTTTTACGAGAATACCACTCTTATTGGGTCAGGACCCATGCTAACTAGTTCATTTTGCAGACATCCCATTCCTTTGTCATACTAACTATGGCTCAATCTTCCAACCGTCACATGTAGCTGGTGGCTACTGCGCTAAGCCCTATACTTCTAGAACATTTCTACTAATTCAGGAAGTCCTATTGGACTGAGACATTCTACAGCACATAAATATATGGTTCAACTCAGTACTAAATCTTAATTTTAGTCTTGTTTTCCAGTCACATCACACTTGAAGAATCAAGACATAATAATAGTAATAAAAGAGTCTGTATTCTTCATTATGACTCAAGTACTGCTGAGCATAAATGGCATACTTGATTTAAAAAACACAAGCTGATTCTGGTATTAAGCATGAATAAAAGTCGGTAGATCATTAGAAAATGAACTACCATGAGATAACTGGAACAAAGGTATAGATGGGACAGTTTGGAGATAATGGTGGTGGGGCTTCTACTATTCTAGAATAGCATATAGGGGAACATTCTGTGTAATGAAAAACAAATGTAGTTCCCATGTAGTCAGAAAAGAACATATCCTAATTATTGGAAGTTATCTGTCAATAAGCTATACATCTCATCAAAGAAATAATTTTTTTAAAAAAGAAAAACTCAATGCACTGGCTGAAACTGAAATTTAGTTAACAAATATATTTTTTAATAACTATAAACTGTTATATTAGGCCAGAGGAACAGCTGGTGGCAGCCTGCCCAGAGGTCAGTAAGTTCGCCTTAACTGGAGGCTTGTGGCGGGGGTTTGTAGGCCTGGATGGGCAGCTGCTAGAGCTTGGCAGGAGACTGGCAGGCCTGGATTGCCTTAGCTGATGGTCTGAAACCTCACAGTGGCCCTGTTCCCAATAATTAAATGCACCAAGACCTTTTAATGTTTCAACGCTTAGGCCTTAGCTGACTCTCAGTGAGCCAATCTAAATTAACCTGACCACCTAAATCCCACCTTCAGGGCTCACAGAGCTCACACCCAGATGTCCTGTTGCTTCCAAGTCCTGGCAAGAAGAGAGAGCTTTCTCTGTGTAAACCCAGGATTCCTAAGTTCTTCCCAGGAAGCTCTGCCTTCCTATACTTTTTCTGCCCAGCTAATTGGCCATCCTCTACTTTTATTAACCAATCAGAGAGTGCCTCAGAAAGGACGGTAACCAGATCTCTGAACACTGAGATCAGCCTCTGAGAACCAATATATAAGACCTTTCTCCAACAACTAGTATATACTGAGACACCAGTCTCTGGCTTCACTCACAATGAAAAGTTGTCATTAGATATTGGGATACCTTTGATTGTGATTCTTGTTGACACAGAAACTGGCCTGTGTCTGAAGCAATTTACTGGACGTGATGAAGCTATACATCCTGTACCTACTCAACTCCTCAGTTTGTGACAACTGTGGATTGTAACAAAGTTCCAGCACTTGACTTTACTAGAATGGACTTACACAATGTGTAAAATTATCTTTACAATAATCTCCAGAATGAGCAGGTTTTAGAGGTAGATCCACTTACTATCCACCATTTAATTAGATATGGGCATTATTTTTTGGCAACAATATCCTTTTTAATCCTCATAGAGACTCTGTGAACAGGTGTTTTTGTTCTCATGTTTTTGGGCATAAAACTTATGGTTGTATGGATATTTCATTTTCCGGTGGTTATATGGGAAGGAACAGAGGTAGAATAAAAACTGGGATAGAGTGTTTGATGCCAAAGCCCAAGTTTTAAACCACTTCGCGGTGGGTTCTACCCCAGTGTTGATGTCTGAATTGTCTCATTATTTGTAGTGGGATTATGTAATATTGAATTTTATAAATAAACAACTCCACAGAGTTATAACACATAGTGTGCAAGCTGTTCATTGTAATTTTCAATAGCAATCATCTGAGAATCTGAAGAGAATTCAGAGGCAATTATGGAGTACATTAAAGATATTCATCCAAGTTTCTGACTCACAGAGGGACTAGTCACAGCAGGAAATTGAGGGACAAAGGGATGAAGAATGTTAGACTGAGTTTAGGACTAGTTGAAACCACCAAGGGTAGGCCCACTGTTTGAAAGGGAGGAAATAGTCTAGAAAGCTAGCCACAGCATAGGAATGGGAAGGACAACATAGCCCTACATCTGCCTCCTGCCAATGCCTTTTCAGTGGACAAAGAAATCCAGAAGCTGGAGAGGAAAGATAGTCCAGGGGTTAGGCTATCCTAGCACAGAGCTCAACAGTGAAGACACGATTAGAAGGCATAGGGAAAGAAAATGTGAATAAACTGTACTTTTTTGGGGGGAGAGGCAGTGTTTTAAGAAACATGGAGGTAATTTATGATGCTATAAAATGGTATCCTAAACCAGGTAGCTTAAATAACAAAAACATTTCTCATTGTTCTGGAGGCGAGGAAGTCTATGATCCAGGAGCCTGGAGGTTCAGGTCCTGTGAGAGCCTTCTTCCAGGTTCTTACACACTGCCTTCTTTGTACATCCTTACATGGATGGGTTTTTTTTTTTTTTCTAAGCCACTGATCCCATCATGGGTATTTTACCCTCATAAGCCATTTATCTGCCAAAGACATCACCCAAATGCTGTCCCATTGCAGATTATAGTTTCAGGAATATAAACAAACAGTAAGAATGGGTGAAATGGAAACTATTTAAATATCTAATATTAATGAAAGTATGGCAAAGTCATGTAGTAGGATGTCAGGGAGCATTCAAAATAAATAAAAAGAGAAAACATTCACTAAATATTAAGTGAAAAGAAAGATATGACAACAGAATTACAGGAGGACCAAAGGTATTAGTTTGAAGGGATATTCATATATATGTGTATATATATGAAAATGGGTATATTAGTCTTATAGCCAGTATAAAAATATTTATTTACCAGAAATGTATTCAAATTCTACTAGTGTTTCTTTGGCAGGAGTTTAAAGTTGTTATTTTGTATGTATGTGTTTAATGTGTGTTTGTATGTATTCATGTGTGTGAATGTGGATAAGTAGATGATGTACATATGCAAGCCAGAGGTCTCCACCTTATTTTTTGAGACAATTTTCTCCCTAATCCTGGCACATGTCAATTCAGCTCGACTGGCTACTTGGCAAGCTCCAGGGATGTGCCGGTCTCCCCACACTTCAACACCGGGGTTACACATGCACACCACCCTATCTGCTTCTTACATGGATACTGTGGATCTTACCTTGGCTGCTCCTCCATACCAAACACTTTACTGACAGAGCCCTCTCCCCAGCCCTAAGGAAGATGTCTTTATGTCTTCCTGTGGTTTTCTTTTCTTCATATTTTTCTTAAACAATGCAACTCCTGTGTTATTTATAACTTGTAACAACAGTGTTCCTGGTGTTATTGTTCTGTCTAAGGGGATACATGACCCAGAAGCAGGCATGTGGCTAAGTCCCTGTCTGTCACTCACTTGCCATCTCTTTACTTATTCTCATTGTGTGCCTGTTTGGCGGTGACTAGGTGCCTGAGCTGCATGACTTTAGTGCCATCAAAATAGGATGAGTCAATAAAAATGGTCTCCTTTTAAAATATTCCTCTGAGGAACTCTGAGGTCCTGGAGAATGGCCTGATTTCCTATTGATCTTTTTATTGCTTCAATTATTTCCTCAATCATGGTTAGTTAATTTAGATCCCCACCAACCCTCTATTTCCATTGTCTATTATATTTGGTCCCTGTTAATATGAATCTTCAGCAGCATTTCCATTACTAAATGGACAGTTGCCTAATGCCTTATCGGCACCTGGAGGAATGAAGCATATTTCTTAAGAACCATCTAGGCAGTAGCCATTTTTTTTTCCCTGAACCATCTAAGCATAGCCAGTGTTTTGTGTTCTTGTAATCTTAATCTTAAAAACAGCAATCCATCTGTTTCATTGTTTTATTCTTTCCTAATAGAAGAAAATTCCCCCCTACTGCCTCACTGATCTACAGCCATCCAACCCTGATGGGCTCTTGTAAATGGAATTAACTCCAGCGATGTGATGGCTTTTTATATTAGTTATCATTTCAGTAAATCCATTCACTCTCCCTGGCTTGCTTTTTAACCTCCAGCTGCTTCCCAATTATTAGCTCTTGGATGAGTGCTTCAGCGGCATTACTGTAGTACTTGCTTGTCGTAGATATTAATAATAATAAGCAGTTAGTAAATGTGCAGAGTGTTAAACGCACACAGGATTATTTTTGATAAGCTTAATTGTAATCAGAGTTTTCCGCTGGGTGAGTTAGGATTCTTGTGGTTTCGAAGAATAGAAATCAACTCGAGGTGGCTTGAGCAAGGCAAAGAGGCACTGTGGGGTTGTTTCAATACATATTGAGAGGAGTGTTGGACAAACTTTTGGGATAAGAAGGCAGCTAGGCCTCAGGATAAATTAGAACTGTGAACTGGAAAATCAGCAAGAAGCTGAAGATGATGGCAAGGGATGCTTTTTTAGTAGTAGAGCATGTCCCTGCTTCTTGGAGCACAAGACACAGGCTCCATGTCAGTGTCACAACCACCTGATCACTTTCCTTTCTGATTTATTTTTCCTATAGCTACTTTCTTCTTACTTTTATTTATTTGTTTGCTTGTTTAACATTCATTTGTTTTTGTTGTACTGGGAAATACACCTAGCACCTTACATATGATCGGCAAGAATTTTCTGCCTCATTCTTCAGACTTAACCTCTCACTTCTCACTTCATTCCACAGAGAAGCTAGCTGATGGTTTCCTCTCCCTTCAATATTTCATAGGTGTGGCTAAACCCAGCGGAACCCTTTCCTGTGTCTTCTTGCTTTCTTAGTTTTCTACTTCCAATTATGTTCTGACCTTCCCTATTCCAATTCCAGATTCTCTGGACAAGAACTCTGATTGGGCCAGCAGAGGGAGGCCCAAGGATATGTGTTTCTCAGAAACCTGGTAATATCCCTGGTACTCTTTACTCTCTGTGCGGTCATCACATAGTTTGAAAAGTGTTATAATCATAGTTATTATACAGTCTGTGCTTTTGTTGACCTTAATTACATTGCAGAGACAGAAATTGACCAAACTCACTATCTTTCTTTGCATTAACATTCTATAATTGAAGCATATATCTTATATAGATGGAGCCATGCAATTGTGAACCCTTAGGTATCCCATGGCAAAAAAAAGATAAGTTTTGCATTTTTGACTTAAGTGATTGCCATAGGAATGTGATCAAAGTGAACAGGGTGGGCACCAAGAAAAGTGAGGCAGAGAACAGGCTTGTGAAAGCCAGGCTGGCTTCCTTTTGTGAAGACAGCAATTTGAGTACCACACTTGCTAAGAATCTACATCCTATGGCCAAACACCAACCTACTAATATTTAATGAGACTGACAGCCTAGAAGATCTGGTTTGAAGTAGTCAAAATAACAATTAACCTTTCTGTCTATGGCTTACAACATTGAATTGTCAAATAAAGACATAAATATCTGTGCACATTGTATACGTTTGTCAAACACCTACTAAAGTGAGGTAAATCCTGCCATTATGGTTACTAAACCAGTTTTTAAGTGCACCTTGGTTTTAATTAATCTCTGTGGTAGGCACTTGAATATAAGCACTTCATATTTTTAAATCATTTCATTTTCACAACATACACTGTGAAGTGGGGTTCGTCTGTAATTCCCATTTAATAGACAAGAAATGGAGGGTCCAAGAGTCTGAAATACGATGATAAAAACCACACAGTTAGATTTTTTTTTTTCAAGAAAGAATACTGTGACTCTAGATCTCTCTGGCCACATAACACTTGGCTTCTTTTATTTGGTTTTTAAGCTGTGTTGTCTTGGCTTCCACAGCCTGTTCTGTTGCTTCTCTGAAGGAAAGAAGAGGAAACAAAGGTTAGCCTTGGCATATACTGGAGAATGGGTAGGCTTTGGAAAGCCACAGCTGAGCATGGTGGATATCATGATTAAGGCAGCTGGAGAAGAGGCTCTCCCATTTCCCAGTTAAGTGTCCTTGGGAAGTTTTCTTTCCTTATGTCTAGAAAATTAGTCCTCCCTTATAGTGGTTCCATGGTGGAAAATTTGATATATGTTGAAGTCCTGAAACCATACTCAGAAAAAAAAAAAAAAAAAAGGTCCTTTCAACAGAATCTCTTACTACCAAGTACTATATATGTAAAGGAGACAGGGTAGGGATAGATACGCCCAGTGCTGCAAGATATCAAGCAAACAATGACCACTTAAAGTAGAATCCTGAAGAAACGTTCCTCTCTTATTCTCACACTTACTGAATGTGTGTTGTGTGCAATACACTCAGCTCACAATTAAAGATATAAAAGAAAGTACTGTGACAAAGATACAGAGTGTTCTGGATCCTGATTCCACAAAACAGACGGAATTTAGGAAAATGACTGTAAGGAAACACATAAGAATAGTTATGGCAATGAAAAATCTAGAGTTGTATCAGGAGAAAGCAAACTAAGTGCTCTGCCAAGCTCTGTTGAAATGCTTAACTCCAGGAACTTTTATCATGCCCCCCACAAGGGCTCTCTCCCAATTTTCACACCCATAGCACATACTACAAAATAGACCACTGTCCTTCTCTTCCAAGTTGACACGGCTGACTCTTCATATATCTTAATGAAGGATTGTTTGGTTATCTAGTACATTCCTCAGCTGGATTTAGCCTGAGAAGGGATAAAGCCAAGGTGCCAACACATATTAAAAATTGACTTTTTCCTCATGGCAGCTTGTCGTTTTTCAATTTGGCATCTTCCCTTGTTCTTTTCTCCACCATGTTAATCTGTATGAGACTTGACTCATAGCGGATTTTCTTGTGAGGTGCCTTTCTTCAAGCATGTGGATAAAATTGCCAGGTTTAACGGAGGAACATTTAGAGTCTTGCTCTGTTTACAGTCTAAAGCAGATTGCTTCTGTTCTTGGCCTCAGTCCTAGATGCCCAGGAAATTAATGGTGTCTCTTGCCTGTGACAGCCTGTTTACATCCTGGAGTTGGTCCCCAGTTTTTACTGACTTTGGGTGTCCGATCTTCCTTAGACCTGCTGCCAATTCTGTCTGGCACTCCTCGGGCCACCCTCCTCTGATGAATCCATCCCACCCATAGTCTCTGAAGGCAAAATGATTTTTTTTTGGTATGCCTTCTCATGATTGCTGGCATGGAACAACGCATCACGTATACTTGAGCTAAAAAGAATTTAACTCACCGCGCGCGCGTGCGTGCGTGCGTGCGTGCGTGCGTGCGTGCGTGTGTGTGTGTGTAGTGTGTACATGTATTCATGGATATACATGTGTGTTTAAATATGTGTGAAGGCCAGAGGAAGATGGCAAGTGTCTTCTTCAATCATTTATTGAGGCATTGTCTCTTACCTACGCCAGAGCTCACTGATTCAGCTAGTCTTATCTAGTCAGCTTGCTTAGGGTATGCTCTGTCTCTGCTTCTCAGGTTCTGAGACTCAGTAGGCTTACCAAAACCAGCCAGCTGTTAGGTAGGTGCTGGGAATCCAATTACCACTGCTCACAGTTGAATGGCAGGGGCTTTATACACTGAGCCATCTCCCTAACTCTCTCTATACACTTTTTAAAAATTGTCATGTACATTTGTAGCCAGTACTGGGCATACTGTCCTCATTTTTTTTTACAGGTAGGGAAATGGAAGCACAGTAGTGTCATGGGCCTTGTCCCACACCTGATCACTGGCAGAGTGGGAAAAGGAGGAACTCAGCTATGCAGAAGCAGGACTGTTCTCTTGACCCCACGCGCTGCTACTCTGCCCTACTTACAGGTTGCTCAGAGCAACCTCCTGTTTTAGTCAATGAGTTGTATGAAATCTCTTTACACACAGGGAGAGCTACATTTGTACTGGGTATTATTATTATTAGCGAATTTAATGAAAGACAAAAGCTGAGGACAGAGAAGTAATAGAAATCCATACATCATGTCTGGGATTCACCAAATAATACTAATATCCAACAGACTGCAGTAAGTTGTTTGTTTGTTTGTTTTTTAACTAAATGACCGTGGGCCAACAGGTGGGCAAAATATTAATAGAAAACTAAAAGTCTTTTATGCTACTGAATTTCCCCAAACCTTTAGTATCCTATTGTATCTTAAACTCCCAAAAGTGGTCACCACATCCAGGATTTTCCCACCCAGCCCCCACTATTTTCTATTAGAATAGCAAGCAGGAAAAGCTAGCGCTATAGCCTGGGTTGCTCCCCCAGGCTGTTTTTTATTGTGAGGATGGCCCTCTCTGGCTCCTGGGAACTTGAGTTTCAGGAGAGTTCCCACCGCTCCCTAACCACATGCTAGTGATCCTAAAACAGCTCACACTTACAAATGTTCCCCATGCTAAGTTCCCACTTTCCTTCCAGGAGGCTGAATGTTGGCTCACGGCAGGTAGCCAACGTCCGTGACTAGCTCCAAAAGCAGTCTTTGGTTACTACATTTCTAATGAACATGTCTAGTGGACATTTCCTATGTGTTAACTCAGATTCCACATCATGCATTTTTTCCGTTTTATGATTTTGTTTTGTTTTATTTGGTTGGCATAAGTCTTAGCTGTGAGTCCAAAACACTGTAGAATCCCGTGAATCAATCTAGTAAACTACCAAGTCTCTGGGTGTTCTTTGGGGCTCTGTCACATCCTCACAGTGCCTTTCAGCATCTCATGGGACTTGGAGATTTCATAGCATTTCACTGTGTGAAACAGTGAGAGTTCTTCAGTCCTTCAGGTGGAAGCAGAAGCCATCTCACACCTTTGCTCTGATTATTTTGTGAAAGATGTTCACTCATTTCCAAGGAACAATTTTCTTTCCTGACTGTAACACATAGACTAAATACATACTCACAGGCCAAAATCAACTGTAGTAATTTTATGAACCTGTAGGAATAATGGGATGGGAAGGGGAAGGGTAGAACCAACAGCCTCAAGGTATAATCATCTTTATACATTCCATTTTTTAGGTTTAACTCCCTATTCCAAACTAAAAGCATGTAATTTTATATGTACAACATTAATTGTGTAAAATGTGTTAAAATAATATATTTATAATCGATTGATATATCTAATCAGCAAATCCCACTAAAAAGACTACAAACCTCTTTGAGTCTCATGTCTCCCTCAGTAAATAGGATTTCCCTGAGTTCATTTGATGGCATATACAGCTGTGTCAGAGCCTCCTGAGAACAAGTAGGCTTCTGTGCTGCATGAAAAAACCAGGAAGAGATAGCAATTAGTCCCAGCATGTGCTACTCCAAGGACATTTCCTGGTACTTCTTTTCCACATTCTTCTTGGCTGACTTGTCTTCCTTTTTGTGTTTCTCTGCTGCCAAAAGTTTCATTTGCTTATCCTCTACCCTTGATGGAATACTTTCTTTCCTGTGACCCAGGCTGCTTCCTATGACTCCTTCTTGGAGTGAGTGGCTAGGGCAGCCTGCTCTGTTCTCCTTTTACCTGGCGTTAGTGCCCCCATGAACCCATTCCCTGAGATTGGAACTTGGACCACTTACCTTGTCTGACACTCTGCCTAGTTGACTATTTGGGTAGATAATCCGTGGTGTTTCAGTACCCACACTCATGTTGCGTCTTGCCTCCTATATCTTTCTTTCTTCTACAACTCTGTTTTCTTTGATTACTCCATTTAAATCCAGGTTTTGTTCTAGGCTCAACCAAGCTGCCCTTCCCCAGTATATCTCACAAGTAACACATCTTCCTGATCTTTGGATTCCCACTAACATCTCTGTGTATATCTCTGGGCACTTACCACTTTATTTAATTATACACCTAACATACAATGAATGAACTTCTACTAAAGCCCGTTCATTGTACTCAAAACCAGTGATAAAAGAAAGAACAAAACAAAGTCCATGGTCCCAAGGAACTTACTACCTAGTTTTGCTGTGATATATGATGTTATATTATTTTTGGTCTCATATTAGTTAGCTGATAATTCAGCTGTTCATGTCAAATTCCCTGAGGAGAGAAAAAGTGCTAAATGACCAATAGTAAACAAAATGTGCCCCCTTTCTACAGTTTACTAGCCTTGACCTCTACTTCCTTATCTATAAGCTGGGAGTAGTCACATCTACTTCTCACTGGTGTTAAGAAGGCTGTCTCAGAAAGTGCTAATAAAATACCCAACAGTGGGCCAAGCATAGCCTAGTCACATCAGTAAATGGCAGCCATAATTCTCAACTAAGTCAGCCTATGAAGCAAGTGTTTATGATTCCATTTTTTTCCAGGAACTTTGACCTTAGGACAGCACTGGGAGACTGATCCTGGCTGGAAAATCTCAGCATTGTACTGTCAGTCTTCTCCCATAATGTCCAATATGAGCAGGATGGGAGGAGACCAAAGAATGGAGCTGTGAGTCACAGAGTCAACACTGCATGTAAAGACTCGCTGGGCTTCCTCTGCACAGGGGACATGGATTTCCACATCCATTTTTGGCTTTAATGTTGCTGTTCAAAGTTTGCTTCATTTCCTGACAGTCACCAGATGCAGAATAGAGTGCAGAAAGAAGGAATTTCCTTGTAATGCCCACTTACTGTGTATCATTATACATTTGCATTCCCAACTTTACAACATCCTTCCAAAGTGCTTCCTATTTGTGCTTCCCAGATTGAAAAGCCTAGACCTAAAGACAGTAGGTACTTTGAACAAGGTTGCATAGCTAATCAAAAAAAAAAAAAAAAAAGCTCTAAAGCCATGACCTTTACAGCAAAGGCCCTTTAGTAAGTCAAAGATCAGTTTATTCTGTCTCCATTTCCCCTACTACACAAACCACTCCCAGTCAGCCCAAGGGGTCTCCAGTGGATAATAAATAAATTCACAGCAGTCTTACAGTTGCATTGCCCTAATACTTGTCAAGGCTGGGTCTTAGGTGAATCAGTAGAAGTGCTTGTCATAAAATATAAAGATGCCTTCCAGAGTTCATGCAGGTGCACACCCACAATATTGCTCATTCTAATCCCAGTCCTGGCCCTCCTGCCAAATCCCTCTAGAGGCAATAACACCTGGTGTCCATCACCATGGTAACTAGGACAGGCCTGAGACTGTCTAGAGACACTGTGGCATTCTTACCCTTTTAATTACATGTTGTTATTTCTGGACAATTCCTTCCCTAAAACTATTTCCCCTTCTCCAAAACTACATCTTATAGCCCCTTTCATGGTTATATTCATAAGCTGCATGGACAGGAAGAGAAGAGACCATGAAGGGTCTCCACCAACACTAGAGAATTGATTTTGCTCCATTTGCTGATTGCCTTCTGTAGTTAAGTGGCTAAGTTGCCAAAGATTGTGAGACCAAGATTTAGTGGAAAAAATAGTGCTGAGTGACGAATGGGTCTGTCTCTGACATAGGATGCAAGGAGTTGTTCTGTCCATTGTTGAAACTCAAGTCAACCCTCCTTACCTTACAGAAGAGGAAACAGATATTAACAGATTATATGAGTTTAAGCCCTCACTTCATGCTACATCTGGAGTAGAGAGTCCATTTCTCCACTTAGCACCTCTCGGTGCTAAGTCAGGAAAATGGAGTCCACCACATCTGGTCTTCCCTTGATTCTATTATTATAACCCTTACCAATACCAGTTCAGAAAAACAGGCAGCATCCTTACTGTCTGTGTTCAGTTTCACTCTCCTGAAAAAAGAAAAAAGTCTGCTTTTATTTTGTGCTATCATGATAAAAATAACTGAAGGAAATAACTTATCAAAAGAAATGGGCTGTTAAGCTTAGTTGGGAGAGTCAAATCAAAGATCAGGCAACCCAATGACTAATCCATGACAATGGCAGCAGCAACACGTCATCAGCACATGGTAGAGAGCAGAGAAAAAGAAAATGAGCCAGCTTCCCACTGTCCCCTTTGGATACACATTACCAGTGACAGAAGACCCACCAACCTCCCAGAGTCAACTACATTCTAGGAGTTCCACTCTGGGAATGTGGCCTTTAACATGGATCTTTGTGGAATGTTTACCCAAGTCATACACTTCCTGTGTAGCAGAGTGTGAACTATATTTCACGTAGTTTATACATGCCTAAAGTATATCTTATATACTTTAGGATCTTCTATAGTATCAATTCAAATTGTAGCATTTTAAGCTCTTTCCTAGTTCTTCTGAGTTGGGATGTGATTCTGTCTCTTGAGTTTAAGAACTACGAACATAGATTTGAGGCTTTTTAGATCAATGACTTCTTATTTAGTTTACGGCCTGGGTTTTTCTTTCCACTGAGATGTTAAGTCAGCCCTTCCATCATTGTCTTGTATTGCTAGGTCTCTGTCAAATTCAACAGGAAATGAAAATCACTATATTTCTCATCAAGTTGTGATTTAGCCAGAATAGGCATGGGAGAAAGAAATTCTTAAAATAAGAGACATTTTGTTTCCCCTTGTGGGTCATGACAGTGTTATAGGGGAAGATTCCTCATTTACTGTTGGTATATTTTCAATAAAATTTTCTTGTCAAACATGATGAAACACTCTTAAGATCTTCAGTTTTGGTGAAGGGCAAAATATTTTCAAATACACATCAATAGTTTCCTCCAATTCCTTTGTAGGATTCTGGTTTTGTGGTTCTAGGATAAAGGAGATACTGGTGGGCAGGGGGCGTATTTGGCCTTGTGCGTCTCTCACACACAGATGGCATACATTTGTTGCCAAGATCTAAAGCTTAGAAGATTTTAACATTTGAAATTATAAATTTCTACCCTTTGTATTAAAAGTTTAAATATTTGCACAGTTGCCCTGTTTATATGCTGCATGTCAGTGTTCCCACTAATTGATATGATGAATCACCAATGCCATTCTGAGGATGACCCTCTCATAACTAGGATTCGTGACACATAGCAGGGACCCAAAGATGTTCTTTACACACTTTCTACCATGTTCTGAAGTCAATCTGTAACTCCAAAGAGAGTCCTAACCAGAACCCAGCAATACCCTCACCCTAATCTTGGACTTCAAACCTCTAAAATAGAAGAAAATAATGTATACTTCTTAAGCCACCCAGTTTATATCACATTGTGATAGCACGTTTTTTATTACATGAATCACAGTCCAGAAATTGCCATATGTAGTCTGCTGTCTTAACTGACCACAGAAGTTCAAAGCTGAATGCCAATTCCCTAACATTCCTCCCATTGAGAAGCAGGGTCTAAGAACCGTCTCCTAGAATCTGGGAAGGCTTACTGACTGATACAATTTGTAAGACATGGTGGAGGTAATGACTGACCCAGTGTCTGGACCTAAGCCCAGAGATAGCAGATGTGCTAAATTTCTAACTCTTTGGAACACTTGTGATGACTCTGAGATCACTATACTGCTATAAAGCCAAGCTACAGGAAGAGGTCCCACAGAGAGACATCATGTGAGAAAAAGACAGAATAGTAAAGGAGTACGTCCTCCAGACATACAAATGAAGATGCCTTCCTACAAGTAGATCTTCAGATGAGCCATCCAACCAAGCTGTTTACCAGCACCTGACCCATAAGAGCATAAGTAAAATTAAATCAATGGTTTGAGTTACAAATATATTCAACAACTGCAATTAGAGGCTGTTTCTAGATTCCTATCTTCTGAAACTCATTCTACCCCCAGTTTTTATTTGTTTGTTTGTTTTGCTTTGTTTTATATCCTAGCTCCCAATGAAATTTGTGTTCATGGTTTTATAAAAGCAGTTATGTAGAGACCTTTGAACTGCATAATCTTTTGGGAATTAAATATTAAAAATGTAAATAAAAATCTACCTAGAATTGCATAGCTATCTCTCCACAGCATCTATGAATTTAACCAACTGTCAACTGAAAGTATTCAGAAAAATAATTGCATGTTTTCTGAACATGTACAGATTTTTTCTTTACTTCTAAACAGTACTGTATAACAACTATTTGCATAATGTTTACATGCATTGGGTATTATAAGGAACCTAAAGATCATTTTAAATACATGGGCAGATATATGTAGTTTATATGCAAATATTACACTATTTTCCATGAGATAATTTCATATCAGTTAATTTTGGTATCCGTGAAGGATTCTGAAAACCAATACCGTGTGGACACTGAGAGATATCTGCATGTGATAAAAAATTAATTAAGTTATGGGGGCAGGAGACATAACTGAAAGCAATGGCAATTTCTACATGGAGTGATTTATCTTCAATGGACCACCTTGCTCAAGGTGAAGAGAGCAGCAGGCCCAGGACTGGTCAGTTGTGAGAACTGGTTTCTTTATGTATGAAAACATGTTCAATCATCTTTGGCATTGATGAGTCTATGAGTAGGTGAGCTCAGCTTTTATGCTATGTACTCTGAGTGTCTATTTGTGTTTCCTACAATGTATTAGAAACACATTCCATGGTGACCCAGCCTCTGGAACAAATGAAATATCCGATTCTTTGCTGTACCCTGTACCTTGCTTGTCTCCTCCAGCTCTCAGTAAATATTTGTTGAATAAATGAATGAACAAATGAGTATGTGTTAGTAACCACAGTTACAAAGACAAATGAGATATGATCCCTGCCCTTGAGGAGCTCACAGTCTATTGAACACAAGCAACAAATTAAATACTGGTCATGCCTCCTGGGTAGTTCATTCTTTTATTTAGAAACACCATTTCATCTCTGTCTAGCTGCTATTCATACCAACACTCAAATGAAACAAGATATGTAAAAATGTACCTTGGAGGACCCTAGAACGGGAGAGGAGGCTTCCCACTTATCCTGCAGAGATAGCCTATCTATGCTGACTGACTGTCTGGGAAGCCAGAAGTGAGGAATGCCCCACCAGAGCTGCAGGAACCCAAGCCCAATTACTCAGAATCACCCTCAGGGACCCATCAGAAAAAGCAAGAGCAAAACTACTGACACACCATTCCATCAAAACTGCGCCTGCCCTGACTACAGAAAGAGCAGTGTGGCCACTATGTGGGCACTGCCCCCCCAAGCTGCAGCTAGAGCAGAAAGGCCTGCAGTAGACACCGGGGTTTTGTTTCTCTCTTTGAAAAGAGGACTGATTGTGCAAAAATAAGATTGTATTGGATTACATCGGTAGTGATCTTTGTATATTGATACAAAATTAAGATTACAGTTGGCCACAATGGTATTGACCATTGTATATGGACGTAATATTAAGATTGTATTGGGCTACATAGGCATTGATCTTTGTATATTGATACATAATTAGGAGTATATTTAACCACAATTGGATAGATCTTTGTATATTGATACAAAATTAAAGGTAACGCTTCCTAATGGTATCATACCTAGAGATACTTAAAAATAAAATGTGAAGCTCTGGCCTCTTGATACCAACCGTCTAAAACGGTCTAGGATAGTTAAGTAAAACAAACTCCTAGTCATGCAAACATGTCACTTTGTTAGCTACTATGACAGTCTATCACAGATATTCTCTAAACTACCCAGTAATCAAGTTGCTAAGAGACAAGCAACATTTGCTTATCTAAATACAAGAGATGGATAGGGCATCTTCAAACACCCCAAGAGATCTGCAGAATATGGCATTCAAAGATGTTATCTTAAATTAAGATTTTCTTTTCTTCTTTTTTTTTGATATCGAGACATATCAGCGCCTGACAGCACCCCCTATTCTACTCCAAGTAGAAGATAAGCATCGAAGAACCTCCACTGTAAGATGGTTGAATTAGTGGCAAGCCTATCTCTTGGCATGAAAAAACCCCTTGCACCAACTGCAGACAGACTGCTGTCCAAAAAGGACAAAACTTGGTAGCAGGGAAGTCGACAGCCTATCTCTGCCAAGACAGGGTAGGTAAGTCCTTCATAATCCCTGCTCTACAACAAATGTCTGTCATAGAAACAGGACCCAAAGGCTGAAGACTGAAGCAGGAATGTATGGAGAGAAAATGGGAACTGTCCAGGCAGTCATTGGTATGTCCTTTCTTAGTTTTGGAAGCTGCAGGCCCTGCACTTCCTATATAAGCAGATATATTTATCCCTCTCAGGTCTCTGAGGTGGTTGAAGAATAGACAGCTAGAGTCTCATAGTTAAATTTTGAGTTGTTTAGGAATCAAGAGGGTGTTATAGATCTAAGAAGATACTCTTAAAAGTGTGTTGCAAGTTAATATGAATGTTGAGTCAGATATAGACCTTTAAACTCATGGAGATGGTTAGATAGTAGAATGTTAAAGTCAGGGGCCAAATATGTATAAACTGGACATTGGGAAGGTATACTGGGCCATTTAACTCTCATAAATGTGGCATATTTATATCTGTTGTTTTGTATAATACTTACTGTTATAAGAGAAGGAACCATCTTTTGGACTGAAAGGGGAAACTTCTGGGGGGAAGAGGGTGGAGGGGCGGGATAGGGAGGGGTTTGTGACTGAGATGTAACTTGAAGAAAAAAAAATAAAGTATTTATAAAAAAAAAAAGAAAAGAAGACTGAGAATTTCAAAACCAACCTGAATGTATATTTGCGACCACTAGAAGCTAGTAATATTGTGGAGCGGGGTGATAGGAAATGTCTGATAATGGGCACCCAAGCAGACTTGGGAGCAGGAGCAACCCTCTGGCACTCTGGAATTCTATAGCTCAATGCAGTGACTGTAATTCAGAGAAACCCACTATATATTCTATGAAGAACCACAGAAGAGGAGGTCAGATATACTCGTGATAAGGAGGCAGGAATGTGAACAACCTGTGCTTGATCAGGACCTATCACTCACATGTATTGGAATCTATATTAAATCCCCTAAATATGTGCAAGTACATGTTTATCACAATTATTTTATCAAACACTTAAGGAGATGGAAATGTTTCCTACCTGGATTTGCTTATTAGAACTCTAAACATGTTGAATTATCACAAAATAGTTCATAAATATGTGTAACTAAAATAATTGACTGGACAAGAGCAATGTGTAAAAAAAAAACCCAGATTCTTTTTTTAATTAATTAATTTATTCAAGTTACATCCCAATTGCAGCCTCCCTTCTCCCCACCCAGTCCCAACCTCCCACCCTCCTCTTCCTCTTCTCCTTCTCAGATGAGGGGAGCCCCCCACAAATCGACCCACCTCAGTTCATCAAGTCTCATGAGGGCTAAGATCTTCCTCTTGCATTGAGGTCCGACAAGGTAGCCCAGCTAAGGTAAGATATTCCAATAACAGGCAACAGAGTCCATGTCAGAGACAATTACTTCACTCAGCTCCATTTGTTAATGGATCTACATAAAGACCAAGTTGGCTGTCAGCTATATATGTGTAGGGAGTCTAACCATCCTACGAGAGACCCTACCCAGCAGCAGATTGAAGCAAATTCTGAGACACACAGCTAAACATTAGGAGGAGCTCTGTGAGTTGTGTATAAGAGAGGGAGGAGGAATAGAGGGATCCAGAAGGGACAATATCTCCACATGAAGACCAACAGAGCCAGCAAACCTAGGCCCCTAGAGGCTTACAGAGACTGAAACACCAACCAAAAAAAAAAGCTTACATAGAAAACTCAAATTCTAACCTGCCATCTTCATCCATGTTCTTGAAAGAATTAGCTTTTTTCCTTTACAATTATGTTTCCCTGCTCCTAGAAACATTGCGGGTGTGGCTGCTGTGTCACATGTGCATCAGTAGGTGACAGAAGAGCAGACAGGCTACACCTGCGCACAGTGTTCTGACCTGTGAACATTTGAATGATTAATAGCATAAACACCCTGAAAAAAGAACTGAGACAACTACCAATCCTGGGCCTCTGCAGACTGTAGATGAGGTGAACCACTGCCTAGGGTTCCTGGGTCTGGGAGGAGTAAGTCAGAGACTAGGAGAACCCCACAGGGAACCTCAGGCATTAGGCAGAAGTGACCCCGAGACAAATGACCTTCCCTCACCAAGGGACCACTGGGGCAGCCATGTGATGAGTAACAAGCCCAAGACAACCACCAATCCAGTGCCACACTAGCCTGGGGGAAGGATGCCATATCTGAGATGACCCCTTCTTGGTGCCATAATGCCCAAGTGGGGCATAGCATTCCTGAGACAACCCCAGACCCTTGGAGACCCCAAGTGCCACTAAGAGGAATAAGTAAGTGGTGGAGAAATGAAGGAGAAATAGAAACAGAAGGGAGGATGTGACCAAAATGAAGAAAGGCAGAACTGGAGACTTGAGAGTAGTGAGGAACAGCGTAATGTGAGTAGCTGGTGATGCCACTCAAGACCATAATGAGGTCCTGGCCTCAGCTGCAGGGGGCCACATCTAGGTCTGTGGGCCTGTAGCAGCACAAGTCTGTTACAACCAAAGGCCAGGGGGATATCCCTGGCCTGGGCTGCCTACGGGGGCATGATGTCTAAGGGCTGTATAGAATAGGCCACATCCGTCACTCAGGCATTGTAGGAGAGCTGGCCCTGGGGACATGAGAACAGAAGAGCTGACCCTGCCCCTAGCCAGCTGCAGTACTCAAGAGAACAGGCCCACACATGGCCCAGGAAGGACAGTAGATCTGACCATGGTTGCAGGAGTTGCCAGGTCACAGGCCTCAAGGGTATGGGTGTGGGAGAACCAGCTCTGCCACTCATCTTCCATGTGATGGCATGAACAAGGGAAAGATAACCTCCTGCCCATTCATCCCTTGCTGCCTATGGCAGGCAGGAGACATGCCCCTGGGGTCAGGAGAGCAGGAGAGCTGGCCCTTCCCCTCACCAGCTGCAGCACTCAGGAGAGTGGGCCCTACACCTTGCCTGGACAGCACAGTAGAACTGACCCTGGTTGTAGGGGCACACACAAGTTAGCCTACCCGAGAATATGAGTGTGGGAGAGTTCACCCTGACATTTGTCTGCCAAGTGGTGACACTGGCAAGGGAGAAATGTCCCTCTCACCCCTTGCCACCTATGGCAGATAGAAGAGCTGTCCCCAAATCATCAAAAGAGGAGAGTGGGCCCTGTACCTCATTTGGGTAGCACAGTAGAACTGCCCCTGGATATGGGGGTTGCAGGTGAATCAGCCCCAAATGTGTAAGCATGGGAAAGCCAGCCCTTTCTCTTGTCTGCTGTGTGGTGGTGCAGACAAGGAAGAGATGCCTTTCTCCCCTTCCTGGTCTCTTGCCACCAGTAGCAGGTGGGAGAGCTGGCCCCAGTGGGAAAATTGGCCATGTCGCTCACCAGCTGCAACACTTGGGAGAGCTCCACCTGGGCAGTAGGGTAGAGCTGGTCCTCGTTGCAGAGATTGTGGATGAGCTGGAACCAAGGGTATGAGAATAAGAGAGCTGGCCTTGCCCCTTGCTGCCTGAGCATTGGGCGAGCTAGCTGGGGCAGGGCAAGAGAGTTTGCCCTGGTGCTGTGGGCATGGGGGAACTGGGAGGTTGGCCAGCTTAGATACCTCTCAGGCTCAGATTCAGGGCTTTGAGTTGGCCCACCCCAACATCTACCCCATTGGTGAACTGATGGAATGTGTGAAGGGTCTGGGGCTACAGGATTGCCATGACACAGAGCAACAATAGGGTATCCGAGAGGAGTCCCAGTGAGGCTCCAGTATTGATAGAGTAGCAGAAGCCAAAGGCCTCGCATTGCACAAGACCAATGACTCACTGCAGTGAACATTTACAAGTAAAGAAGTGTGGACAAAAGGATATACTGCGGGACACTCTGTGACACACTACACCTTCCACAAGATTTTTTTTCCTCTGTTTGGGGTGGGGGGAGATTGCAAGGGTAGAAAGCATGTACAAGGAGATGTGGAGATGACTGGGATTGGGTTGCATGATTTAAAGAACTAATAAAAAGTTAAAAAAAAACAGTATGTTTCAAATTTTTACATCTTTGCCCCTTTTCTTTTTACTTGAGGACTTTTAAGTCAGATTTGTTTAATCTCATAGGTGAGTGGCTTCTAGGTCTTCCCTTTATTCTAACAAAAGTAAGCATGGATGTCAGTACATTTTTTTGATCAGCATGCAGTGATGACTAAAATACACTTGGAAAGATTTCTTTTTGTCTGCGTTGAATACAGCAAGGGAGGATGTTTGAGCAAAGGATGGTGTTAGGCAATGATGTTGTCCCTGTCTGGTCAAGAAGTGGGCTCTGCTGCAGATCAAAGAGGCTGAGCTCTGTGGGTAGAAGTGACTCTGTTTGCAAAGGAGATTCTGGTGGGATACTTAACAGTAGTCTGTTTGCTGCCTTTGCTCGCCACACTCTGAGTCCTTGCATGTAGAAACTCCTCAGGAAAGTGTCAAAACAACAAACGCCACCTGATTCCTCCACTCCTTGAAGTTTGAAAGTTAATCACCATTTATCTTGAAAAGTAAAGACCATCTTTATTAAGATGTATTTTCTTCCTTAAGGAATACTTTTATATCATTCAACACTAGAATCCAAAGGAATCAAATTTGTTATCTTAGTAATTACATAAAATTATAAAAATAAAACTTTTTTTTGGTGTTTTGTGACAGGGTTTCTCTGTGTAACAGAGCCCTGGTGAAAATCAAGCATTCCTTTTTTTTTTTGTTTGTTTGTTGTTTTGCTTTTTTGAGACAGGGTCTCTCTGTGGAACAGCCCTGGCTGTCCTGGACTTACTTTGTAGACCAGGCTGGCCTCGAACTCACAGAGTTCCTCCTGCCTCTGCCTTCCGAGTGCTGGGATTAAAGGCATGCGAAAACATTCTTAAAGTTAGCAGAAACTATCAATGGGAGCAATTGTAAATTTGAGCATTATATGGCAATGTTTTCTGAATCTGTTTAAAGAGATCTACTTTCAAAAACAAATTACAAAAGCCAACATGTTGGCTCATACCTAAAGCACTTGCCAGGCTAAAATAGGAAGAATGCAACAAATTTCAGGCCATCCTGGGCTAGAGACCCTGCATTAAAAAAATTAAAATATAAACATTAAACATTCACAAAAATATAACTCATTCACTAATTTTTTTTCTCTGTCCTTTTGAGTTTTATAATCTTTCTTTGACCCATGGGTTAACTGCCATGGCTCTTGGCTGTATAAATATTTTTCAGTGTCATGTGCCATCCTAGCCTTTTTAAAGTACACTTAAAACTCTAGAATCTTGTGGCCTGTCTTTATGAGAGGTGCTACATTAAGGGAATTAAAGTTGGAAGTGAAAAAAAAAAGAGAAATACAGTTAAAAGGGACATGCCTATTTCCAAGAAGTCTGCATCAATCAGTGCCTTGGGACACAAGGCATGTTCAAGGACAGTGATGCACAGAAACAGAGCTGCTGGGTTTCATGGATGCCTATTGGTCTCAAGGCAGCAATTACCAGAGCCCTGCTTGGTTCCATAGTCTTGTCCCCTAATTAACAGTGCCAAAAATTTCAAAAGGAGGTAAGATTGATAAAAATCCTTGAAGCATAAGGTCTTTGTTCTCCTTCAATTCAGAAAAAAAAAAATGATTCTATGATGATAAAATCATAGACCCAAAAAAAGAACTTAGAAAGGCCACATGGTCCATGCTCCTGACTTCAGGTTAAACCAAGCATAAACTATCCATAGAGTAGTGCTGTGTCTGTTTGTAACTCTTCCAGCAAAAGAGGCTGTGTGGATTTCTTTGATAACCCAGTTTGATGTTTAATTGCCTTTTCCAGAAGGGAATTTTTGGTATGACTTCAGAACTAGTCAGAGCTGGTTCCGGTATCTATGCTGTCACTGACCATAAAACATTTAGTAGGCAACTGATCTTGCTAAATCTTATTCAACTGCTTTGTTACAGGGGAATAAGCAAGGGGCTTAATGACATGAGATGACTTTAAGGAGTAAAGAGAAACAGAGAAGACTCCCAAAACATGTCACTTCCCTGTGCCTCAGTTACCTGACCACCTCCTATTACAGTCCACATGTTATTCAGCATTACTGTGGAGGGAGGCTGTTCAATGTGTAGTTATTTCCTGAGGTAGTAGACAGCATGGTGTAACTGGAAAAAAAAATTGGCACACACTTCAAAGGGAAGCCGGCTTGCCATCAGAGTAGCAAGATAAAAGGAGAAAACATTTAATATGTCACACTAGACTGTGGGAGTTAGTAGTTACTACCTATGCTGGATACCATTCGACATCAAGGGGGCATAGGACCAGAGAGCTTTGAGGCCAATGCCCTGAATGATGAGGGAAGATGATTCCTTTCATTTTTCATTATTAAGAAAACAGGGAGACATTTTGTTGACAGCGACCCACAAGGAGCCCTGCATTCAGATGGACAGAAACAGAAGCCTGGGTTTGTGGGCACTTGCTGTACTGCAGGAGCTTTGCACAGAAAGCAAAGCACTGAAAAAACAATAGTTGTATGCTGTGGTGGTGCCTGAGAATTGCCTCCTGCTCGGTGGTGGCTGTGCCTGCACCATATGGGGGAAATTCATGACCCAAGAATCTGCCATGTGATACCCTTTAAGGACTTGGGGACTTGAAAAGTGTTCCATGAGCTGAGAAGTTTAATCTAGTTTCTCATACTCTGCTATAAATAAACTGTTTTCCTGACTACCAAAATCTGGGACCAATCCTGCCTTCTTTATGCAACACTGACATTAAGTATATGTAGCCTCTGCCAAGTGCAGCATTGAGGTCGAGGGTGAAGGATGACAGACATGGGTCATGTCCTCAGAGTGCTCTCAAGCATGCCTGATATTCAGTAACTATTTGTTGAGTAAATAGGTGGAGGGGGATATTTAAACAGATGGGTTGTGATATGATGACATAAGTTCTGGTAGCTTTGGCTGTGGTTCTGTGATTCTATCTGTGGGTGAAGTAAATTGAAGTAGGCAGGGCCTTGTAGAAGATACAATGTTTGGGCTACATCTTTTTTTTTTTGAGGTTATAATATAATTACATTATTTTTTTCTTCTCTTTACTCCCTTCAAACCCTCTCATATGCCCCTTCTTGCTCTCTTCCAAATTCATGGCCATATAAATATACAAATATAGGAATGTATATATTATGTATATAATAGGAATATACCATATATTATTATATATGGAATATTATATATACATGCATATGCATATACCACCAACCTGCTATATAATCTGTTAAGTATTCAGTGTGTATAATGTTACTTGCATCCATGTTTTCAGGGCTGACTGTTTGGTATTGGATAGCCAGTTGGTGTACTCTTCCCTGGAGAAAACTATTTCTCCCACTCTTAGCATTCCTTAGTTGCCGGGGCTACATCTGAAAAAGAGGTTATTGATTTGCAAAGCAAGCAACTTAAAATTTGAACACACCAGCACACGTACCAGATGCATGGTCTTGGGCTCTTAGAAACACACACACACACACACACACACACACACACACACACACAGCATATGTACAGTACCTGAGCTGGGTTGTTAGGTCAAAATATACAGTATGTTGGGAAGTAATATCAGTGATCAGATAGGAGGCTGGGGAAGATGGAGTGCAGAACTGATGATTCTTTATTGTACCTTCAACTCCTGGTGATGAGTGCTTTCTGAGCTATAAATCAAGCCCCAGTCTCTTTAACATTAACTCCTTTGAACTTTCCTGAAAATAGAATAGTCCTCTTGGCCCATAAAATACATTCACCTTCTAAAATATAATGTGTGAGATGATTTCTTAGCTTGGAAATATTCAGTGTCAACACAAGGCATTTATGAGCATGCACTCTCTTTCAGACGTGACCCACTTGGGACCACAAGACATAAAGGCGTATGAGTTTAATGCCATCGCCTATGCAGGGAGTTGTGGGAATTTTTGTATGTAGATGAAAAGAAACACAAGATCCATGGATCTTCAATGAAATTCAGGCAGAGAAGCATGGCCAGCTTCCCATTGAGCCTTTGCCAATTTGTCTTATCACATCAAAATCTGGACTGTGCACAAGGAAACAGTGACTCTGAAGCTCAGAAGCTCTGGGGACAACCTGCCTCTTATTCTGTCTTTGTAAGAAGCAAGATATTAGCCAAGGAAGATGGGGCTGGAGCAAAGGTTAGTCAGCTCAGGGGAGCCCTCCACACAGTAACTATCTGAGAAATTGTGCTTTTCTGTTACACATTTTCTTATGCTTTCCAGGCCCAAAACTAATGCTGGAAGGCAAATATCACATACCCTCTGACAACAAAATTCCTGTTTTCCCTCTTGAGACACACGTTTCCTCAGGAGACAGATCACTAAGCAGTCACACTAACACATGAGGTATATGAAGGCATAGAGAGTATGCTAGGGGCACTACAAGGGACCATAGCTTCCCTTACAGAGGGTAGCATTCAGAGATCAGGACTTGGGTCTCCACAACTGAGCCGGAAAAAGCAGAGCATTCCAGGGGTGGCAGCAAGATCCAAAATCGACTTGTTTACTGTGGCTGGAGATTCACATTTGTGATGGTTATAATTATGAGAAAAAAAGTATAGATAAAAATTATGAGATGCTGAAATACTGGAACATTACCAGTATGTTCTTACAGCCTTAGAGAGACATTCCCTATGGCAAGGGACCTAGATAGACCATTTGGCTGTAATGCAAGGTCTTACATCCTCTGTGCACACACACACACACACACACACACACACACACACACACGCACACGCACACGCACGTACACACACACACACACACACACACACACGCACGCACGCACGCACGCACGCGCACACAGTCAAACCACACCACTGTCCTAACTGCGCAGCCATCATGCGGAGGAAAGCAGGGAAGAGCAGAAGGATGAAGTCTAATTTGGTGTTATGAATGTAAAAATGTATAGCACCTGTGCACCCTGATCTGGGAAATGAGTCAAATTGGTGAAACACGTTAAATAATAACAGCAAACGTCAATCTTAGCCCTAGGGCAATACTGGTCACTTGTAGTTTTAATGAATGTTTCATGGTCATCTTCACTCAGAGGAATGAAGAAGAATTTCAGGCTTCTATTTTATTTTCAGTTGCAGACACAGAACATAGTCATTATCATAAAAATTTTTAAAATATGGTTGTATAAGCTAAAACCTCAAAAGGTTTCCTTTTTGTTTTGACCCAACAGATAAATGTTAACAGGCATTACCATTTCGTGTATGTATTTTTAGACTTCCAAAAATATGACTATTTCTAAAACTCATTAATTAGGTATTCTGTACTCTTAGTTTACATTTGATTTTTAGTATATTTATTTTCTGTTTCTCCCTTTTCTGGGGTGGAACTGGCTTGGGCTGCATTTTTCTTTGATGTCTTCTACCCTGCTCATTATCCCCCAAGAATGTGGCAGCTGTTGGGGGGGGGAAGAGGGTGGAAGGGTGGGACAGGAAGGGGGAATAGGGAAGGGTTTGCGACTGAGATGTAACTTGAAAAAAAAATAAAGTACTTATTAAAAAAAAAATATCTCCTTCTAGTTTATGTTAGATTCTTAAATAATAACGATGCATATTTTGGATGTATTTTTCCAGTCTCTGTGTCTCAAACTATTAATATTAAGAATGAATCAATCCATTGACTTAACCCTAGAGTAATAGAGCCTTTCTTGCTACTGACCACTTAGGGTACACAATGGTCTAGGAATAATAAAATGTCTGTCTTCTCTCACAAATGAAAGCTAGCCACACTTTCCTTCTCTCCCTTTACCCACACCCATTCCTCTTCATGTTTTTATTCTATGGTATATGTATCTATAATAGTCTATGGTATATGTAACATATAATGTAATATGTTGATTACCATGTCATGTTATCCCATATTTCAAGAATATTATTTGCATTATTTTCATAGACTGTGTTTCTTAATAATGCTTTTTTAAAGTGTTCCTCAGTTTTACACTGTCACAGTCTACATTACCATACAAAACCAACTATAAACCCTTTCCTAAGTAAAAATGTCTGCCCCTTGCCTTTCTTACTACTGACCACTTAGGGTACACAATGGTCTAGGAATAATAAATCATCTGTCTCTCTCACAACCACTTGCACACATTCTATCTTTGGGATTTTCTTTCTTTCTTTCTGTCTTTTTTTTGGGGGGGGGGTAGGGGATTTATTTCTTTCCCATAGACCGTGGCAAACGTCTTCTTTTAGACTCTATCTTGCATGCTCTGAACAGCTGTCAGTTCTCACAAGTGAAAAGAACAATGATACCTTTTCCCACTAGTTTTTTTCATTCCAGGAAAATGTTCTTTCTCATGCCCATTGGCATAGCTTCTTCCTGCAGGGGTTCTGATGCCACTCCACCCTCCACTACACATGTGCTATACTTCCTACCTCTGGCCTCTCCACCTGCCTTTCCCTGTTTCATCATTTCTCCCTGCCTTTTGCTCCCTCTGAACTCTGAGTGGTTGTCACCAGTTAGACTCGTCTTAATAACTTCTAAATGAAGTTGATTCTGAGTCCCTCAGGGAATCTTTGTAAACACAGATTTCTCACCTCACAGAGGCTCAGTGAATCAAAATCCCCTCTGTTGCCCTGAAGCACTTATATGTTAGTGTGTCTCCCACCCACTTCAAAGTATGGTGTTCACAGACTTGGGAAGTGTTATCTCACCTCACTATTCTAATACATTTAATTTGAGGGTGATTTTCCTCTTTGCAGCCTGCCTGAAGTTTTAGATTCAGCAATGGAATTATTTGCTTGTTTGTATTCTTTTAATAAAATCCCTTTTATTCTGATATATGACCTTGTTACTTATCTTTCTAAATCTTTGTGCTTTGATCAACAATTTTCAGAATACAAAGAAGATACTTTCTTGCCTTGTGCTAAATCTTTTTTAAAGTATATTATCTTCTTTGAGATGTACATATCTCCCTTTGTTCGTGTTAAGGAACTGTTCAATTCCATGTTACAGCCTGTTGGTTAACTCATACATCAGTAGTGCCCAAGGTGACTTCCTGCATTGCCAGGAACTCTTAAGTTGTGATCTTTGTGGTTGACATTGATGTAGAAAGTTTTGCTAATTTGTAGGCTGGGGAGAATTGCTAGCGGGCAAACTCATGAGCCCTTATAACTCTGAGCATTTTTCTAAACATCTGCTCCATCTGTGTAGAAAGATAGGTCTTTGCCTGACGACCTTTCTCCCTATACCTCACTCACACTTCACCTTCCCTACTATTATATGTACCTAGAGTAGCTGTATGTAGTCTTACCTAAAACCCGACTCTGTGACTTAATAGAATGAACATACATGAGGCATATAACTGAGAATATTTGTTCCACTTTAAGAATTTCTTACTGGTGACAGTTCTGTTAGAGAACTTAGCATAACAAACTTGTAGCAGTTTGGATACTGAGGCAGGAGGACGTGAGCTGCATAACAAGATATTATCCAAAAAAAGAAATCAACGTAAATCAGTAGAATATATGTCTAGCATGCACAGAGCCCTTGATTTGATCCCGGACAACACAATGCACACACACACAAACATACACACATATAGAGAAACATAGAGACAGAGAGAGGGATCAGCATCTTCACAGTAATCTTGCATGATTGACCCACGTTTATTTACTTTCATGCATGAATATTCCACATTGTTCTAGATCACTGCCTAGATTCACAGAAAATACAATAACAGGCTAGAATTGAAAATATATCCAATCTGCATGTGTGATTATGGTTAAAGTGGAATGGGGCATATCTGTACAGTGTAATACAGATCCCAATCAGCCATATCCATCAATGTGGACAAATATTAACAAGATAGTTCAGCAGAAAGTTCAAATTATGCAAGACAATCAGTATGGTCAACATAAATTTCACTGACAGGTACATTTTGGTGTAACCGATCTTTTAAATTATTATTTAACACTTATTTATTTATTACTAAATTCACTTATCACAAACACCAACAATTTCTTAACTATTAATCCTATAAATTCCTACAACCCCTTTAACCTATCCACTAAACCTATTGATAATTATAACAACCACTTTCATAACCTTTTAGAATGATATAGTCTCTGGGGCAGGTCCTCAGTCGTCAGGAACACAGTCTTTGTTGTAGATTCTTTAACACACTTAGCAGTCCTTCTTCTGGATCTCTCAGATGCAGGTTCATCAGGGTCGTTGGTTATTGCAGTCTCACCTTAAATAAGGCTTCCTGCTTTCTTCTCTGTGGGAGACCCCAGCCGTCTGCAGGCCAACTTACTTCTTTTGAATCAGGAACTCAGCTGCTCTGCCTCAGTCCTTAAAGCCAGGCACCGTTTCCTTTAGGCCACTGTTTGGACAGATCAAACCCCTCTAGGCAAAAGCTGAGCCACAGGGTCCAGTCCTTGGCCTTTTGGTGTCTTGCTCAGGCTTTCTTTGCTCACCGGCTTCTTTCTGCTTCAGGGAGCGAGCTGGCCATCAATGGCCAGCCCTTTTTTCAGCAGGACTCTTGGAGCTCTCTAGCATCAGGGGCCTCTTCTTCTCTTCTGGGCTTCACGCACTCTCCTCAAATAGGAGGAACTCTGTTTCAGCTTAATTTGGGCTCTGCCCACTTAGCAGCTGAAAACAATGTCAGGCCAGATACTTTTTTCTTCAATTCTATTGAGTCTTTCCTGTTTTCCTGACTTCAAACTTGTTTTTCAGTCTATTGAATCTTTCCTGTTTTTGCTGACTTCATGCTGATAATGCTCTTCAGGCCCTGAATTAAGAGACAGTCTCAGAAACTCCTATATATTTTCTAAATCTAATTTATCTAACCCCTACATTTTGGTATGCCTTATCTAGACTAGGGTTGCATATATAGGCAACTAAAGTATTTCTAAGCTGGTACATGGTGAGTGAAAATACAGCATAGTGTTTATTGCCGACAGGGTGGGAAAAGGGTCAAAGAGTGGCACTCTAGGCCTTCAATGTCACTGTCAATATTCCTACTTCCACATTCAGTAGCTTCATGGGTATTTGGTTTATTGTAATTTTAATGGTAATATGAATTTGAATATTGATTTTTAACATTTGTACCCCTAAAGTTTTTAATTTATTCTAGTAAATGAGTTATATTTACAACATTATTTTAATAATTTTTCTTGGATATGACACTTTATAATAATTTTTAATAAACCACATAAAAACTTTTGCTGCCTGGTGGTGGTGGCACATGCCTTTAATTCCATCATTCAAGAGGCAAAGGCAGGTGTATCTCTGAGTTGGAGGCCAGCCTGGCCTATATAGTGAGTTCCAGAACAGCCAGGGCTACACAGAAAAAAAAAAAACCCTGTCTTCAAAAACCATTTAAAAAACAAAAACGATTGCTAAGGCAGCCATTCACTGTCCCTACTCTACCTTCATGGTGGCCTTAGACCATGTGTCCATGTTGGGATGAGGTTACACATGAGTTCTATGTACTCATGTGACTTTGATGTTGGTGTCTTTCAAAAATTCTTTAATTTTATTTCTCACTAGACAGTATCAGAATACTCTCACAATAGAGTTCAGGCTACAGGAAGAAACTAGAGACTGGGAATGACTTGCCTAAATGAGTAAAATAGCGGAAATGCATGATGAGGAAGCAGACAGTGGCCCATGATGGTGAGCAATGCACCACAGGGCACTGAAAAGCATGACCAGGATTGTGGTTTTATCTTAAAGGTAAGAATGAGTTTTCACCAAATCCAGAGAAGAAAGGAAACATGTCCATTATGTTGTGTATTTTAGAGAGGGTAAAGAGAGTTTACTGTGCTGTCTCTGATACAAAATCTAATTGGGAATGTTTAGTTCATACTAATTGTTACATAATAATTTGACAATATGTGTGTATGTGTATGTATGTGTGTATGTCTGTGTTTGTGTGTGTACCTGTGTATGTATATGTGTGTGTCTGT
>CAJQZJ010034450.1:41153-64831 GCA_907164525.1 Lophiomys imhausi
ATAGATAGATAGATAGATAGATAGATAGATAGATAGATAGATAGATACAAAACTTTAGGGGCCGAGGGAGATAACTCAGAGGGTAAGATCACTTTTTCTGCAAGGATGGGAACCTGAGTTTGAATTCTCAGCATCCATATGAAAAGGCTGGCTTCATTAAGCCTGTCTGTAACCCAAGAATTGAAGGATGGAGACAGATAGGTCCCAAGAACTCGCTGATTGGCCAGTCTCGCCTAAGTTCCTTTACAGAAAATCTCCTCATTTTTTTTTGTCTTGAAGCATAACCCTCCTGTGACACTATATTACCTCTACAGATCAGCAGGTTTGACATACTGAATACACCATGGCCACTCAGACCTATAGACCATCTC
The DNA here is from genome assembly GCA_907164525.1 of Lophiomys imhausi. Taxonomy (NCBI): domain Eukaryota; kingdom Metazoa; phylum Chordata; class Mammalia; order Rodentia; family Muridae; genus Lophiomys; species Lophiomys imhausi. The sequence continues at coordinate 41,525 of CAJQZJ010034450.1, forward strand.
TAGTCATCAAAAAGCCCCATTCTGCTTTTTTTTTTTAATTTAAGATATGTCTTTTCCCCACAACAGCTTCAGCCCCCTTTAGTCCAATAAACGGCTCTTTTTCTTATAAAAATAAATATAATGCAAAACAATAAGAATAATTAGGCCATAATTATGAAAATTATAAGGTATAACATACATTACCAATATCCAGTCCATATATATTTGGCAATTGATATTAACATTCTATTACCTATATGTCTCAATGAGTTTAAAGTTCTATACCTAACTCAGTTTCCATCCTAACTTGCATTGCCAACTTAAAAACATCTTCTTAGGCCTAATCCTTTTAATTCCTAAACAACTTAAAATTTAACTGTGAAACTATATACCGTACATGTAAAAAAAAAAAAGCAGATAGGAGGGTGACGGGGAAGAGGGGAAGAGGGGGGACCCGGGAGGGGGAGGAGGTAGGGGATTATGATTGAGATGTAACTTGAAGAAATAAGTAAATGTGAAATAAAATAAAAGCCCACTCATGACTGCTAACAGGTACCACCTCTCAAAGTGTAAACACAATGCTAAGCTTTAGTAGCCAACAATAGTGTCATCGTATGCTTCTTATAAGTGGAATCATACAATGTGCACTACAGTATGATCTGCCTTTATCATTCAACGATTTGTTCATGACATTTATTTGTGTTGACTGCACTGCTTTTCAGTCATTTCCCCCTAAAGCCTGTGAATGGACCAAAATCCATTTACATCTTCCTCAGATCATGACTACTCAAGCAGTCTCCCATTTGGGACCACTCTGTAAAACTGCTCCCCTTTGAATATAACTGAACAGATCTTTGTGCGAATATATCTACGTATCTCTTCTTGCTACATACTAGCAGTGGAATGAATTTCAGGAGCTCAGATCATCATATTTATTATATCTATTTGCTAGTCTTCCCATAACAAAGTATTATAGACCAGGTGACTTAAATAATAGAAATGTATTTTCTCACAAACCTAGAAGCTCTGAACCTAAGATTGAGGAGGACTGAGGAATCCATAGGGCCAGTTCCTTTGGAAACCTTTCTCCTTCACTTGTAGGAGGCTACCCTTCTTTCCTTGTGTCTCGACCTGCTCATTCCTCTGAGTCTGTTTCCACATTTCTTCTCATAAGAATTGAAGCTATGTTAGATTAGTACTCACCCTAATGACCTTATTGTAACATAATTAGCATTTTGTAAAGCTTAGTTTTAAATACAATGCTAGAAGTTAGCATTAATAGGTGCATTTGAGGGGAAGGATGCAGACAATCAGAATCCCAAGGGAGGTAAGACAATTTAAAACAATTTTAAAAGCTGGTATACTATCTGATTCTGTGTAGATAGCATTATTGAAACAATGAAGGTAATGGAATAGCACTCAGCCATCAGAAACAATGAAATCATGCAATTTGCAACCAAATGGATGGAACTAGAAAAGCTCATCCTGAGTGAGCTAACCCAGACCCAGAAAGACACACATGACATGTATTCACTTATAACTTGATTTTAGCTATATAGTAGAGAATAACTATCCTACAACCAACAGACCAAAAGGAACAGGAACATGGACTTTGTTACCCATTAGTGGGATACTTCACTCTAATGGAACAGCCATGTAGGCCCCAAGTGCAAGAGGAAGCTCTTAGCCCTCATGTGTCTCATGAACTGAGTGGGGTGATATGTGGAGGCCCCACACTGAATGAGTAGGATAGGTGGGAGAGGGGACAGAGGGTGGGAGGGTGGGACCAGGAGGGGTGGAAGGAGGGGGTTGTGATAGAGATGTAACTTGAATTAATAAATAAACATTTAAATACAAAAAAAAAAAACAAAGTTAAACAGATGGAGAACATATTAGTTGTTACAAGACATAGGAGTGAAAGTGCTTGGTGACCTAAAATTGTAGTACAATAAGCCCTCAGACTGATAGACCTGCTCTACATGTGGATTGTGGACAAGGTTATACAACCACAGGTGAGATCAAAACTCCAAAGAAACACACACATATGCATGTGGACACACATGCACACAGGCACATGCTTTAGAACCAAGAGATTCCACTGATGTCAGTTTCCTAATTTTAGTATATGCACAATTTCCCTGCACATTTTTCTGTGATATCATGTAAATCTATAATAATTTCAAAATGAAAAGTAAAATAAGAATGATGGTTTTATTTTCCACCTTTACATTTCCATTGGTGACTTTATTCTACAGAAGTTATGATTTTAAATAGTTTAGTAAATACCAGAGGAAGATGTATATAACTATGTCAACCCTGTATTTACTCCTGTCCTTTAATTTTAAGTTAATGGGGATAATGAGGGTTGGGGTAGGACCATTTTAAGATATTTAGAATGACACTTCCTTTCCAATTTTACCAAGATGAAAAACAAAAATTTCCTTAGGATTCTCCTCCTTTGATATGTCTGTCTGTCTGTTTGTTTGTTTGTTTTTGAGGCAGGGTCTCTCTGTGTAGTCCTGGCTGTACTGGAATATGCTATGTACTAGAATGGCCTTAAAAATCACAGGACTCCTCCTGCTTCTGCCTCTCTCTAGTGATATGATTAAAGACATGCACCATCATGCTTGGCTTAGTCAGTCTCTCTCTCTCTCTCTCTCTCTCTCTCTCTCTCTCTCTCTCTTTCCTTAAGTGTTACTTATTTGAATCTTATATATACGAGTGTTTTTCTCAGCTTGTATTTCAGTGAATTATGTGTGTGCAGTGCCCGTGAATCAAAAGAGGACATTAGATGCCCTGAAACTGAAGTTATAGACAGTTGTGAAGCCACCATGTGGGTGCCAGGAATCAACCCCAGGACCTCTCCAAGACTAGTTAAGTGTGGATAACTGCTGAGCCATATCTCTATTCACAACCATTAATCTCTTTCAAGTAAAATCATTTACTAACATATGATACTGCTCATGCCTCCTTCCTTCATTTCTCTCCTTCCCAAATCATTCTTTATTTGTAACAATAAGCCACATTTGAAGGCCTTTATGGTGGCTTGAATAAAAATGCACACAACACCACACACCATAGACTCATAGGGAGTGGCATTATTGGAGATGTAGTATTGTTGGAGTAGGTGTGGCCTTGTTATAGGAAGTGTGTCACTAGGGGGGTGGGCTTTGACGTTTCAGCAGCTCAAGCCAGGCCCATTGGCTCACTCCCTCTTCTTGTGACCTGATGATCCAAATGTAGAACTCTCAGCTACCTCTCCAGCACTGTGTCTGCCTGCATGCAGCCATGCTTCCCACCATGATGATAATGGTCTCAACCTCTGAACTATAAGCCAGCCTCAATTAAGTATTCCCTTATAAGAGTTACCACAGCTGTGGCGTCTCTATTCACAGCAGGAGAAACCCTAAATAAGGCACCACCTAATTGCTAAACTACTGCTGGGAATGAATGAAAACCTTTATAAATTTGAGTATTTGTCCTTTTTGTTAAATCATGAAAACCAGGATGAATGTTTCAGACTTAAGGGAAAGTCCAATTAATGAGATCATAGGATTGTTCTTTTTAAAGATAAAGGAACTGACCCTACTTCAGGCCTAACCAAGCCACTACCTTCAGTCTGAAGTGACCATTCACCGTTTGGAAGTCATTTATTATAATACAACCTATCTACTATCCCAAACAGTCTCCGTACAATATGCTTCTGATAGAAATAAGAATTATTCATTACATGCACTTTTTGATAAGCTTTGGCTCCCTTGGCCCACTCAAACTGCCGCTGCAAGTATTTTCCTGCAGGAAAGGAAGAGGGCCGATGGGCAGGCCTCACGTATCTTGGAGGTGCACCAAAACCATCACCTTGGCTGCTGTAGCTGTTGTTTTGCACTTGGCCAAGTGAGGAAATGTGAGTGAAGAAAAGCCAGAACACCTCCTTTCCACTTGTAAATTAGCAAATTGCCATCAGATTATCTAATTTTCCTCCCTGCTGCTCTCACACCTGCACACCATCAGTGCTTCGAGCTAATATGTCAATACAGGGGCGTAATTTGGTTTATAGTGTACGTGGATTTTGAGTTCAGTGTGCATGTTGATGATAGAAAAAAAATTCCTTCGTTATTTCCCACAGTAGGCACAAAACAAGGAGGGAAGCTCTTTAATATCTCCAATAATGGTTGCATACCAATGGCTATTCATGGAAGAGAAAACAACAGTTTTGAGATTCTGTATATCCATATAGAGTGGACTATAAAGTTTTCTTCCTTGTTTGTCTTTCCATTTTTATTTAGGGTGATTGTTGTTGTTAAAGGGAAATATCCTCATAATTACTATAAGAATATTCTTATTTCATTTAAAATCAAACCAAAGTGGTTTCCTTGGCTGATTCTCTATATCACCTGAAACTGTACTCTAAAAAAGATGTGCATCCAGCAAATAGCCAAGCCCCTTATGTCAAGTTCTGATTCTTGTGAAACTATTTTTACTGGAACATATTTTTTTTAATATTTGGAACCCCAGTATCCCAGTTACACATGTTAGAGAAAATTTTTAGGGGAAAGTCTGTGTTGGGTATTATACATTAAAAATGCAAAGAGAAGGGTCATATTTGATCTATAACGGTCTAAGAAAAACTAGAATTGGCTGTAGGGATAGTAGGAGTACTGGAGGATAGGGGGAATATACTCATTCAATGAGGAGAGAAAAGATTAACCCACATCAAACCATATTTTAAGACAATATTTAATTAAATGTAAATGCCTTAAGAGCTTAGAGGATAAAATTGTGATTGAATAGTCCTATAAATATTCATCAGGACATGTATGATCTAGGTGATGATAGATAAAATGATTGCAGACCTGGAAAGGATAAAGAAGCTATATGGTAGCAGTAGCCAACTCAGGCTAGATCAAAGAGAGGTACAGAACAAGGAACACAGGAGAAATGGAGCCACAGTTTCAATGACTGCACATCCAGAAGCTGTTCATTTTTTAAAATAAACAGCCAGGTTTCTGAGCAGCTATATAACACAATGAAAGTAGCAATTGCTGAAGATTGAGACTGTGGGAGAAGAGCAACAACTCTAAATAGTAACTTAAATAATACAGAAATGAGGCATAGAGAGGTAGCCTGGTAGATGGACACTTACCCAGCGTGCACAGTGCCCTTGTTTCAGGTTCTTGAATGGGGAAAAAAGCTAAATAAATAAGGTCCAGATATATTACAATGAAAATTTGTAAAGGAAGAGTGATTCCAGGAATGGTAGAGAAATTGCAGAGTACACATTCATTTTCAAGGCAAGTGAGATGGAGAAATCCTCCTTATTTCAAGCACTAATAAAAAAATAACCTAGAATAGTAGTGAAGACAAAACTGTGAAAGGCGACAAATGATTAATAGCATGGAGGTCACAGTAAAACATAAACACAAAAATGATTGACATGTTGTTGAAGGTAAGATTGTGGATGTTTTAGAAAATTAACTAGAGGGGAAGAAAGCATTCTGTAGTTTAAAAAAAAAACATGATGTTGATTATTGAAATCAGATGGCAAAAGAGGCTATTTTTAAAAATGAGAGGAACAGAGTTCCACTGGAGGGGATGTGGTTACAGTAAGGTTGAGGAGTCACCTAAGAAAATTCAACATAAGGATTCCTTCTGGGATGCCTCATGTGGGCTGAGGCACTGATATAGGTGCCAGGAGCATATGAGCCTCAACATTTACATATTATTTTCAGCCACTCAGCCCTAGTTCAGAATAGGACACTCAGATGAGTCCTACCTAACTTCATGTTACACACATGCTCAAATAAAGATCAGCAAACGTTCCCTGTAAAGGGCTAGAGTGCACAATAGGCCTTCATAGCCAGACTTTGTTGAGTCTGTTGCAACCATAAAGGAAATGTAGATGAGTGCATTTGGCTTTTTTCTAATATAGTGTTACTTATAGAAATATGTACTGGGATATTTTTAGCCCATGAGCAATAGGGTGCTGACCCCTGTTCTAGAATAATTATAACCCAGATTATGTATTCTATGTATCTCCTCTAAGTCAGTCCAAAATCTAAGCAGAGGTAGAGGAGAGCAGCCTCTGCCACCAGTTTTGACAGGTTACATTGTCCATTACAATACCACACCTCGACTGTAGCTTTTCTTATGATAAGCAAGTATTTGACATCTATCTGAATCATGTCTTGAAGTAGTGGGAAATTTAGAGATTAGCTGAGGTGAAGTTACCACAAGTATAATGAAAAGTAAAATATTCTGTTCCCATCCAAAACACCATGCTGTTTCAATTTGCAGAATATACAATGATAGAGCATTAAAATTCTGGTGGGTCAGTCTAGTGGCAAAACTTAAGTGAAAACAGATAAATATGTTCAGTGTGCTTATGTAACAATTACCTTAATGGGAGTGGAAAATAGTGCAAATTCCTAAGGGTTCTCATTATTTCAAGAATGGCTCCTTGGGCCTGTGTCCCAGGAATTTATTTTGTTGATCACAAGTCAGTATCCTCTACTAGTAACTGGGAGACTCTCAAGGCCTGGAGCCATTTTTGTTTTCACAAAGGCAGCCTCTCAGAGGAAGGTTCCAGCAACTTCTTAGATTGCCCACAAGTATTCTGTTGATCACTTTGTGAGTTTGATTTCAAACGTACAAGCAAATTAACATGCCAGTAAACATCTTATATGTTTTAGGAAAGTGTTCTTCTAAGAAACTACTTTAGATTTATTTATCTTATATGAGACTGCAGCTTACGTGTATGTATGTGCACACACCACATCGGTGCCTAGTACCTCCAGAAATCAGAAAAAAAAAGAGTCTGATCATCTAGAACTGGAATTATGAGTGGCTGTGAGCCACCATGTGGGTGCAAAGACCTGAACCTAGGTCCTCTGCAAGAACAAGTATTCTCTCTCTCTCTCTCTCTCTCTCTCTCTCTCTCTCTCTCTCTCTCATGCATTACATCCTGACCAGTTTCTCCTCTCTCTACTCCTCCCAGTTCTTCCTGTACCTTCTCCCCCAGATCCACTCTTCCTCCATTTCCCTTCAAAAAAGAGCAGGCCTCCCAAGGATATCAACTGAACATGGCATAACAAGATACAATAAGACTAGGCACAAACCTTTATATAAAGGCTAGACTATGCAACCCAGTAGAAGGAAAAAGGTCCCAAGAGCAGGTCAGAGACATCCCCCCCTCATCCACTGTTAGGAGTTCTACAAGAACACCTAGCTATATAACTGTAACATATATGCAGAGGACCTAGCTTAGACCCATGCAGGTTCCATGATTGTTACTCCAGTCTCTGAGAGCCCCTGCTTAGTTGATTCTTTGGGCCATGTTCTCCTGGCACCCTCAAACTCTCTGGCTTCTACAATCCTTCCTATTCCTTAGGGTTCCCTGAACTCCTCCTAATGTTTGTCTATGGGTCTCTGTAACTGATCCCATCAGTTGCTGGATGAAGCCTCTAGGGTGATGATTGGGCTAGGATCCTGTCTGTGAGTATAGCTGAATATCCTTAGGTATCATCTCATTAATATTTGTGGGTGGACTGGTTAGGAACAGGAACAGAAGCAGTCAGATAGGGTGGGGAGGGATAGAAGGAGAAGGCACTGGGAGAGACAACTGAAATTTGGGTGTATCTAGGGGGCAATGTGGAAACTTAGGGCAGTGGAAACTCCCTGGAATCTAGGAAGGTGACCCTAGTGGAGATTTCTAGAAATAGGGACTATGGAGCTCAAAATGGCCATTGTCTATAACCAGGCAATGCTTTCAGAGATGAGACTAGGATGCCAACCCAGCCACAAAACTTTAAACCTAGAAATTGTTCTGTCTGCACCATGTGTTTGGGGTAAAGGTGGCACACACCGAGCATGTGGGACTGAACAGTCAGTAACTTATCCAACTTGAGACCCATGACACCCAAGGCAGCCCAGGTCTGACACTACCTGGATGGCCAGAAACCTGAGGTGACCAGCCCAGAGATTTAGGAGAGAACCAAACACAACTGGCAAAATAAAAATTCTTAATGATACTTGATGATATTCTACAAGTGTTTTTAATTGCTAGGCCCCATCTCCCCAGCACTGGAAATAATTCTTGAGGTAACAATTGCTTCTCATCCTCAACAATCAACTTTTAAAATCAATAATGATATTTCCAGTTAATCAATGAGACAACCTCTGATGTTTTCCCTGAATGTTTTTCTTCTCAAATCCTTTTCTCATAGAATTAAGCAATAACATAGTAAAACAAATGAGGATTCAATCAGTGAACCCTCACCTTTATAATAGTGGGTTTTTTTTCACTGCTGGAGATCGAATGTAGGGTCTCATGTATAGGAGCCAAGCACTCTGCCACAGAGCTATATGCCCCAGTGTTATAATGAGGATTTTGAAGACTGTAAGCTTGGTGTCAACCCTGATAAATGCTACTAGGTCCTGTATCAAATATTTTAAGCAATTTTACAAACCTTACTGAGCCTGGTCTTTATAGTCACAAAATGAGACTTACCATCCTGACTTTATGAAACTGCTATGAGAATTAAATTAGTTAATAGTTGTGAGAACATTTAGTACTTTGTTGAAATAGTAAAATGTTTTTTAATGCTTTGAAGTCTTTTTATTGTGTAATTCATGCCATTTTAGACAAAGGAATATGGATGTGACAACATATAGACCCTTCCCTTAATAAGTTCTCTATCTGGTAGAAACATAATTCTTGCAGATCAAATGCAGGAAATGAAATCACTCATGCTATTTTAAGCAGACAGTATTCAACATAGGAAATTAAATGATAACAAAGTTGTCAAAAGTACTGGAGAAAGTCCAGGTTTGATGCTGGAATCCTAGAAAGGACAAGTGAACAAGACCACTTATCTTGCCTTGTTAAGTCAAGGACACTTTCTGCCTCACTAAAGGGAGTTGAAGATCCAGGAAACTATCCAGGAAAACATTGATATTAATAGCAAACTCTCTAAGCTATGATCGTGGGATCAGCAAATCACCATTTTGCAACTACCTCTGTACACTCCTAAAGTTCGGTTTGTTCCCCAGAGCTCTGCTAAGCAAAATTCTGAATCCCACTTTTGTGAAGGCACAGCTCTCAGCATGCTTTTATGCACATCTCATAAACCACTATTTAACTGACTGGACCTACAACCTAGCTGCAAGGGAGTCTTTACAATATAGCTATTTGGTTTTAACACCTCTTCAGTATAAAGAGGCACACTAGAGTCCATATGCAGTACATGTTCAACACCACTTACCTATTAATGTAGAGAAAAAATGGATACATTGATTGTGAATCTTGGTTGTCAACTTGACTACATATGGAATTAACTAAAACTCAAATAACAGCACCCCTGAGAGGAACTTTTTCCTTAATTAAATCATTTGAAGTTGGAAGACCCACTTATAATCTGAATTTTTGAAGCGGGAATATAATTTTTTTTTTTTTTGGTTTTTCGAGACAGGGTTTCTCTGAATATCTCTGGCTGTCCTGGACTCGCTTTGTAGACCAGGCTGGCCTCGAACTCACAAAGATCCACCTGCCTCTGCCTCCCAAGTGCTGGGATTAAAGGCGTGCGCCACCACCGCCCGGCATGGGAATATAAATTTTTAATCCAGATCTTTTGAGGTAGGAAGATCCACCTTTTATATGGACCACACCTTCTTCTAGCAGCCTAAAGGACATGGAAGAAGGAAGCATCTCTCTCTTTGCCTGCTTGCTATCACCCTTGATATCAAGTCCATTCCTTTACTGGCATTTGAGCATATACAAGGAATATGCTATTTCTTTGGCATTCTAGAATATACTGAAGACTAGCTGAGACATCCAACTTCATGGATTAAACAACTACTGGACTCTTGGACTTTCTATTCATAGGCAGACATCATTAGTTTAGCTGGATCCACAGCCTGTTAACCATTCTAACAAACCCCCTTTATATAGGGTGTGAGTTCTGTAAGCCTGATTAATACACTGATCATATCAAAATGGGGCATTGTTAGAGAAGAATAGAGTTGAACAGAACAATAGAAAGAATAAAGCTCAAATCCAAGCAACCTGATCAGTCAAGGTCTTGACAAGAACAAGATAGAACCCTCCAGTGGAATAATTTGGAGAACTTTGTTTTAGTTTCTTTTACATTGTCATGACAAAGCATGATAACCAAGGGAACTTATAAAAGAAAGCATTTAATTTGGGGACCATGGTTCTGAAGAGTTAGAGTTCATGGCCATCAAGGCAGGGAACATGGTAGCAGGCAGGCGGGCATGGGACTGAAGCAGTAGTTGAGAGCTTTCATGTTATCAACAAGCACAAAAGAAAAAGCTAACTGTTCCAGAATGCCATGGACTTTTGAAACCTCAAAGCCCACCCCCCAAAAATACACCTGCTCCAAAAAGGCCACACCTCCTAATCCTTCAAAAACAGTTCCAACAACTGGGAACCAACCATTCAAATACATGAACTTTTGGGGACCACTCTCACTCAAACCACCACAAACCTCATGAAGAAACAATTACAGTTACAAAATCCTAGGTAGACAGTAGGGCAGAAAAATGATTTGCATACCACATCATCCTACTTTCATATGAAAAACAATGTCAAATATCTCCTACTGCAAAATGGAGTAGTTGCAGGAACATGGAAAGAGGCAGATATGTATAGGCAGTGAGCAAGAAAAGGAGATTTCACAGGGCCTATCCTAGCTGTCTACAAGGAGTGAGACAGAAGGAATACCCTAACCTCCCTGTTATTCTCTCTCCCTCCTACCATCTCCCCATAACTCCACACTAATAGAACTCAGCCCAACAAGAAACTAGAGGCAGATGGCCTGTGATGTCACTGTCTAGGAGTATATAGGATGATGGAAGGGGTATAGGATGGAAGTAGAGGACTAGAATATTTAATGTACACTCCTATACTCTTCAAGCTCCCTTGTAACTTTAGGCAAGTGAGCTTCGGGTTGCTCGATATAAAACAATAGTACCGATAGTACCCAGGTTTATTAAAAGCATAAAGTGAGACACTGTTTGGATAAAGTGTGGAGATGCCCTGGCACCTGGGAGACATAAATTAATGTTCTCTTATCCTGCCCCTAGCTGATGACAGGTCTTTCACTTGTGGCCGTCTTACAAGTTCCCTAGAATCAGCAGCTCTCATAGAGTGATCCACAGACCATATGCTTGAGAGGTTCCTGGGGCTCTTTTCCACAGAGGGTTCCTGGCCCTGAACTCCACTCCAACTAAGTCATGTGCAGAAGGATGTCAATCTTCTTCATTTCAGACAAGTTCTCCCAAATGATTTTCACACACAATAAAGTGCGGGAACCACCATTCTAGAAGTCCATATTTCTAATTGATGCTCACTAGGGTAAAGCATAGGAAAGATTTATCTATGCTTGGAATCATTAGGTGCAGTTACAGCCCATCAGCTCCATGAAGAGGAACCATCAGACCAGGACACTAACAGCCTGTCTTGTGATATTAGGTCACACTGGTTCTCCATTTTACTAACTTTATTAATACCCAAGGAACAATGTTCCCAGGCTTTTAATTAAAAATTCTCTAACATCCAGATTTTAATCATTTTCTAGGTTGGATATCAGCTTGAATTTTACACCTCTTCCCTTTCAGAGAAAACTTAATTGACAAAGCAGACACTGTTAAAGGAGATAGTTTTTTTTTAAAGCATTGTAGAGGATAATAGGTCAGTAATATATATAAACAGGAGGAGACCAAAACTTAGGATATGATACAAGGATGGAATATCCTACTTTAATTAAGGAAGGGTACATAGAGATTCATTAGTAGTTGGGGACAAAAAAGAGCTCATTATTTGGATCCTGAATTTGTTAGGATTTGCCTTGGCTGTGATAAACAGTCTCAAAATAGTAACACCCTGGGCAAAAGAAAGTCCACCTCAATACTAATGTAAAATTTCAGATGTAGGCAGAGCAAAGGTGGAGTGACAGTTGGATGCCACAGAGTTCTCAGGGACTTGGGCTCCTGCTTGATTTGGTTCTACCCACCTTGAAATGCGGTCCTTGTTTTCATGTTCCAGTGTGAAACTACAGAGAGCCTATAGGCCTTTGAGTTTTGGAAATGGGTTAGATTATTTCATCCGTATCACTTTGAGCAGAACTTATTCACATGGATATAATACTGTACTATGAGAGGCTGAGCTACAACATCTCAGAGGATTGTTCTATTAGGTCGGTGTTAGTGGTATGTCCTAGGCAGATGGAAGTTGTTGTATACCTTCTATGGTCTAAGACATTTTATGTTCTATTTCCACTAGGGCAGTTACCAGTGGTGTTCCAGACAAGAACACAGATTCCATTTCTAGTATTGTTTTTTAAAAAGAGATTTAATACAAAAAAAAAATGTTCAGAACAGTCATAAAAGAGTTAAATATCCAAACCTCAAAATGAGGCAACCAGAGTTTATCAGCAGTAGTAAGTTTGTGCCTTCTGTGGACCTAGAGGGAAAAAAGAAAAAGCAGATCAGAGGAGCGCAGGCTACACAGCAGAACTCAGATTGCAGTGGGTTTTCCAGTGGATCCAGTGTCTCACATTGGGAAAAGCCACCTGAAGATCTATATGCTAGAGACCTTGGAAATTCAGTCCCACAGAGAACTGGCAAGGAAAAATGAAACATTCACCTGAAAGCAAACAGAGGAAGGAAAGCAAACCAAGGTTGTGGACCTGGATAGATTGCACGTTTTAAAATGTGCTGGACATTACCTCTAGATAAATATGAAAAATCCAAAAAGCCAAACTGGACACTTGTCCAGAAATCAACAACTCAAATAAGATGTGTCTGTCATCATTCACAGTAGCTAAAAGGGGAAGCAACCCAAATGTCGATAAAAACAAATAGATAATATATGATGGTAGAATACAATGAAGTACTCTTTCTTCCATAAAATGTAGTGAAGTCTGAATACATTGTTTCCATGTCAGCAAGTGTTGAAAGATTGCACTAAGTGAAATAATCCCAGCAGAGACCAGGAAATATTGTGTGATTGTGTTCACAGGAAGTCCCTTGAATGGGCATATGCATAGGAACGGAAGCTGTGGTAGAGGACAATGAAAAGTCGTTGGATACAAAGTTTCTGTTGGGGATGATGAGAAAGTTCTGGAAAGGGAAAGCAGTAATGGTTCAGTGTGTGAATGAGCCTAAATCTGATGTCCAGAGGAGAGACCCGGCTCCTGAAAGTTGTCCTTTGACCTCCTCATGCATACCATGGCACATGTGTGTGCACACCATTATATACCAATAATCGATAAAAATTTTAAATGAAGAGAAACATTTACAGCCCCTTTCTAAGACTAGATGTGGTATGACCATAAAGCATAGTATTAAATTAAAATAGAAAGACAAAAGAAAAATCAGAAAACTGGGTGAATTTAGTGGAATCTCCATGTAGACAGTATTGGAAGAACTGGAAGTAACCTCACAAAAGAATAGGAAGCAAGAAGCACACCCAGAGGGAGCACAAAGGATGCTCTGAAGAACAGAGATAACCAGGAAGAGGAATGATGTCTGGGTACCATGTTTTCAGAAAGCAGAGGAGAGAAGGGATATGCTCAACTATGCCAAGACCAGCCAGGAATGTCATAAGCACTTGAAGGTCCTCCTTGGTGCGTAGAGAAGACCATTTCTGTCACGACAAAAGGCATTTATCCTGGAACACAATGAGCACAACTGTCTTTTCTGCTTCTCTCTGTTTGCTTGCTCAACAAAAGCAGTAAGCAGACCGTATTCCCAGAACTACACCAACAACACTGACAATGGTGGCTCACAAATTAAGAGGTAAACCAAAAAGTCATGTTAATTTCAAGCTCCATTAGAAACACAGGCAGAGGGGAAAAAAATCAACATCTGCCAGATAGAAAAGGTCAAAATTGGAAGGGAAAATAACTTTTTTGTTGTTGTTGAGATCCTAAGAAGGTCTTTCCAGCACTGAGACCTGGGAGGATTTGGTTTCTCCTTTTAATTTTGTCAATAATTGTCTTGTTCATGCCTCCTCTGATCAACATATGAGGAGATTGAACATGGCTGCATGCTTTCCCTAGAAAAAGGGACCACACTCTATTTGGGGATAAACACAGGACTATACTTCTGAGCTGTATTCTATTTCTTTTTACATATATGGCGGTTTTTTCTTTTAAAATCCCTAGTAGTGTTTATGACTTTTGCCAGATGTGTAAATCCATTCTTTTGAAGATTCCATAACGTACATAATCTCTAACATGAGAATGGTATAACATATCAGAGAGGCTTCATCCCTTTTATCCCTTTGAAGACTGTGTTGTATATCCCAGATCAAGTCCAGGAAATGCACACATGTCCTTTCCTTCTTTGCTTATGTTGATGGGGACGGGACACAAATGAAAACAGATACCCCTAATAACTTCTTTTTAATGTCACGGCAGTGAGCATTCTGAGTCTTTGATGATGGATGAGTCTTCATTTGTAAATGTAAAGCCATATGTGTTAAGTCAGTTTCCTTCCAGGCATTTTGTATTAGTGAGCATGCCGTATGGCTTCATAGTGTTCCTTAAACCAGTTTCTTCATGTACTTTGATTTAGTAAATGCAGGAAGAAGATTCACAAAAAATGTTTCGTCATAACTTTTTTGTTGTTGTTGTTAGAATCAGAGCTCTATTCAACATGGAATGTTGGCCTTAGTGATTTCTCTGGATTTCATAAGTCTATAATATCTTTTCCACAGAAGTATTAAATTTGAAACATCAAACCTTAAATATAATCTCATCTACCTTTCTTCCCCTAAAAACTAAGCAGATGTTTGTTAAACATTTATACTTGAGGAACAATAGATGGCCATTTTTGAGCATGGAAATACAGTCATTGCTAAATTCCATGACTGGACTGCACTCTAGGTATTAGTTATAATACAAAGTACTAGACTGTAGGAGACTCTTTTCTTAGAAAGATTGTGGCCTGGGTTTAATTAAGTGTTTCTCATGGCACCATACAGGCTGGCCCTTAATTATGTTCAGTTCATTCCTGCATTGTATATCATCTTTTACTTGTCTCTAAATGCTTCGTAGGCTCTATTCTTGTTTGCTCCATCTCTGCTGTGAACTCGTTGAGATCAACTAATGTCACACAGTAGACCCTCAATAAGTTTAATAGAAATGAGCTCAGGAGCCAAGAAATAATGTTGCCATTTAAAAAAAGGTGCTGTAATTCAGGTAATAAGACACATCCTGAGAAACTCAGCAGACATGAACAAATGGGGGGAGTTACCTTCTCTTCCTTGGAAGGCATCCAAATTTATTGGTGGATTCCATGGATAAGACACAGGTTCAAATTTTCTCTCTGGTCCTCCATTCTTTTAGTTGACTCCAGGGCGAGAGGGGGGCAAACTCTGAAACACATAGTGTTATAAAATACGGGCAGTTTTCCACTGTCATCTTCCAGGTGTTATTATCTTTGTCTTCTTTAGAGCAGCCTATGAAAATGTGATCAGAAAGCCCTGGGTAGTCTGCCTGCAGAGTGTCTCTCTGAGAACAGTGTCCAGAATGGGTCACAGTGCTGGAGTCTACTACAGGAGAAAATGCCGGAGGGGAGACATTGACTTTGCATTCTGTGTATTGTACAGGTCATTCTGTTCAGGAGCCTGCATGATTTAAGAACCATCTAAAAATAAAACGCATTTGTCGTGACATAAGTCATTTTGCCAGGTCTCCATAATTCATGAATTGGTAAGGTAATGTGTTAATGAAGATGTGCCCTTTAATATATGCACCATCTCTTTCAGGCAAGTTTAATGAGTCCAGTACACGTTGCCTTCAACTTGTAGCTATCCGTGATTAATACTGGCCAGTGGTTCACCCTGTGACCCACCTAATGAGCCTATGATGGCTAAACTGTTTTTGTGTCTGTAGCTTTTAGCCTTGAAGGACCTACCTACCACCCATGAGCATTTTAATCAGATAGAAAGTGTTTCAGCCAGTCAGTGGGTCAAGAGGACTACTTCCAGCATGATGGCTTCCCACATTCTAATTTCACTGTTGCCTGGGTTGACAGATTCAACTTCTGAGTGTTACCAGTCCTCCACACTGACACTGTGCTAATTATTCTTATCCAGTGGCCTTGCAACATTTCCAATGGTTCTCTTTTTCTTCAGGTCTTCGTGTTTATGTTTTCAGATTTTACTCTGTCAGTCTATTTGAGCCTGCTTTTAAATTGTCATTAGCATTTCTTACTTGATTATGCAAATGGAAAAATAACATTATTAGACATCTGGAACCCTTCTCACCTTTAAGTAATAAAATTCTTACTAACGCATAAAATTGCTAAACTTCATAAATGGTTGCATGAATTTCTCATAAGCACTTGTCTACTGTACAAAAGTTCAAAGTAGTTAATATTTCTAACCATTGTGTACTGAAGAGATTTCAAGTTTGTCAGTATGTAAAACCTCAGAAGCATCCAGCTTTTGAATGTGTACTCCCTACCAGTAATAAATAACACAATGTAAAAATATATTGTGAACATGACCACCATGGTAACCGCTTGTCCCATTGGCTCTGTAACTCACCCATGCATTACAAATGCCTGAAGGACTCCTTGAACATGGATTGCTGAGCCCCCTGATGCAGTAGGTCTATGGAAGAACTTGTAAAGTTTTACTTTGAGCAAAACTGATTCTAGTACTCTTGATCTTGGACACACCCTTAAAAGCACTATAGTATGGGTCTGGTGGGGTGGCTCAATGGGTAGAGGCGCTTCCTTCCCATCCTGACTGAGTCTCCACGGGTAGAGCAGCTATACTGCTTTTAAATTCTTTTGTACTGTTTTCAATTTTTTCATTATTCTTGAGAATTTCATATATGTATGCAAATGAAGGATGATCATATCTACTTCCTATTAGCCCCCCTTAGACTTCTCCCATTATATACATCTCAATTTCTTGTTGTGAGTGTTTTTCCCTTGATAACCCACAAAGTCTAGTTAGTGTTTGTCCTTTTCTTTTTTAATCTGACCACCTCTTCTCTAGATGCCTAGATATGCATACTCCTCTTTCTGCCTCACCAGCCTACTTCTCTGGCTAGAGACTTGTCGTCTTCCAGTACCCCATTACCATGTATTCTATGACCAAAGTAGACTCTAATCGAACTATCTTTATTCTGTTGTGCAAAAACTGTGTCATTGCCACAAGTAATATCTCCCCCCAGAAAGAATTGGATGAAAGGTGCTCTTGATCACTGCAGAAGAGGGGTCAACAAGGGTGTAAGACCCAGGGGTAGTGATGATTACAAGGAAATGGTGTCTTTTGGATACCACAGAGTAGCTGCATAAATGTACTCACAAGGTTTGTGACACCATGAAGAAGACATGTGTAAGCCTAAAACTAGGCCAAAATCCAGCATTGAGAAAGGACTTGAACACGAGAAATTAAGCTGGTTGTGGTGGTACAGGCCTTTAATCCCAGCACTATTTGGGAGGCAGAGGCAGGCAGATCTCTAAGGCCAACCTGGTCAACTCCTTGACATGGTACCTCACATTACACTATGTGAAATTAAGCTAAAAATGACAAAAAAATAGACACATTAAACCAGCGTTCATGTTTCTGATCACAAGAAAATATGTTTATTAAAGAGAAGTTTTGAAGTCAATAAATTACACAAAGTAAACTTTGTCTTTAATAACACCAAGTAGCTTCAACTAATCCCCATCCACATTCTCTTATGTGCTTGCATAAATTGTTTATTTATTCACTACCGTTCATTAAATATATGTCTTTGCTTAATATTATGTTGTACATTTGGTTTTCATTTATTCAGGGAGCCTAAATAAATGGCACTGCCAATTTTCTTGTTATTCCAAATACCAGTGGGATGAACATTTTATCCCTAATCTCTGTGAATGTAACTCATCACATTTCTAGGGTTGGTTCTTAGCAAGCCACTCCTGTTTTAAAAGTATGTGGGGGGAAAATGAAGCAAATACCACAGTAAGCAACTAGTAATACTTATAAAAGTAATTATTCTTAAAAATCAGGTCAGTGATGAGCAGACAAATTCTATTTTCAGCTGTGAATCTACATTTGACTTGGTCTATTTATACATTATGATGATTTAAAATAACTACTATATTATAAAAAAATTGTATGATTTCTTCCCAAGACATAATTTTGTTCTCCAGGAAAATAAATATGAACATTTTAAAGAATCCATATTTCACTCATTTCAATAAAGAGCACTTCCAAAACTTTCTGAGCGTTGACTCTCCTATCATGAGTGTAGCTAGAAACATTCTGCTGGGGACTGGAGAGATGGCTCAGCGGTTAAGAGCACTGGCTGTTCTTCCAAGGGTCCTGAGTTCAATTCTCAGTAACCACATGGTGGCTCACAACCATCTATAATGTGATCAGATGCCTTCTTCTGGAATGCAGGTGTACATGCAGACAGAATACCCATATACATAAAAATAAATAAATCTAAAGAAAGAAAGAAGGAAACATTCTTCTGTAGCAGTTTCTGCAAAGCTGATCTTTCTTTTTTCTTCCCTTGGTCATTCTAACAATAGATACAATTTTGGTTTGCACAATTTCAGTGATGAGGTTGAATTATACTTTCCTCTTATTTACTGGCCATTTATATTTCTTCTTTTTTCTTTTTAAATGACCATCCCAAAGCTGGTACATATAATACATGCTGTCCCTATGTCATTAGAAGGAGATGTGCTTATACACAATGCTATTACCATGTGTGAGAATTTAGGTAGCCCCCCCCTTCTATAGTGATCATCAAATCCTAGTGAAATTCTTTTTGTATATTCTAAGAATAAGTTATATTGTGAAATTACAAGCATCTATATGGTAATGACCCCAGGTTTTTTTTTCTGAGTATACAAATCAGTCATGAAAGCAATTATCAAAAAAACATTCCAGTTACAGTCCAAGTCATGAAAACGTGAACCGAGTAAATTCCTGGCTTCGAAAAATATCACATTCATCTGACTGCCATCATGGGGAGTTTATTGATGCATTAGCATTTCATAGCAGACATCATGTATAATATGCCTTTATTCATTTATAGTTGTCTCCTAGTCTGTATGTAGCTATATTATATAGACAGCTTTACATGTATATGTATGTATATATATACATATGTTATATATACATTAAATGATATACACAGATTTACATATATATGTGTATACATATACATACACATAATCAGACACTTAAACTTGGCAAGACTAGGTATAGTTGAGTACATTGGTAATCCTAACTCGGGTGGCTGAGACAGGGGACTCATAAGTATGAAGCCAGCCTGGACTACATAGCAAAAAAGAATGTGTATTAGGAACCTTTCTTGCTATAAAGGCAAAATACCTGATGAAGGGCTTATTTTGGTCTTCATTCCCAGAGATACACTTCATCAGGGTAAGGAAGGTACAGGGGCCAGAGCAGGAAGCAGCTGGCCACATTGCATTCATAGTCTGGAAGCAGTGATGAATGGTAGTGTTTGTTCAGCTTGTTTTCTTTTTTGTTTGGCTGACAGTTAGGGTTAATCTTCCTCTTTCAATGGGTCTCATCTAGAAAATCCTTCATACACATACCCAGAGATCTGTCTACAATTTCATTCTATAACATGTCAAATTGACAATCAATATAACCCATCATACAGTCTAAAAAGAAAGACATCAAGTGGTGAACAAGTATATTTGAAACTAGAATTGTATCCCGTTTAAAGATCTGTGTTTCTGTGTTGTTCTATAGCATATTATATTCCAGGTGTCTAAGAGAGTGCCAACCATGGATTAGGTGGTATTGTTGAATAGATGGGGAAGAAATAAGTGAATGCACCAACATTCAATATTTAGGCATCAAGACTGTCTTTACCTTATTCTGAAGGATAACATAAGACAGCAAATGCTTTCTAATCTCAAGTCTTTCTCCCAGCGGTGGCTATTGAACACTTACTCTGTGCTCTAAACTTGAGTGCTGGAGATTCATGAGGAGTACTATACATGGCCGGTGAGCCCTTGAGAAATTTACATTCCGTTGAGGAAAGGAAAGAGAGAGATGTCAATCAAACATTCCTGTTCATAAGTGGAGAGTTAGAGTCTACAATGTGCTAGACATTTGGCAGAGACTGAACTGGCCGGGAGGCTCAGCAATCTTCTTTCCTTGGGGTGAGGATAAAATGAAGCTAAATCTGTAGCCTAAATGAACATTTTGAACACACATTTTAGCAAACACAAATAAAACCACTGTACACTAGAAAAACCAAGATCATATGGATGAGAGGAAGCACAAGGAAGAGGCAAAGTGAGGTAGGATGAAGCTGAAGAGATTTTTGCAGGCTTTTTCTATATAATGGTCCCACTGACCCTCCGCCTCTTTTCCAACTGCATCAGCTTAGTAAATCCTACATTATCAAGTCTGCACGCATTCGTCCTTGCATAATATGTGGCTTATTGGAAACCTTAAGTTCTGATCATTTCCTAGCACTCTTTCCTTCCTCCTGTTAGCAGTATGTTGAATTCATTAGGAGCACGATCTGTCTTGTATTTCAATGACCCTCCTCAGGGCCTGGTGCAAACTGCATAGTAAATACGAAATGACATCTAGGATTGCCATGGCCCTTGGTGAACAATCGCTCATGTGCTAGGATTTAACACATTTTCTCACCAAGGCTTTTATTTAATAAAAATTGCTGTGAACTTAAAGTACTAAATTGAGTCGCCAGCATTTGGTACTTTCATGTTTAGAATTACGTACCCTCATTACCACTAATATTTGAGGTTTGAGGGTTCTGTTTTGCCATAGTTCCATTTTCAAGTAAAGTACAGTATCTGTCCGTTCATGTCTTCAAAGTGCCTCAGAGTCATAATGGTCCTATACATTTGAATTTTTGTGTATGATGGGGTTTTTCTGAAGGATCTGAGAAAAAAATATATATATAAATAGGGAAAATAAATGGATATATAAAATAAATGTTCAGTGATAATTTACAGCTCAAACAACAAAACATTAATTTAGAGCTTCAACCTTGTAATTCAACTGATTAGAAGAATCCAGTGCTCTTTTTATTGTGTATTGTGTTGCAGCTAATTGATAGAGAACTCTAAGTGAATCAGTAAGCAGGAAGTTGGCAAGCTCTACCCCTTCTGTATGAAGATGACTTGTTTATACTCTTTCTCCAATTTTCAAGTTTAAAAAAAAAAAAAAGTTTTCTTCTCCCTATCTGCCAGCATTGCAAACTAAACCTGGATTCTCCCTTTTTACTTTCTTAAATCATTGTGCAATAAAGTTCCTGAATTCCAAACTTAGCTGACAATTCTGTTGACAACCCACAAGACAGAGTCAAATGGATCAGTCTTCTCTAACTAGGTGACCCCATAAACAGTTATTTTAAAAATCCTTTTCATTAGATGAGCATCCCCAGGTCCCAGTTGCTATACAGCAAGCAGATCACAGGAAAATGTACTAGTCCCACTTGTGGTGACGTGACCCTACATGATTTCTTTTTGTATTTTCTGATTATTTATAATACATACAAGATGATGCTTGTACTTCACATATACCTACTTGGATTTTAAAGTTTTCTTTTCTTTCTTTTTTTTAATTTTTTTTTACATTTATTGACCAGTTTAGTTCTGTTTATACCACTTACTGGGTGCCTTGTACTATGAGGTTTTATGTATTGGCCTAATCATAAATTATTAATAACACCACTCCGGGAAATATTCCTTCCAGAAACAAATCCTACTGACATGTTACCACTAGTAATGACTGCCGAGCTCCAGAGTGCATGAAGCAGACCCAGATCTGCCCACAAGGAACGCCAGCAAAGCAACTCTTCCACTGCCTTTATGTTCCATTTGCTGACGATGTTGCATGGCTAAGTTGATCATGTTTGCAAAAGCTGTCAGTCTTTTCAGCCTGCTCAGCTCATGGGAAAGAAAGGATGTACAGCTAGGCTCTGGAGCTTTTGGGTAGAAAGAAAAAGATTTACACTCAGTGAACAAGAAAATGGTATTGCCAACTATCAGTCTGGAAGGAAGGGTTTTCTGCGGTATGCCATGGCAAGCTCCCTGCCTGTTTCCCTAAATGTCAATTCATGTCTCATTGCTGACTAAGTATCTTGCCCACCTAATGAGACAGGTAGATGGGTGTGATATGACAACAGTCTGCTCTATGGTTGGGAAACAAAGCAAATCCAAATCAGTGACCTGGTCTCTTAAGCTGAGTGAGCTGTGTTGAACCTTTATTTTATGTGTAGGTTTCTTATTGCTTTGGAGCTATGTCCTCAGTGCCTACATTGTGTGTGGCAATGGTCCAATAGAGCAGACTCTGCTTGAAGACTTGGCAAGGAGCACATTTTCCACACTAACACTCCACGCCCCTCTCTTCTCTCCAGCTGGGTCTTTATCCAGCCACAAGCACCTGAATTTTCCAATAGCATGCTTGTGGAGGGAAGTAAGGTTGCTTGTAAGAATAGGCTTTTAGACCTGGGGTAGAAGACATCACACTGAGACCCATAAGCTGAGTGTACACTGAGACTATTTGGCACTTCACGTCTTCAGCCCCAACTAACAGCACACATCTGGCTCCAATTTTCATTGGTTATCTAACAATAATAATAATAAGGAAAGCTTACTAGCCAGTATAATCCTAAGTAAGTTATAATTTTCAGGAGAATAAATCATTGAGGAAAACCATGTTCTTAAAGCTAAATGTAAAATGGTTTCTCTGCTTTTTGTTTTCGATGTTGTGCATTACCCTTCCATCACAAATAGTGTTTGCTTTGCTGGGATTCATGTGAGAAAAGCTGATGTTTTCGGGTCCACCATAAGGTAAACATCAAGATAACATTTCTTAGAGTTAACTTGAGACACCAAAGTTGTGTGTACAAAACCCTCACAGCCTTAACACTTCACTCTTCAGTTTGTCTTTCTGAGACAGCTCCCTGCTTTACATTTCAGCATGGCTGGTGTATAATGAAGCAACTTGAGGAAAATCAGTAAGGTACCTGAGACCATTCATCCAGGTTCTGGTTTTGGTCCCTGTGAGATCTTGGGGCTTCTGATAAATGTGGCTGTGCTTCCCACCCGTCATGAATAAATGAAATCAGGCCTGATTTGCAAAGTTCAGGCGGGTTTTTTTTTTTTTTCTTCTGACAGAGTGGAGACAAAACTTTAGCCTAGCTGAGTAGCAGGGATCTGTATCATTAGGGTGAACACAGATTTTGATGTTATTTTTCTCTCTCCTCTCACTCTGTCTCTCTATGTCGTGTGTGTGTGTGTGTGTGTGTGTGTGTGTGTGTGTGTGTGTGTGTG
>CAJQZJ010034450.1:64841-106238 GCA_907164525.1 Lophiomys imhausi
TGTGTGTGTGTGTGTGTGTGTGTGTGTGTGTGTGTGTGTGTGTGTGTTATTGAGGATCAAACCCAGGGCCTTGAACATGCCAAGCAAACACTCTACCACTGAACTATATCTCCAGGCCTGAACACAGAAGTTTTTGATCCAAGGATTCCAAAATATGTTTTTCTGGGTTTGTCCAAATCCCTTGATTCTGGCATGCTATCATTTATACTAAGCCATGGAATTCAGTGTCTAAAGTATCACCCTGTAGCCTTTTTTTTTTTTTTTTGGTCTACTTTATAGATTTATCTTTAGGACTCCTATGAGAAGACAGATACTCATTGCCAGGTGAAGCAGCAGCTTGCGTGTATCCCATTGCTAAGTGCCTAACAACATGTCAGTGGCTCACTGTGGACCTGGTACCAGCCCTAAAGCTTTGCCTTTGTAGTTTGAAGCAAGGAAAACACATGACCGTTTGCACAAACCTAGGTCCTCCTAGCATTTTTCTCCAATTCTAGAGAAACGATGGAGATTTTTTTTTTCTGGGAAGTATATTGCAATGGATGGCAATAGAGAAGCTCCAGGTCATTAGTAAACATTTCCTCACAGGAGACACTCAGCAACCAGATCTCTGAAACATCAGCCAGCTGCTGGAAACTCTTCTGGTTTGGTTTCATTAAAGATACCAACAAATAATTAAGCCAGAAGCGGAATTCTGTGTTCCAGTCCACGGGGACTGTGATTAAGAAGTGACTTTCCATGCCATTCCTCTTTCCACTTCCTGTTTTTCTCGCTTGATAAAAAAAAAAAAACTACCCACTGAATGGTGGGTACAAACAGGATGGGAGAACATGAATTTCCTGGGCTATTTATAAGTTTACTGCAGTAATTCTGCTACTTTTTTTTCACATACATTCACCAGACCTGACTTGCCTGCAGACCTGGATGGAACTTTCTTCCCCTACACAGCCAAAGAATGGCACCGTGAGAGTACTGAAGGGAAAAGAAATGATGTTAAGTAGATGGTATGGTGTGTTAGCCTAGAACAGTGGTTCTCAACTTGTGGGTCAAAATCCTTTGGGGGGTCCCTTATCAAATATCCTATATGTCAGATACTTACATTGTTATTTACAATATCAGCAAATTTGCAGTTATGATATAGCAATGAAAACAATCTTATGGTTGGAGGTCACCACAAAATAAGAAACTGTATTAAGGGGTTGCACACTAGTAAAGTTGAGAACCACTGCCTTAAAGTGGTGGGGGGAGAGGAAAAAAAAGAGTGTTTATATAAAGTGTTGTCCCCTTACTTGTCATGATCTCTATAGCAAACACAGTGGGACTCTGTCACAAGTGGGAAAAGATTTAAGGAGTTCATGGTGCTGGGAACTGGACACAATTAAACTGAAATATAAATGTGAGGCAGCGTTCCAGTTTCGCTGCTTTTTGAAATTATGAGGCCAGTGAAGCAAGGAATAAGCCAGGAAACTGGGTAGTTTGGTTAAAATGCTCTTTCTACAGGGAGATATGGAACCAAAAGATAGCTATAAAGCCATACATTTAGTAAATAAAAACAGTGAGGAACCAAAACCCAAAAGTGACTGGAAAGATGATTAAAAAAAATAGTTTTCTACTTACTTTGTAGTTATAGAAATGTCAAATTAAGATTTTTGTATAAATCTAAACTAAAATCTAAACTGGCTGCTGTAACTTTTCATTGAAAATTTACTCTTCCCTCTGAACTTGACTCTTTTTACATTTTGCATTTATTAAGTAGTAATTAACTTGATTTCCTCTAAACAGGATCCCCATGAGGAACATTGAACCCTTTAACTGGAAGCAGTATCAACTCATTTGGGAATGTAGTCTAAACACAAAGGAGATAATGTAGTGTTTGGATGAACTTCCTGTTGCAGGTAACCATGTACCTGTCACCTCTTCTTGAAGAAACACTTCTGAGGCCATCTGGTTTGTGGATGCCATCTACTCAAACTTCCGATTACATGATGGCTTCATTGTCTCCAACCAAGACACACAGCTGTTTAAGGTCAAGGGCAGCAACCAGGCCCAACATTCAGCCTAATACCACATTAACCTCACTGCTACTTTATCCACTTGAGGAATTTTGAATGTCATTAATTCTAAAATTTAGAAACTGTGACTGCCTTTCAAAGACCATAGAAATATCACAAAGGTGACCCAATTTTCGCTCTGGATTTCCCATTTAATTTCCTTGAAATAAAAAAAAAAATTTTTTTTTAGCTTTAGTCTCATGTGTCATTCTATTATGTAAGGGCTATAATTTTTACTTAGCTGATCCTTGGCAAGCTGCTACGTCACTGAATCTTGCTTATTTGAATTCTTCAGTACAGAAAGTGCCCCCTAAGCCCTTCCGTTTGATCACAGAAAAAGGCAAAACCAAAGGACCTCAGAAGATTTAACACCTCTCCTAAATGAATAATTTTGAAAATTTACTTCTTTCTGACTATAATTATATTAGGAATCCAGCTTTCTACTCTGCTCTTAGTATCTCAAAGGAAACAGGCAAATAAATCAAAAGAGCTGTTGGGGACTTAATAAAGGGTAGTTGAAAATTATTTGAGACCACATTGTTTAAACGTGTATTCTCTCAGAAAACAGAGTTGACATAAGAAAAGTGGTGTGTGTGTGTGTGTGTGTGTGTGTATGTGTGTGTGTGTGTGTGTGTGTGCATCAATAATAGGAAGATGAAGAACTTGAGTTGGCAGCCCAGATTCCATTTAACATCCTGTAGCATAAGAAATCAGCACAAATGACTGGTCCATTGTGCCTGCATCATCTAACCATCATGGTTAGACCATCTGGGCTTTAGCGAATGCAAGGAAAATTTCTGATGCTCATCAAAGTCCCTTAGAAAGGGAAGACTTGCTAAATGCTGCATAGACCTTTCCTATCATTCACATTATATAAGGAAAACAGACGGTCTAACTGCTGCCATTTTGAGCAGCTGCTAGCAAAGAAAGGACTTGCCAATGCTGCTTCAGGAGGACAGTGGCTTGATCCTGAGGGCGTCTCTCTTCCAACCTATCAATTAAGAAAAGAGCAGAGCCAGTTGTGATGTATTAGGTGGCTCTGCAATGGATCACTCTGAAAATCGTACATTGGCAAGAATAATTCAACTTGCCAGGAATCCGAAGCTTGCCGTGTGACATCCCCAGAAGTGTGATGGTGTGTGACTGGTTTGCTCCGTTAAATGAAATTGCTGAGCTGCTGAGATGACTGTCATGAGGTGATTAATAAAGTGCATAAATCTTAACTATGGCGAGAAAAGAAGATGAATTAATGCACACACACATTGGAAATGCAATGAAACCAAATTGAAGCTACCAGGATTTGCTAATATATAACAGAAAAACAATAACGTGTTTATTGTTCCCCACTGGCCTTGTTTTGTTGGTCTTATTTTAGAAATGACCAGAGAGACATGGTCTGTTGGGTTTTTTGGGGTTTTTTTTTTTTTTTGTCTTTTCATTTTTCTCAAATGGAAGCTATGACAATGTGGAAAAGTAATACTGACATCATGTAAAACTGCACCTGATACTTATCACTTATTGTTTATTTCCTTCATGTTAGTGGTTGATTCTAAAAATAAAGGATTAGTTTACCTTTCCTCAAAACCATTATTGAATGGTACTTGTAATTGTACATAAAGTTTTGGTAGTTTTCAAAGTAATTAGAACCCTAGAGCATATAAACACTAAATGGGCTCTCGTCTCTGAAGTTTATTTTTCAAACTAAATAGCTCTGATTCTGTGATAATTACATACTAGTCATTATAAAATTAAAAATCATTTTAAGTGAATGGATGCCTTTTTATATAAAGTATTTGTCTCTTGCTAATTATTGTGAACTAATTATAGTTTATGATGGTCTTCAAGAACTCCGAAATCATTGCCTTTGAGTCCTAGTTTCCAGTGTTTGCAAGCTTCAATTCCAGAAGGGAACAAACAATATGACAATAAATGGAGAAAGAGAGTCCAAGGCAAACAAAATGAGAATTTTCATGACTTTCAGAGGATCAACTTTCTGGAGATTGTCACTAACACCTATGCATGAGTTGGGATGGGGCAGGGGTAGTATCCAAGAGCGTTTCTGGAGGCTGGAAAGGTGGCTCAGTGGTTCTTTGAATGCATTTTTCTTTCAGCAGACCCGAGTTCAGGTCTGAGCACATTGGACAACTTATAACTGCCTCTGACACCAGCACCAGGAAAACGGACAGTCTCTTCTGGCTTCTTGGTCAACTGCACGCATGTGCGCATACCCTCACTCAGATGCACACATGTACACATAATTACAAATAAAAATACATTTAAAAAAGTTCATTGCTACTATGGCCCTGGCTTTCATTCCCTCTGCTCTCTAGACACTGTGGCTTTTGGCATTTCTCTTGGCTGTCTCTCAGCCTCTGTTTTTGCATTTGTAAAATTGATGTAAGAATACCTTTAGCATTGTTTTGATTATTATAGGTAATGTCTATAATTCTTTAATGTAAAATACTGTTGCCATAGTTACTAGCTATTATTATCATCAATGATTATCCCTTCCACACTTATTTTTAGGATAGAAACAAACTTAACTACCGTCATAGCCACCTAATGGGTCATCAAGACAAATCTGGACATCTTGTGACAACCCTCTCATGGGAACTCAGTACTTATCAAGAGCACAGGATTAAATTAAGTCATAAAAAGGGGAAGTTTGGTGTGTCCTTTTCCTATTGTTCTTGATTGATGTTTGGTTAAGTGTGGGTAGAAAGTATGACTGTTCAGGCCACAAGAGCCAGCAGGCTCTGGAGATCTCACTTGCTCATTAAATCATGATAGTCCACACTCCCAGGCTCTCTCTAGGACAACTAGAAAACAAACAGAAGGTAAACTATGATCAAAGAACACCCAACCATCAAACAATAAGGAAAAACCCCTGGTCAGCTGCCTCATGAATGTCCCCTGTTCTGTAGTCTCCCTTTTCTTTATAGCAAAGGGGTACCATGAGTTATGTGGGTGAGCCAGCAAAGCACACCAGGTGCTCCTGTCAGAAAGCAGAGGTGATGGATACCAAGTTCACGGGTTCCCTGTAGCTCCCGGCACTGTCATAACCACTGTCATCAAAAAACTATTTCCTTTTGCTCTCCTTAGCCCTTTGCTCTGACTTCTCATTTCTCACTTTACTGTTGGTTTCAAGTACGTTCTTCTCAAGTTCATTCCCTAATTCTAGGTACTAAGCTTGTTGATTGTTTATTTTTCACTCCTTTCTATGTTTTTATTTATTTTTAATAATCCTTTTTAGTATTTAAAATTACTTTTTAGAATATTCAACCTCTTTTGTTCTCCCTAAAATTCATGACCTCGGTTTCTTTAATTGTTATTACACACACACACACACACACACACACACACACACACACACACACCATATTTCAGGCAAAGAATGCCTTGCAAATGTTTTCTAATTTTTTAACCAACTCAGTTTTAAAGCTGTTTAAACGTATGTGGGGTCATCCAGATTGTAAGGGATTCCAGTGGGATGAGGGTTGGTGGGGGTGAGGTGGGAGAATCCCTAGTTGTTGTCACCAAAATTAGCTAAGATTTGTGATTTCAGATGAATTCCCATGACAGAAAAAAAAAACCTTTTTCCTTTTCCTTCCTTTAAGAACATCATACTTTAAATAACACACAATTTTTAAAAACATAATTTTAAAAATGCCACATGAGAATAAGGAGTGATATTTTACTGAAAATTGGAAACTGGAGATTTACTGAAATAAAACCTACTTGCATTTTAAACTAAACAAAAAGTTTTTCTATTTTAGCCTATCTTTTAAATTTGTGTTAGATTTTCATACATGTATGTATTGTATGCTAAGCATATACCTCCTCATACTTCCCTACCCTTCCTTAAAATAACCTAAATTGTGATTTACAATTTAACTGTTAAACCACAGTTAATCTGTGTATGTCCTTAGACTGGCTTCTCCAACACTAACCCCATTCTGACCAGAAAGTCTCTGATTGTGCTGGTGAATGGGTGTCGATCAAGAAACACAAAGCCACCATTGATAGTGGGAGTGCAAATTTGTACAACCACTATGGAAATCAATCTGGTGATATCTTAGAAGACTTGGAATAGCTCTACCTCAAGACCCAGCCATACCACTCCTGGGTATACATCCAAAGGATTCCTCACCAATCCACAAGAACATCTCAACTATGTTCATAGCAGCTTTATTTGTAATAGCTAGAAACTAGAAACAACCCAGATGTCCCCCAATCTATGAATGGATTAAAAAGCTGTGATACATTTACACAATGGAATACTACTCAGCCACCAGAAACAAGGAAATCATGCAATTTGCTGCCAAATGGATGGAACTAGAAAAGCTCATCCTGAGTGAGCTAACCCAGACTCAGAAGGATGCACATGTCATCTATTCACTTATAACTGAATTTTAGCCATATAGTACAGGAAAACTATCCTACAACCAACAGACTGATAGGAACAGGACCATAGACTTTGTTACTTCTTAGAAGAATACTTTGCCCTAGTGGAGCTGCCATGTAGGCCCCCATTGCAAGAGAAGCTCTTAGCCCTCATATGACTGCTGAACTGAAGGGGGCTGATATGTAGGGCACCCCACACCAGAGGAGTAGGGTAGGTGGGAGAAGGGGGAGAGGGTGGGTAAGTGAGAGGGTGGGATGGGGAGGGGTGGAGGGAGGAGACTGTGATGGAGATGTAAAGTGAAGTAATAAATAAACAGAAAAAAAGAGAGAGGGAGAAAGAAATACAAAGTTTCTTCCCTGTTTTCTTTACCCAATCCTCTCATTGCTTGGGACCTTCTGGTACCACAACCCTGAGTTCCCAGTTAACATGAATATGGGGTCCCCTGCCAGCTTATGACACATTGCCTCGGGGTTAACAAAAGAAAATGTTCTCATCCCAATAGACTCGGGGAGTGGTAGTCCTGGACTTTACTAGTTCTCTTTAAGATGCTTGGGGGAGGGGCGGGAATAAAGTTGGATGGGTTTCAGGGGGAGAAACAAAAGGGAATTGCTAGCAGGGAAGGAAACAAGCCATAGTCATAAAGGTACAGGCCCCAACAAAGCCAAAGAAATGACACCCCTAACTTTGCCTCAGGGAGAAGGAAGTGATATATAGCTTTCTAATGCATGAGTATGCACTAGGCAGACTCAGAAGGCCCAGATTTATAGCCAGATGCGATGGGTCTCTGTTTGAGTATGAAACAAGGACTCTTAGAGCACCCAGGTTATACCTGAATTTATCAGTTCCTGTGTGCCCACCACGTACAAGTGCTGGATCATTCCAATGCACAGTGTCCCAGGCACTTTAGAAAGGTCTGATGTTGAGAATGAGCCCTGTAACTTCCAAAGCCTGTGTCCATGTCTACTACACTACACTATCAGAAGCAGGAGTGCTTCCAAGTGACCCATGCGTGTTGGTAGATTTTTATTACAGTAATGGCAGTGAGACTACAAGAAGGCTGCTGATAGAACAGTGACTCAAGGAAGTAGTGTCGGTTCTTTATGGTTTTACATTTGTATTTTATTAATTTATTTATTAAATAAATATTACATATGAGATGCAGGTTACCTTTTTCTATTTACTTATTTATTTTGTTTAAATAAAAACCTCTATAGTCTTACCAAATTTTAAATAGGCACTCTACGATGGGCATTCCCAAACCCTTATGGGATATCCACTGTCATGTGTGAGGAAAATGCATTTACAAACCAAAGTGGAGAGACTCTGTGACTATATTTATTTAAACTATATTTAAAGCAGAGAAGCTTGACTTTCCCTAACTTGTTAGGGACTCCAGGAGAAACCTGTGTGGTTGTAAGAAGATATGACCACACATAACACAGATAAATGTTCCCACTGGAGAATTGGACGGTACTTTGACTAGGTCATTTATCTGGGATCATGTAGCATCCAAAAACTAAGGGATTTTTATCTGCTACATTTAGAAGGTTTTTTTTCTGCATTCCATTTTCTAGAAAATAATAATACTGCTACCACCAGCAATTGTAGGAGAATCTAATGAATTTTCTACCATCATTTCAACTCACTCTTGATGTTCCATTTGTGTCTAGGTAGAAAACGAGGCTGTTTCATATCCCTCAAAGAAAAACATTAGAGGGGATAGGAATATACAAGGCGATCAGAATCACTCACTTGTCAACCTTATTGTGCAGATGCTCCACACAGGAAGTGCTGAATCTTGTCCAACTTGGTGTGAAAAGGCAGTCATATTGTTTGAGGGGAAATAATGAGGGTGTTTCAACTAGTTCAACCATTGGGGTGGACACCCAGGCTGTAAGAAGCAAAGGCTTTGACTGTTTTAAATGACTTTTGAAAGTACAAGGAGAGAGAGGATGGCAGGGTGGGACTGGGAAGGGTAGAAAGAGGGCACTGTGCTGGAGATGTAACTTGAAGTAATAGATAAACATAAAAAAAATAAAATAAAGTGTAAGGAGTCTGGGATTATTTTCGTCATTTCCAAGGGACCAAAAGTGGCCATCAGGGTTGCTCATTAAAAATCCAAACACAGTACTGGAAGAACATCATGAGCTTGCAAGATGGAAATGTGAGCCGTTGTTTGAATCATCCTTTATTTTACCCATTTTGCTGGTGTAAAAGCTGTAAGTCAGAGTTACAGAGATTCAGAAAGTGATGGTGTTTTCATTAGGATGCCAGTGGACATCTGTAGACTGGAAACCATCTTGTCTTTTACATCCTTAGCATTTTTGAGGTGGAATACACTGTAACAGGTGCTGTTCCTAAAAAAAAAGAAAAAAAATCCCCCTTTGGAGTAGAACTCTACTGTCCAGCCCTGAGATCAACCCTCCTTTTTGCTCCATAACTCATCAACTCAAACACCTACAACTATACCTTTTCTCTTTCGTATCTTTACTTGCTTTGTTTTGCTCAGTCTGTCCAAGTTTCTAGGAAAACTGTGATACACAAAACCTTCCACTTTAAGTGTAGATCCCTTCCCTGAAATGGACTGCTTGCATTCTACTCTAGTTTTTAGCCTCATCTCACAGAACCATTCGGCTATGGTCAAAGGGTTTCATCATCTCAGCTCATTCAGACTCCTGTGGCTGATTAGAGAAATTTTGTGGGAATAATATTGTGACGAATTAGCCTAGTGGCAAGGAGTAGAACATTTAGACTGCTTGCTGCCCTTCAGTAAGTAGCCAAAAAGTGGTTACTGAGTAAGCCTCTCTTGCTTTGGGCTTTGACCTCCTCTCTGCCTAATGTGGTTCAGACCTTATTATAGAGGCTCACACCATATTCATTAATTTATGCTCCAAAAGGTTCCATTAACATATCAGAATCAGATCTGAACAGCGCTGGAGAGTACAATCTTGTTTTTGCCAAGAGACACTATTTCTCCTCAAGTGCCACAAAAGGAAAACTATGTATTTTCTCCACAATACCTGGCTAAATGTCAAGATAATGGGAAATTCCACACACATCTACACTTAGGACTAGATTTTTATTTGTGATTTGTCTAGACTCATTGGAATTTTTATTATTGTGAATTTATCCAAAGATGCAAGTATGGACTCCATTCTATCTGATCTAGGTTGGGTTTAAATGGGACTTTTTAACAAATAAGAGAAACTGTGTGTGTGATTTATACATGTGTTTGTACACAGGAGTGTACACATAAAGGTTGTGTACATGAATGTAAACATAACATGAGAGTGTGCAAGGAACAGTGTGCAAATGAAACAGTGTGCAGGGTAAAATTGTTATACTTCCCTTACAATCACAACTTCTTCCTGTGTTTCCAGTCTGAACAACAGGATGGTGTCAACTTGAGTGTGGACATCTTGCACCCTGTCCTGTTCCAGCAAGTTCTAGTAACATGTGAGGTCATTCTCCTTTCATGAGAAATATATGCACCACCATAGTTACAGCGCTTACTGCCAAGGTTAATTGAGATTTCAACTCCAATTGTTTCTTTAAACTAACAAAATGTTGTATGTTTGAAAAGCAAGAGAAATAAATTACAGGATACTGAAAGGCAAAGTTTACAAAGACGTTTTCCTTTCTTTGGGTCGTTGAAGGGGAATGGTTGGCTGTTGGAACCCAGCTTTTGGCCTACTCAGCAGACAGACTACACTGGCATCTATGGGGAAACCAGGGCAAAGAAACATCCTTTACCTGCTTTGGACCCTGTGTCATTATAAAATGAGAGGAAAAAGTTTTAAAGTTACTATAATAGGGTTCAAATTCCTCCAGGTTGTTTGACCTTGAGCATGTGGCAAGGCAATTCACAAACCTTGATTTCTTTACACTAACAGCAATAATAATAATAATAATAGTAGAAAATGGCAGTAGGAAAATCTGATCAACTACAACCAAGGAAAATTAAGCTATTTAGTTTGTTTTTTGTTGTGGTTTCCAGTTTCTAGCTATTACAAATAAGGCTGCTATGAATGTACTTGAGGAGATGTGGTTTGGTGAGGAATCATTTGGATGTATACCCAGGAGTGGTATGTCTGGGTCTTGAAGTAAAGCTAAGTTTTCTAAGATATCTCCAGACTGACCTCCATAGTGGTTGCACAAGCCTGCACTCCCACCAGCAATGGTGGAGTGTTCCCCTTTCTCCACACCCTTGCCAGCATGTGCTGTCATTTGAGCTTTTGATCTTAGCCATTCTGACAGGTGTGAATCTCAGAGTCATCTTGAGTTGCATTTCTCTGATGATCAAGGATGTTGAGTATTTCTTCAAGTGTCTCTTGGCCATTAGAGAGATTCCTCTTTTGTGAATTCTTGGTTTAGCTCTGTTCCCATTTTTTGATTGGATTATTTGGTTTCTTGATGTTTAATTTATTGAGTTGTTTATAAATTTGGGATATTAGCCCTCTGTCGGATGTGGGGGGTTGGTAAAGATATTTTCCCAATCTGCCACCCAATGTTACTGATCCCTGGTTTAAGGCAAGTCTGTTCTCCAAATGACTTGCCTTAAACCAGGGATCAGTAATGTCTGTTTGCAGTGGTTATTTACCTCAGTCCTGCTCAAAGCAGCTGAAGGATACAGAACTTGTCTTAATAATGTCTTTTCTGTCCTACTTGGTAGGAAACGAAAAATGACTTGAAAAGACCTGCTAGTAAGAACCAATGATTTTAATGTAGATGGATTTTAAAATAATGATAATGAATAGATTTTAGGGAGACTAAGAAAGACATCAATATAAAAATTAGGTAAGGGATTTAACAATCTGTAGAATCATATCCAAGGCTTCACAGCACTCTCCCAGCTTATCAGGGACTAGTCAGGATGCTGCCCCAACCTCATTCCTAAGCATGTTTCTGAGCTCTTTCTCCATGCCCCGTGTCATTTAAAGAAATGATTGGCATTTGAATGATAAATTACTTCCTATGTCTGGCCTACATGATCCCTTTATGACAAATGTCACCACACCTATTTCTAAATATGTCTAGTGTCTATTAGAAAGGGAATATTTGCTCACCAAGTATATATTTGGTACCCTACAAGAGTATGCACTGGCGTAGGAGATGACTAGTCAGTAATCAACAATGTAGAGGCCGTGCCTGCAGTGCAGCATCTGTGTCCCTCTTGTCACCACTACACAAAGATCTCTTGAAGGAAGGGAAATTCCTCCTACACTGAGCAAGCACAGTGTTATAATTTGAAAGAGTGCTGAATTCTACAGTTTCGTGGATCTCTAGTATTATCTTCTCACTAACTCACTACTTAATACTTCTGGTCTTGCTTCCTTATCTGTAAAATGAGAGGCCAGAAGTGAGTTCTCTGTACACAGCTTCATTTCCAGAATAAACTAATTCCTCGGATTGGGAGTATGTCTATCAAAATGAAATGACAGTAGATGTTTTGCTAGAACTACTAACTGTTTCTGAAACCGAATTTAGATAAAACCTAAATGAGTTTAGCAGTTGTCTTAGCTAGGTTTCTATTGCTGTGATAAAAACACCAGGATTATGAGGAGAGAGGGTTTATTACAGCTGATAGTTGCAATCTGTCATGGAGGGAAGTCAGGGGAGGAGCCTAGAGTCAAGAGCTAAATCAGAAGCCATGGAGGAATGCTGCTCACTGGCTTGCTCCCAGAGGCTTACTCAGCCTGCTTCCTTATACCACCTAGGACCACCTGCCTAAGGATGGCCCTGATAACAGTGAGCTGTCTGCTCATATCAGTGATTACTCAACATAATGCCCCCACAACCTTGCCTACAGGGCAATCTGATGGGACATTTTCTCAATCGGATTTCCCTCTTCTCAAATGATTCTATCTGTGTCAAGTTGACAAAAACAAAAAACAAACAAACAAAAACAAAACAAAACCTACCCAGGGAACAATATAAAGTACCCATGTGAGGCCTGCTACTAAGATGGTGAGTAAATTGAGATCATTAGCATAAGTGCCCATATAAGGACTGCTACTAAGATAAATATTAGGATGTGATCATTAATACAAGATAAACAAATGTGGCCTCACAGAGCCTGCTTGGGGATGTAGAATATGCACTCCCACCACTTGATCTAGAAGCACGGAAGTAGCTTTCCCTGTGCAGGTAGCTGCTAAAACATGAGATTAGTAATAAAAACTCTTCTTTCTAGAGAACCTTGTCCACCTTGTGTACAAGGGCACAATGCATATACATAACACGACTGAAATAAAACCTGGTTGCCTGATGAGAAAATAATATCTTGTCCCAATGTATTTTCCACTAGAAGTTGTACTCAAACTAGTTTTCTTACTTCTGAGCAAAGCTTGTACTTATTTTATCATCCTTTGGCTACAGACTGGATCATACCTGCAACTTTTTTTTAATCTCCTAAGTGTGATAAATAGTCAAGAGTAGTGACCCCATCCAGGTCACTAAGATCAGGGACACTCAGGGACACTCAGGCTGCCTTCGTCATATTTCTGTGGAGGGCTGAAAAAGCAAAACGCCCTGGTGGTATCAGCAAGGATAGTGGCCTTGAGTCTATCTGGACTTGTGTATATTCCAGCCCATGCCCCATACACCAAGCAATGTGACTGATTAGATATAAATGCAAGGCACTGGGGGAGCTCAGCTCCTCTCCAAGTTACTTGACTGCAAAATGTTACCAAGGGAATGTGTTGCCATTACTGAGACACCATCACAACAGGATTAAAAATATATTTTGACTAAGATTGAGGGCACTGTATTATCATTTATGCAAGGGTTTGGTTCTAAAGTCCCTTATTCAGCTAAAGAAAATGTTATGGCTAGTAATATCATTGTTAGTATCTAAGTTCTTAGGGCAGAATAAGGCCTAAGAGCTTTCTAACTATTTGTTGTTTTCTGTGGCCTCCCTCATCATCACCATCAAACAAACAAAATGACCCAGCCCCAGGTACAAGTGGAAAGAATGGTCAACTGTGAATTGTATAGGCAGAATCCTATAGAAGATCTATAATTCTCTTCTAATTCAAAAATTTGCTAATGTAAGTCATGTTTAACCATGTCCTTCTGTGTGTTGTCTATACTAGATTGGTCCACATAACCAACTGCTTTGTGGATAAAGCAAATCTCGCATGTCCGAAGAGCTTCTCAGAAAAGAAGCACTGAAATCTCAGGTGCACTGGGAACAAGATTATGCTGGATAGAAATCAGCAACAATGCATCAAATATGCATGTCCAAATTACAACATTAAAATAGACTTCTTACGCACTCCATCTCATGCATATAAAGCACTCACAATATACCCTGCAATGTCAAAACAAAGAAATGGCGGGTGGATTAGTTACTTCAGCTCTGTGTCTGACAGATACTCTGAAAGCATCATTCAAATGTACACCAGAAATCGGTGACTAGAGTTTAAAAGTGTTTCGTCACTTCCCACACAACCATTTCTTCTTTGTATTAACCATAATGCATCGTAAGTATCCGGGAGAGGATGGTAATGTGTGATCACAGCCTCACATTAAAAGACACTGGGAACACACCAGTTTCATCTAGATTTCCATTCTGCTTTAAAATATGAGCAATTGTTGGGGGATTTTTCTTTTCATGTGTATTCAGTTGGTAATAAAATATTGTTTGTCCGATCAGTAGATCATCTTAAAATAGAACTGACTCCAGCTGATTGTAGTTTTTGCTGCACAAAAACAGTTGTTAGGCTCTCTGCTCTGGTCAGAAAAGTGTGTCCATTTTTCTGTGTCCAGAAAAGGTGAGCATTTGAGCTTTTTGACCTCTTGGAATTCATTTTCATTTTTGCATCTGAGATTGAAACAGCACCGGGTCCAGATGTGCAGTTGGTTTCTGTTCAATTTCAACTCCTCTGAGAAAATTATACTTACTTACATAGTTTTTTTTTTTTCTGGAATGCCCAAATTATGTAAACATACCCATTTTATTTTAATAGCAGATCGAGGGTCGCCCACTGAGACAGCATGTTAATACTTTCTTCTCAGAATAGTTTTTTGAGGCAGACTTTCCTGAGGAAAGATTTTTAGTCTTTTCTAATCTCTAGTATTAGCACATGTTGGGAGACACTGTGAATTCACATGACTATATATAATGGAAACAATGAGTCATTATATCTCTTTTCTTTATCCTGCCATATCTCCTTGATCTCCAGTGACACTTAAAAATGGAAAACTTACCCGACTTGGTTTTGCCTTTGTGATCACTGGGCCCTTAAATTATCATTCATCAAACTCCTAACTACTTCCCACATGGCTATAAAACATGTTGACCCTGGGTGTGTTTCTTCCAGTCTGGGTTTTGAGAAGAAGTATCCATGTTCAACTAGCAAACACTAACAGAATCAAAACAAGACCAATGAATCTAGTCCCTGTGCCAGCTTTATGGCTTACTCTTTGGGCAACCCAGGATCGGGGCTCCCTTAAATCTCCTTTAGACACAATCAGCTGAGAACCTGGGGTATATGGAACAGCAAGAAAAGAGGCTGTTCTCTCTCCTTTGTCTCTGGTAAGTTCCATGGTGATAGAGCATCATAAGTATAAATTAGTTTATCTCATGGGTTGACTTTGAGAATTGGCATGGTGACTTTCAGCAAAGCCCCCAGGGCTCTTCTATAAACAGATGCATGTAGTCTGTGAGATTTACAATGTAAGCCAACATGAGGAGATTTTTGTGGAAGGCTTAATTACTTTCAGAGGGTTAACGCATTTTTGAATGTAAGATATTTGGTCAAAAAGTAAAAAAAAAAAAAAAAAGATAATTAAAAGTAAAAATTGCTTCACTCTGGAACCCAAACAAAGATTTACTTTGGAAGCATTTGTTTATGTGATCACTGTTTAGGTTTTCCCACAATCTGGGCTCTTTCTGGAATCCACAAATACCATGTTTACTCACAGAATGAGCACTAGCAATTAGCAACATTATAACCAAGGCTGGGTGAATAACTGCACTGTTTACAATGAAAATTGCCAATGAAACACTCACCATGATCGTTCAGACAAACTCAGAAAAGACTTTCCGGAAGCTGTCTGTCTGGGAAAAGGCAGCATTATTTCAGAGAAAGGACACGGACTGTAAAATTAAATATGCAAGAGTATTAATCCCAATTTACAATTTAATAAGCACAGAATCTAGTCTCAATGTGTTATTTATGAAATGGGAGTAATAATAATGACTTAATAGAGTGTTACTAAGGGTTAAATAAAGCATGACAGCAATATACACAGTGGACAGAAAAAATGGTGTTGGGGTTAATCCTTTTTGTTTTCTTGATCCCTAAAGGATATCATCTGAGAATCAGTTCTGCAAATATTTTCACTCAGGAGACACACAAATCCAATTTCATTTCCACACACCTCCTCCTTTGCTCCAGACCTTCATAAACCTGTCAAAACTGCATAAGGAGATGATTACATCAAAACCGAACATGATCTTCTACTTCTACCAATATGAATGTGTAGGTGGTTAGAAAACAAACCTTATTTGTATATTAAATTTTTAGTTAATAGATCAATGATAAACAGGTAAGTAGCTAGAGAGACAGACAGATAGGCAGATGACAGATTCTACTAAACATAGGTATATGATAGATAGATAGATAGATAGATAGATAGATAGATAGATGATAGACACATAGATACATGGATACATAGATACATGGATAGACCAGTCAAAAGGAAAACGCATCATTCGATGGGAAAGTGATAGTCTTAGCACTGTGCAGGATAGCAAGTTGGACCTCATATCCTTCCCCTGAAGACAAAAAAATAAATCTAAAGGGAAAAGTTTCCAGTAGTAATTTAGGGAAAGTATACTTGCTTTTTATTGGCTCTGGGTGACAGAAGATCTTTACTTACAGTCTCCACACTTGCAGGGGAGAAACTTAACCAGAAAGAACATTTTTTTAAATTCACAAGAAATAAGAAAGTGAAGTTCTGAAAGAATTGTAGAAAAATAGAACAGATACCACAAAGTAAAGTAGAAGGAAAAGAGTGCATATCTCAGCCAATAAAATCAATACAAGAGTATTTTCCTCTTTCATTCAGAAGCAAAATTTTCAAGCTAAATGAACACATATACACAATCAGACAAAATATACCTGTGTGTTATTTATAAGAGAAATAAAATAGTGGGAAGTAAAAATAAACTTCAGTATTCCAGACAGGCAAAAAAAAAAAAAATCCTTAATATGATGATGTAAGCAAGGTAAAACTTAAAGACAATAGTAATATACTATAGATAAGAAGATGTTACATTTTCTTTAATGTAACTATTGTTTAGGTAATTGTAGTGATGTTGAATTTATGAGTACTGAGTAGCAGCCCTTCAGATGTGAAAGGCAAATTAATAGAAGGGCAGTTAGGTATATATAATTTCACATCACACAGGAAAAAAAATTGGTGTGTGGCTTTTAGTTGGCTACACCAAGCAAGAATGATAGGCATGTTGAGTAACTTAGTCTTGAAAACATACACAGAACACTGCTCCCAGCTGGAAAGAAGTTATTTTGAAGGAGACAAAAAGTATGCACAGGTTTATCATATGCTAAAGTATGAAATAAGTTCAACAAATTTTAAAGAACCAAATATATCGTGTGGCTACAAACAAATTCATTATAAAAATAAATATATACATGTGAAAATCTAAATATTCTTAGGATCAAAGAATAACTTATTTTTATGAATTATGTGACTTAACTGACCATATTGATAATATTTAACAAAATTTGTGAAATATACAGCTAGACAAATGCATAAGGATAAATTTATACCCTTTACTGTTTCTGTTAAAAATGTATGAATTGATCATCAATGGACAGTTTTATAAAATAACAGCAGATTAAACCCACAAGTAATGGGAGGAAATAAAAAAAACATTAATTTAAAAAGAAAACAAAAGTAAAAAAGGCAAGGAGCTGATTACATGAA
This sequence comes from Lophiomys imhausi, assembly GCA_907164525.1. Lineage (NCBI taxonomy): Eukaryota > Metazoa > Chordata > Mammalia > Rodentia > Muridae > Lophiomys > Lophiomys imhausi. Next base: position 82,254 of record CAJQZJ010034450.1, read on the forward strand.
AGAATTAACACATTGACTAAATGACCAAAAAAGGGTCTGTAGTTACATATGAATGAGAAGTATCAGATTTTAAAAGGATAGAAATTTGTATAAACTACTCCATGCAAATCATGTGAAAGTTTAGATAAACAAACAATACACAAACACATATGAAGCAACAAAACTAATTTATTTTTGGTTGTGAGCCTAGCCTTTAACAGCTGAACCATCTCTCCAGCCCAACAAAACTAATTTAAGAAAATATGGGAAACCTAAGTGATCCCATAAGCATGAAAGAAAGGAAATTGGTGATTAATTCTTCCCCACTAGGAGGTACTAAACTGAGAGGTTGCATATGAAAGTTCTGCCGGTTATTCAAGTCCAAAATAAGTCAATTCTTTAAGGGAAGGGAAGACAAAGGATATTCCCAAATTAATTCAACAAAAGCAGTATCACTCTTAGACCCAAAATTTGCTACAGTATAATAAAATCAAATTGCTGCTGGAGATATAACTCACCAAATGGGCCTTGCTGTGCATTCATGGAGACTGGAATGTGGGCTCAGCACCCCTATAACAAGCCACATATCTGACAAATGCTGTGAGCCCAACTCTGAAGGGTTTGACCACATCTTTTAGCCTGGGAGCCTACAACCACATAAACATCTGCATATACACACACAAATAAATAAATAAATATTTTTAAAGAAATATATATCCCATTCAATTATTTAAATACCAGTAAGTAAACAGAAAATTGGCAAAATATAATTTTAAAAATTTGACATCATAAATTTAAGGTGACCCCTGGAAGCAAATTTAGTCCATAATTAGAAAATGAATACAATTTATAATATAACCCCATAAAAGGAAAAAATATCATCTCCATAGATACCAAATACTCATTCAATAAAATTCTACAGCCATTCCTTATTTTAAAAATTCCTAAGGACTGGAAATGGAATGAAATAGAATTTTTTTAAATCTACTAATCTGATGTCCTGGTTAGAGACACCTAGGAAGAAAGAACTTCAACCCAAGAATTGTCTCCATCAGACTGACCTGCCACCCTGTCTGTGAGTCTTATTGATAATTGACATAGGACAGCACAGCCTAATGTGGGTGGTGCCATCCCTAGGCAAGTGGAATTGGGCTATACAAGAAAGCTAACTGGCATGAGCCAGAGACCAAACCAGAAAACAGCACTCCTCCATGGTTGTTAAACAGCACTCCTCCATGGTTGTTAAACAGCATTCCTCCATGGTTGTTAAACAGCACTCCTCCATGGTTGTTAAACAGCACTCCTCCATGGTTGTTGCCTCCAGCTTCTTGCCTTGAGGTGCTGGATGGTTTTTGTTTGTCTGTTTGGTTGGTTGGTTTTTTTTTTTTTTTTTTGACAACTTGGCACATGCTATAGTCATCTCAGAGGAAGGAACCTTGGCTGAAAAAAATGCCTCCATAAGATCTGGCTGTAAGGAAGAATATAGGACATGTTGTTGATTAGTAATTGATCGGGGCCCAGCCCACTGTGGGTGGTACTATTCCTGATCTGCTGATCCTGAGTACTATAAGTAAGTAGACTGATAGTCACCCTGATACCTAAACAACACAAAGACCCAACAAAGAAAGAGAATTTCAGACCAATTTCCCTCGTGAACATAGACATGAAGATACTCAATATAATACTTGCAAATCAAATCCAAGAACACATCAAATGTATCATATGCCATGATCAAGTAGGCTTCATCCCAGGAATGTAGGAGTGGTTCAACATATGAAAATTCATCAACATAATGCACCATATAAACAAGCTGAAAGAAAAAAAAACCACATGATCATCTAATTAGATGCTGAAAAAGTGTTTGACAAAATCCTACACCCCTTCATGCTAAAAGTCCTGGAGAGAGCTGATCTACGAGGACCATACCTGGAAATAATAAAGGCAATATATAGCAAGCAGTAGCCAATATCAAATTGAATGGAGAGAAACTTAAAGCATTTCCCCTAAAATCAGGGACAAGGCAAGGAGGCTCACTCTCCTCATATCTCTTCACCATAGTACTTGAAGTTCTAGCTAGAGCAATAAGACAACTAAAGGAGCTCAAGGTGATACAAATTGGAAAGAAAGAAGTCAAAGTATCCCTATTTGCAGATGATATGATAGTATACATAAGTGACCCCAAAAATTCTACCACAGAACTCTTACAACTGATAAACACCTTCAGCGCGGTAGCTGGATACAAAATTAATTCAAAAAGATCAGAAGCCCTTCTTTATACAAAAGATAAATGGGGGCCGAGAAAGAAATCAGGGAAACAACACCATTCACAATAGCCACAAACAGTATAAAATACCTGGGGGTAACTCTAACCAAGCAAGTGAAAGACCTGTATGATAAGAATTTCAGGTCCTTGAAGAAAGAAATTGAGGAAGACATCAGAAGATGGAAAAATCTCCCATGTTCATGGATAGGTAGGATCAACATAATAAAAATGGCTATTCTACCAAAAGAAATATACAGATTCAATGCAATACTTATCAAAATACCAACACAATTTTTACACACCTTGAAAGAACAATTCTCAACTTCATATGGAATAATAAAAAACCCAGAACAGCTAAATCACTCCTGTGAAATAAATATACATCTAGAGGTATCACCATCCCATATTTCAAGCTATACTACAGAGCAATAGTAATAAAAACAGCATGGTACTGGTATAGAGTTGATCAATGGAATCAAATTGAAGACCCAGAAATAAACCCACATACCTATGATCACTTAATTTTCGACAAAGGAGACAAAAACTATACATTGGAAAAAGTACAGCATCTTCAACAAATGGTGCTGGTGTAACTGGATGTCAACATGTAAAAAAATGCAAATAGACCCATATTTGTCACCTTGCACAAAACTTAAGTCCAAGTGGATCAAAGACCTTAACATAAAGCCCAACACATTAAATCTAATAGAAAAGAAAGTGGGGGAAAGCCTCAAACTCATTGGCACAGGTGACAACTTCCTGAACAGAACACCATTAGCTCAGACTCTAAGACCAATGATCAATAAATGGGACCTCATGAAACTGAAAAGCTTCTGTAAGGCAAAGGACACTGTCACTAGAACAAAACAGCAACCTACAGATTGGGAAAAGATCTTTACCAACTCCACATCTGACAGAGGGCTAATATCCAAAATTTATGAACTCAAGAAATTAAACACCAAGAAACCAAATAATCCAATCAAAAAAATGGGGAACAAAGCTAAGCCAAGAATTCACAAAGGAGGAATCTCTAATGGCCAAGAGACAATTGAAGAAATGCTCAATATCCTTAATCACCAGAAAAATGCAACTCAGGACAACTCTGAGATTCTATCTCACACCTGTCAGAATGGCTAAGATCAAAAACTCAAATGGCAGCACATGCTGGCAAGGTTCTGGAGAAAGGGAACACTTCTCCATTGCTGGTGGGAGTGCAAACTTATACAATCTGTGTGGAAATCAGTCTGGTGATATCGTAGAAAACTTAGAATAGCTCTCCCTCGAGACCCAGCCATACCACTCCTGGGTATACATCCAAACAATTCCTCACCAATACACAAGGACATCTCCTTATCTATGTTCATAGCAGCTTTATTTGTAATAGCTAGAAACTGGAAACAACCCAGATGTCCCTCAACTGAAGAATGGATTAAAAAACTGTGATACATTACATAATGGAATACTACTCAGCCACCAGAAACAGGAAATCATGCAATTTGCTGCCAAATATATGGAACTAGAAAAGCTCATCCTGAATGAGCTTGCCCAGACCCAGAAATATGCACATGGTATCTTTATAGCTTTTAACTGGGTTTTAGCCACATAGTACAGGATAACTATCCTACAACCAACAGACTGAAAGGAACAGGAACATAGACTTTGCTTCTTTTTTTTTTTTTTTTTTTTTTTTTTTTTTCGAGACAGGGTTTCTCTGAATATCTCTGGCTGTCCTGGACTCGCTTTGTAGACCAGGCTGGCCTTGAACTCACAAAGATCCACCTGCCTCTGCCTCCCAAGTGCTGGGATTAAAGGCGTGCGCCACCACCGCCCGGCTTAGACTTTGCTTCTTGTTAGTGGGACACTTTACCCTAGTGGAGCTGCCATGTAGTTACCCAGCACAAGAGGAAGCTCTTAGAACTCATATGACTGCTGAACTGAAGTGGGTTGATATGTAGGGCACCCCACATTGGAGGAGTAGGATAGGTGGGAGAAGTGGGAGACGGTAGGAGGGTGGAAGGGTGGGTCCAAGACGGGTGGACAGAGGGGACTGTGATGGAGATGTAAACTGAAGTAATAAATAAACATTAAAAAATAGAAAGTAGGCTGAATAAGCCATGAGGAGCAAGTCAGTAAGCAGCAGTCCTCCATGGCCTCTGCATCAGCTTTTGCCTCCTGTTTCATGCCTTGTATGAGTTCCTGTCCTGACTTTCCTCAGTGATGAACAGTATGGAAGCATAAGCCAACTGAACCTTTTCCTCCCCAAATTGCTTTGGTCATGGTGACTCAGCACAAGAATAGTAACCTTAACTAATCACTTGATTTGCTGTCATGGCTTCCCATGATGATGTACTCTGACTTGGAAATGTAAGTCAAAAAAGTCCTTCTGTCCCCTAAGTTGGTTTTTGGCTAGAGTATTTTATCATAGTAAGAGAATAAACTTTATCCACAGAAGGGGAAAAGGGGGAATTACACTTAATGAAAACTGATTAAAAACCTCTTTAAAATTAGATACAGAATCAGGGTCTCACCACATCTCCTCAGTCAACTTGGAGTGGTTTTAATCTAGAGAAATATGGGCTAGAGAATCATTTGCATGCCAGAATAGGAGCATAAGAACGTTCATGACAGCTTTTATTTTAACAGTAGAAAATTGGAAATTACCCAATTTTCTTTTTTTTTTTTTTACAATTTGCACATCAACTGTGATATCTATATAAAATGGCGTGCAATGTAACTAGAGAATAAGTGAGCTGTATCTACATATCCTCAGGCATAAATAGTGATACGCCAAAAGCTAAACACAAAACATATAAGCATTTTATCACTGCATTTTATGAAATGTATTAAAATTCATAAATGAAAGTGTGTTCATATTTTTGAAGTATATATGTAACTGTAAAATGTCTAACACAGTTCAAAATTTTATTTCCATTTAAGAGTAGCATGGTGAGGGTGGGGTGGGATCATGCTCATGGGCAACTTTCGGTTTATTAAACTAGAATAGATACTCAGGCATTATTTACACAATTTCTTATAGTAATTATATGACATTTCATAATGTACAAAACAGAACAGTCGTTAGCATTGCAAATATAATATGCATTCTTCCTTATTGTACTTTTCTGTCTTCCCATAGAAAGTATCATTTCTAGAAAAGTTCCAATGTTACATTCAATGGCCTCTGAGTAATCATTTAACTATTTGCATTTTTTGCTTGTGTAACTAAGAGCTGACTTTTCCCATTTTATTTTTCTTTACATCTCTCTATATCTACACTGTCGCTTCCAAGAGGCCCATAGCTTTATGCCATGTAATAGCCTAAAAGGCAGGCTCACCTAATCACCTAATGATATGCAAATGACTTCCTCAAATGTAGTGCAAAAAACATAATGTCTGTCCCATACAATGGGGAAAGTTTACTAAATGAAGCATCTTCCTGTAATTTCATAAGCCCTAAGTAAATATAAACTGTTGTGGGTTGTTGGTTATTGAGAAATTAAATAGCTCACATAAAGTGCTAGCACAACATTGGGCACAAAGCGATTGTTGGTATCATAGTCTAGGCCTTGTTACTTTCCATTTTCTTGTGACTTTCTACACGCAGCTATCTCTCACTTAGGACTGTACCTGATTCTGTGATGCACAGCTCTATTTATGTAGAACAGATAATTGAGAACAAGTTTTCTTAGATATTCATGTGTGTTATCTACATTGCCTATCACAGCTGGTTGCAAAGAAAAGGAGGCCTGGATGTTTGTTCAGTTGGATTAGCCTACTCCGTTCCTTCAAGGCTCTATACTAACATCCTGTTTGACAATATTTGGTCTCTCAAGTTTCACCTAAGGGCCAACTAGTCTCCTTAACAGTGAACGATAAATCCTTCATCTCTCAAGCCGATTAGCTGACCAGTGACTTTGATCGATCATCGCAGAACTTCTGCTTCAATGAAGTTCAGGGAAGTGACTTACACTGAAGCTGTTCCTTCTTAGGTTGCATAAAAGCTCCTCAAAAACTAGATGTGCTCCTTTCCCTCATTCCTCCAGTCTGAATTCCTGAATTCCAACCATGAGTCACCAGACCTTCTTTATCTAACAGTAAGAGATAATAACCTACCCTTGCTCCATTTGATTTAAGCTTGAAATTTCTATGACCTTAATTTACCCAGTAGTTATCTTCAACTGATGTAATAACCCCTTGGCAGTCTTCATGGTGTCTGTATTTTATCTTATCTCTTCTTTATGCTTGTTTTTTTCTCTGTTCATTTGCTTTGGGTTACATCCTGTTGTGATTCAGGATGTAGGTCACTGTTGTATTCTGAATCATAAAATCAAGTGTGCAACCTAGGCCATGGTGAAAGATATGCTGAAGAGATTGCTAGGAAAGAATGTCTTATAAACCTTGAATAGTACTAAAAATCAGTACAGAATGTGTTTTGTGACTCCCTAACTCCCCAAATAAATCCCCAAACAAAAGAGTGATATTTCCATCCAGTGAGCTGCATACAGAATGAAAGTTTTAATCTAGAGTTTTTAATAAACAGAATTAAAATTTAAAAAACCAGAGCCATCTTACCCTGTGAAAACTCACAAAGTAAATATGACAAATGTCTAGAGTAAGCAGAAGAAAGAGAAGGTATGATATTGCTGGCACTGTTGACTTTTTGAGAAATACAAAAGAAAATCACGAGGTTCATTTCCTACATTTCTGTTCCATTTTAGATGGTTACATGGTGAACCTGTAGCTTCTAATCCCAGGATTCTGATTATTTAGACTTGAGTTATTTGTAGGATCTGTAACTTCAGAAGAGCTCACTGCAAGGTAATGTAAAAGAACACATAGTCTTGCTTTAAAATACACATACATTTTGGGATAGACAATACATGAGAGTTTTTGAGTCATGCTGGCCATTATTCTATAATTAGTCTCAATGATTTTATGAAAGAGTTTCCCCTTCCTTCACCACCATTACTAAAAGCAGTCTCCTCCCTTCCAAAAAAAATTTTATTGACAACTTTCCTCCATTCCTCCCAGATCCTTCTTTTATTCTCTCTCTCTCTCTCTCTCTCTCTCTCTCTCTCTCTCTCTCTCTCTCTCTCTCTCCTCTCACTCAGAGACAAAATAACAAGAAACACACACCAAAAAGAAAAAAAATGCAGAACCACAAAGTAAAAAATCAAAACAAACAAGCCAAAGACCAAAAAGCCAAAAAAAAAAAAAAAAAACAAAGCCAAAACAAAGGAAAATAAAATAAAAACTCCACAAAAATACCACTGAGGACCTTTTGTGTTGGCCAACTACTCTTGGATAAGGAGCTTATGCTTAAGTATGGTGGATATACCCAGTGAGAAAACAGACTTTCCCTTTGCCAACGGCTGTCAATCACAGATAGTTTCTTGGCTAGGGGTGGGGCTCCATGCCCACTTCCCCCTCCCATTCCTGGCATCCCAGGTTTGAGCTGTGAAGGTCTTGCACACACTGCCATTGTCTCTGAGGGCTCACGTGTGCAGCAGCTCTGTTGTGTCTAGAAGCCACGGTTTCCTTGGAGTCATCCCCCACCTCTGCTTCTTAAAAATCTGTCTTCCTCCTCTTCCTCATGGATCAGCCCTGAGGGAGGGCTTTGATGAAGACATCCCATTTAGAACTGAGAGCTCTATACTAACATCCTGCTCGTTGTTCAGTTGTGGGTCTCTGAGACCCATCAGCTCTAAGAAGCACTTTCTCTGGTGTAGATCTAAGAGCACTGATCTATGGGTATAGCAGTTTGCCATTAGGACTCATTTTATTTCTTTGTTCCTTTAGCAGAATAATAGTATTAGGCTCATGGCCTATCCTGTCTCAGGTTCTTGGCCATTTAGGAGTGTCAGATACATGTTCCATCTCATAGAGGGGACCATATATTCAATTTTTATTAAATTGGCTGATTACTCTGATAATATCTGTGCCACTATTATCAGTATATTTTTCAGGCAGATCATTATAATACGTTTCAGGATTTATATCTTAGTGCAGACAGGAAACTAGCATAACTGACACCAGAGAGGCTTCACCCAGCAGCTGTTGGAAACAGTTGCAGAGACCCTCAGCCAAACATTAAGTGGAGCCTGGGGAATCCTGCGGAGGAGAGGGAGGAAAGATTGAAGGAGCCAGAGGGGACAGGGACAACAAAAGGAAACTTACAGAATCAACTAACCTGGGCCAATAGGGGTTCATAGAGATTGAACTGCCAACCTGAGAGCATGCGCGGGATGGACCTAGGCCCTCTGCACATATGTACCAGATGTACAGCGGAGTCTTCATGTGGGACCACTAAAGCAGGAGCAGGGATTGTCTCTGACTACAGTGCCTGCATTTGGAATCCCTTCCCCTAACTGGGCTGCCTTGCCTAGCCTCACGAGGAGAAGATCCTCCGAGATTTATTGCAACTTGATATGCCAAGGCTGGTTGATATCCATGGGAGGCTTCCCCTTTTCTGAGGAGAAGGGGAAGAGGGGTGGCTGAGGGAGAGGGAGGGGAGGAAAGAAGGGAGAAGAAACTGCGACTCAGATGTAAAGTAAAAACATTGCTTAATTAATTTAAAAATTAACTTTCTCTGCTGGTATCATGTAAAGTACTGTCCAATACCATAAACAATGGTTAGTGGGAATAAAACCTTGAGTAAGATACCAGCTTAACTTCTCCATGTTGGATGACATAAGTAAGTGTTATTATCTTCAGCAATAGAACTTTACTATAAGACTGTAGAGAGCAACCAGTAGGTCTGGCAGTAGCCTGAGGTGTTTGGGCATTTCTGTGGGACCCTTTGATCAACAAGTTGCAAACCATTTCTGGCACCTGAGGTGTAACTTGTTATAAGATACCTAGTTAGGACATTGTCTCCTCTATTATTTGGTGACTATTTAGACACCTTTCATACATGTTTGATTTTAGGAAGCTTTTAAAGGAGTAGGTCTCCATGTTTTTTTTTTCAAATGGCCATTACTGTTAGTTGTCCCTTCTCATATTCCCTCCTTCACCCTTCTTTGTCATTCCCATTCATATAAATCTTATTGTCATTTCCCCTTTGTCTCTCTATAACTCTACACTCTTTTCTGAGGAGATCCTTGGCTCCCACCTGGTCCCTTACTAGGTACCTAACCTCTATGTTTATTCAGACTACAGCATATATTTTGAATACTTAAAAGCTAACATCAACATATAAGAAATAAAACAAACAATATTTGTCTTTCCCCCCCAAATTTTTTTATCATGCCAGCTACACTAAGTATATCTACTGACTACAGATGATCCATAGAATTCAAGTTTGTGAGCCTTAATAATTCCTACTGTGCAGCTAAGAGACACACATATGAATGATGAGCTCATCCCAGCTTGCTCAAACAATGGAAATGAATCCAGAATACACATCTGTTCATACTGATAACCTCAATCTGCATCTATGAAAAAAGTTACATGCAGGTGTTCCTATACAAACAATTCTTACTAGTTGGAATAAAATAAACTAGATGAGATGAATATAGAAGTTTTATAAACACTACTAAAACATTCAGATCAATAAAAGAGACCAAAAACTTGATTGAATTAAACATCTTGCTTCCACCTCATTGCATGCTTGTCCATATCGATCAGCTGTAATAGAGCATGACAAAAGGTATTGATTGACTGAGGCAATTCTCAGGTATTTGAGACTTGAAAGCAGCTACAGACTACCAAGAAGGCAATCCTCTGCACAAGCCTAAAATGAGGAGGGTTAAGTGGAAAGAGGGCTGAGGCTTAAGGTATTCAGTGTCTGGATCCATCTGGCAAATGACTTGCTCAAGGCTGAATGGGCCTCATTTTCTCCACCCATAAGTTACACATAAGCATGTGTTGGTTATTTTCTTATAAATAACTGTTGATATAATGCCTGCTTAAAGTATTTGCCTGGGTTTCTGTGATATTGATTTCTATTACACTCACAAAAACAGAAAATAATAGATTGAACATAGAGTTCTTTCTACATTTGTGCTTCCGTGCATACATGTGTGTGTATGTATGTATGTGTGTGTAAGAGAAAAAGAGAGAAGGAACAGCAGAGACAATGTGAAAGGTTTAATTCCTTCCACCCAGACACAGAAAACAGAAAGATGACAGTAAAGATTTTTATTTTATTTAGATTTATTTTATCATTGTGTGAATATGTGTCTGCATGTGTGTGCACACACACATGCATGCAAACATGTGTGCGTGACTACAAAGGCCAGAAGAGGGTTTCAGATACCCTGAATCTGAGGTTACAGGAAGTTGTAAGCTGTAAGATGTTGCTGCTGAGAATCAAATTCTATCCTCCCCAACAGCGAGTGCCTGTGCCCTCTGAGTCATCTATCCCAACAGAACATTTTTTTTTAATTGCAGAGATGTGAAATGAATTCATGGTAAATAAATCAGAAGAATCCAGACAATGATACTGGAGTCAAAATAAAGGTTATTGTTAGAAAGTATGAGAAATGGTCCAGTTTCAAAATGCCCTCTCCCACTCCATCTGCTCAGGATAACCTGGCTAGTCGCTGAAGCTTTATTCTGAATGTATTAGTTGATTTTCTCATTGCTGTGACCAAAACACCTGTCAAAATGCAACTTAAGGGAAGAGGATTTATTTTAACTCATGGTTTGAGGGTACAGTCCGTCGAGACTGGGAGGAACAGCGGTAGGGAGTATAAGGTCATATCACACCCTTAGTCTGGAAGCAGGAAGGGATAAATGCTGGTGTTCAACTCCTTTTCTCCTTTTTATTGAGTCAATGCCCAGCCCATGGGACTGTGCGACCGTGGAAAGGGTAGGTCTTCCTGTCTCGTCTAAATTTTTACTAGGAACACCCTCGAGTCATGCCCATGAGTTCATCTCCTAGTGTAATTCTAAGTCCCATCAGGTTGACAAGGAATATTATGCTTCGCACTGAAGAATGTAAAACTCTAGGTCTTTGGGAGTGAGGTATACCAGACATACCTGAGCTTCATCCCCTGGAAGATGTGACTGGTGGAATATGAGAAGGTCCGAGTATCTTGAAAGAGAGAGTGACAGAATCTTCAAAAAGAAAATAAAGTTGATCAAATTAGAAGTTAGGATCATTATCTCCAAGAAAAAATAGTTGTGCAGGAAAAGAAAAAGAAGTGATCATAGGATACTGCTTATGCTAAGTGTTGATTTAATGAAATAGACTGTATTTAGATGAGAGGGGGAATGTGAATGCGGCCATATTCACAAGAGTTGATGGAAAGAAATGGATTTCCAGAGCTGGAAATTTAGGTTTGAAAAGTTCCTATGTAAGAATATCATTCAGAGATGTGGGAGAAAATTATATAGAGAGATATAGAGATAGATAGATAGATAGATAGATAGATAGATAGATAGATAGATAGATAGATAGATAGATAGATAGATTAGATAGATAGATAGATAGATAGATAGATAGATAGATAGATAGATAGATAGATGATAGATAGATAGATGAAAGAAAGCTTATAGAGCCATTCTGTTAAGTTGTAGGACTGTGTATTGGAATACATTCATAAAATCAAAGGCAAGTATATGTACTCTGTCTAATATAATAGTTTCAAGCTATTTAATAAAAATAAATGGAAATGTACTAAAAAAAAACTGATTAGTGAGAGTTTATCTGAACATCCTATTGCAAAGAAGAACCAGGACTCTCCTCCCCATCTCTGCATCTTCTCTAGCAAATGCCTTGTTTACTGGCTACTGAAGTAAGCCCTCTTCTGCAGCTGACGAGCTGATGCCCCATGGCTTATGAGTGATGGGAAGCAGATGACATGGCTCTCTCAGAACATCTCAGATTTAAATAGTTTTGTTCATCCTCCACTTTGGGTTATGGAGTTTTGGGACAGTGTTTGCTCTTGCAGAGAGTAAAACTTCCTTCCTGAGAATCACAGCATTGTAAACTCTCAAAAACTTCATTTGCATTTTGCAAGTCAACTTACCTGCCACTTCCAAAATGAATAGGGTGTGTGCCTTTTATTGTAAGTGGTGTGGAGGAAGATGTCAACTGCTCATATCTGTGGCTTACAGTCTATGATGCTTTACATTCCTAAATATAGGGCTCTCTGATGTTCTAAATGTAAATTTTTTGGATTTATGTCGTATAAAATTTTTGCTACTTTTGTACATTGTAGAATGGATTAATCAAGCTAATTTATATATTATCTCACAAATCAATGTTTACAATGAGAACACTTCAAGTTTCAAGTAGATTTTATAAACTACAGTCACCACAAAATAGTTCTCTAACTTCTTATAAATCTATCTAATTGAAATGTACCACCCTTGGCCCATATAATCCAACTGTTCTACCCTCCCCTGGCCTCTCCTAACTACTTTGATATGCATAGGTTTTATAAGTTTGAATTTAGATTCCAGACGTGACTGAGATTATGCAATGTCTATTCTCTTTGTCTGACTTAATTCATTTGACATAATCTTCTAATGCTAAGTAACATTCTCTTGTAAGATCATAATAGAACTTCATTATCTATTGTCCCATGGATGGACATCTAGGTATCTTGATTATCGTGAAGGCAGCAACGAACACCAGAGAGCAAATATCTGTTTACTATCCTGATTTTACATCCTTTCAGTATGTGCCCAAAAGTGAAACTGCTTGTCATATGGTAGTTTCATTTTTAATTTTTACAGAATGTTCACACTGCTTCCCATTATGGATTCACTGTTACACTCTCACCAGCATCCTCATCCTCACTAACACTCTTCAGTTGTTTATTTGTTAATAGCCATTCTCACAGGTAATAACAGATATCAGGTCTCCTAGTATCTTACTCTACAAAATGCCTTACAGTCTTGGATATGAACTACAGCTTTTAAACCTTTTTCAACTATGAATTTCTTATTATCATGAAAAGTCGTAGACCTTATCTTCAGAAAAGTTCCTGCATGTAAATTTTATATATTCTTCAATCAAAGTCCCTGCTGCCCATTCATGCACCACTTAAGTATCCTTGAGCCTTTTATGACTCTGATTGTATCATTTTTTAACCCTCAAATCTAAATAATGTTGAATGAAACGACTAAATGGATAGAAAGAGAAGAATTTGATTTCTAACTGATTTATTGGGTGGAACCAAGGATAAATGCAGAATGTACTATTGTATTTTATACTATAGATAGTCCTCTTGGAATAGGGACTATTTCTGGATTTTTTTCCTCTTAACTCTTTGGATTCTGTCCCTTTGTTCACCTCTGCTCAGCCTTCACCACTTCCTTAAGATTGTCTTTACTGACTAGACTCCTGAATTTCCAGCCTCAACTTGTAAAAAAAGTGCCTGTAACAGTATATATTGCTATTCTATTTAAAAAAGAAAGGAGGGAAGGAAGGAAGAAAGAAAGAAAGAAAGAAAGAAAGAAAGAAAGAAAGAAGGAAGGAAGGAAGGAAGGAAGGAAGGAAGGAAGGAAGGAAGGAAGGAAGGAAAGAGAAAGAAAGAAAGAAAACTTCATTGTGTCCAATTTGTTCTACATATTCAAGGCTGCCTATGGCTTCAATGGATGTCTAGTGAAAATGTATTTAATATCTCATAAAACCTACATAAAGATGTCAAATGTCCATAATTAAAGATGAATCCTCTTTGAGCTATCCCTTTACCAATTAGCCACCTGGAGTTGTCTGGCCAGCTTCTAATAGATGAGACAGTTGTGGATGTTTTGAAGAAGTGCAAGTCCTAAAGAGAGTTGGGATTACTTGGCAAGCTTAGTGGTGATGGTGATGATACTGCCTGGATAACTGGGTTCAGGACGTTCTCATTATGAAAATGCCTCATGCTGTGATATTTCCCTCCCTGAGGTAATCACCATTGCAAGTAACTGAGCAGCATCACTGAGGCTTGCCCTTTCAGACAATTAGAACTCACAGTAGCCATGTGAGGAGCAATCATGTGGAGGTCACAGGAAGTTACTCTCTGAGTTAATTTACTTTCTCCATGGTTCCTTCCTATCTACAGAGGACAGTCATGTCCGGACTTCAGCTTGCTGCACTGGCAAGTGTGTGGTAATAGTCCATTGCTTTCTCCATCAGATATCCAAGCAGACAGCAACCGAGGGAAATGTCCTCTGTGGTGTGTGTTGCCCCTGGGAGGGTACATGAGATGAAGCAGATGCTGAGTCATCTCCCAGACACTCCAGTTCTTGCTCCAGCACATCTGCTTTCTTCTGACGTCCCCCAGCCTTCCACCTTCGCTCACTTCACTCTTGAGAATGTCAGCAATGGTATGCTTAATTCTAGGGGTTATCCTTGTCAGCCTTCGGCAAAAACCAGCCCTGGGAATCTGGGTGACTTTGGGATGAGTCACTAGGTATTGCAGAATATTTTCTGTTTGTTTGTTTGTTTGTTTTGTTTTTAAAGCTTGCCTTTTTACCTTTAAAACAAATATATACTCCAGTACATGATTATTGTGACGTTAAAGGGCAACAGAGGTGCATGCTGTTTGTGAAAGATGGCCAGCTGTTGGAGCATATCCTTCAGTGAACTGGTAAGGAGAGGAGGCAGAGAATGCTGAGTCTGTGACTGTGACACAGACACCTCTGATGGTGTAAACGTGCTGGGAGGAATGAGTCACTGGGAGTGGCTACCCAGAAGCCTTCTGCTGTATACATAGAGTGTTAACTGCAGGATCCTGTTGATTTTTGCAGGTGCTCTTTAAAAACTAACTGAGAGTTGGACTTGGGACTAGACATAAAATTGAAACATGTTTAGAAACAACAGAGTGTCACTATTTCCATGTAGTGGAAAAGCTATGCCTCTTACAGAGTAAAGAAAGTCTCAGTTATTAATTATGCAATGAAAACCATCTCATGGCTAGCAAGAGGCATGAGAGGTACCATTGACGCTTGTAGAAGCTTTCTGAGGTTGTCCATGGGTTTCCTGTCAGCACCTCTACTGAAAACTGTTTTCATCCCTGCCACCTTATAGACACTACCGTCTTCAGTGTCATGTGACCATTGTGGTTTATATCTTTTTTTCATTATTTATTTTTTATTACGTTTATTTATTACTTCAAGTTATGTCTGCATCACAGCCACCTCCCTCCACCCTTCTCAGTCCCACTCGCCCACCCTCTACCCCAGCTTCCACCCATCCTACTCCTCTGGTGTGGGGTGCCCTACATATCAGCCCCCCTCAGTTCAGCAGCCATATGAGGGCTAAGAGCTTCCTCTTGAACTGGGGGCCTACATGGTAGCTCCACTAGGGCAAAGTGTCCCACTAACAGGTAACGAAGTCTATGTTCCTGTTCCTTTCAGTCTGTTGGTTGTAGGAGAGTTATCTTGTATTATATGGGTAAAATCAAGTCATAAGTGAATACTTGTGGTGTTCCTCATTATTCAGCGTTCATCTTATACCAAAAATTTACAATCTACACATGATGTTCTCCAACTGAGTTTTCACATACATCCCCTCTATGTTCACTGGAGTTTCTTAGTAATCTCTCTGCCTTTCCCAGGAAGATTTAGCTTCTAGAAGTTACCAATAGTGACTGTTTAGTTATTTTGTGAACTTTTCCCCATCTCTCCAAGAACAACTGTGACTAAAAAGTCAGCTGTAAACATAAGGATTGATTCACTGATAGATTATTTTTCCATGACGTATGTGTGTGTTTAAACAGTGTTCTGTTATCTACTTTCAGGAAAACGTGTGTGAGTAAAGTTTCACATTCCTCGATACCTAGTAGTTAAGGCAATGGTGGAACTGTAACAAAAAACAAAACCTTATTTTCCCAATTCCAGCTGTGTTCCAGCCCATTTAACAAGCAAAGTTCCATCATTTCATGTCTTCTGTTGTGTTTTCTGGTATCTGTGCCTAAAAATTCCAGTCTGTGGGACTGGAGCGATAGCTCAGCCATTCAGCACTTGCTGCTCTTGCAAAGGACATGGATTTGGTTCTCAACAACCAGACGATAACCCACAATTTTTAAGTCCAATTCCAGGGTATCTTAGAAACTCTTCTGGCTCCTGTGAACCCCGACATGTACATGGTGCACTTATGCCCTTACAGGCTCACACTCACACGCACAAAATAAAATTAAAAATAAATTGTTTGCTTTAAAAAAAAATTATGATCCATGTTTATCTCCTGCTTGACTTTTGCAGGCTTCTAAACTAAGCACATTGCAGCTTCTTTTGCAGCTACTAGCTACCAGAAGTAAGCACAGTGTTTAAACGGAGACTCTAAGTAAAGGAAATTTAAACTCAACTGAGTTCAAATAGCAAGAAACCTAACGGGAAACAGGATAAGCAGATGTTAATAAACAGACATTGAACCTGGGTGGGGAGATCTGTAAAATCAGTGCTATTCTGCCTTGTTTCCTGTCTGAAAGTATCTATAAAACAAGTTTTTAACTATGAAAATAGAAGTGAATTTGTCACAAGTGACACCTCTGCCATGTCTGTTGTGCTTAAAAGTATCAGACTCCCTCCTCCCAGGATAGATGGTGCAGGAAACCACACTCTGTTTTAGCAGGCCTTCCATGTATAGTATGTTTTCTAATAAACTGTGGCCACAATGACTCCTGAAAACATGAAGGGGTGTCATTCCACGCGGTGGGAAAGCATCCCGGGGTGCTCACTCATCTGAACCTGACTTTGCCCAGGCACTTGTCTCTTCTGTAAACGACTTCTTTTCTGTGTAGTCTGCACTGCTGCCTCATTTTCGCACTGTTAACTGAGGAACTATTCGTCTCTATTTAGACTTCAGCCCTGCATCTGCTTTATGCGCTCCATCTGCTCCTATTGTAGCTTCTTTGTAATACATTAGGTGGCAGGTAACATTTAAAGACACGGCCCAGTTAGCATGGGCCTGGAACTTTCTTTCTCTCTTAGTGGGAAAGCTGCTTAGATAGACTTAGCAAAAATATTAATGTTGCTTCACTGCCAAGTAGAAACCACTTTACCTTTGAAGTGCTGTTAGGTTGCTGTTCTTTTCATGTCTTTCCTCTTTGCCTTTCTCCTTGTCGTGCCCCAACCTCCACCCCATTTGCAGTAAGAAGTGACATGGTCTCCCAAGGAAGCCTGAAAAAAATCAAGCATTTCTGCACCAATGAGCTGGTACATAAATGGACTGGAAACTCAGGTATTGCTCTATTCAATATGTCTCTTTCGGATGCTGGAGGCCAGTGGCTGTTGACCAGAAAAAGATGGCTATATCCTTGGACTTCTAGGTCAGCATTGCCCACCCCCACCCCCCACCCCCCAAAAAACCCTTGCCTGTACAAGGTTCAACCTTCTCCTCTGCAAAGGGACAGGACTACTGCCTACTTCACAGTCTTCTCATGCAGACAAACTTCAAAAAGTGCCCGAAGTGGGACGTGTCACCTATTGCAGAAGCTTCACAAACCATCAGTAGCTATCATGACTGTTAACTCTGCAGTTACTGATAACACAGGAAAGTGCTAACTGTGGACAGTAATAGCTACCAAAAAAAAAAAAAGAAAGAAAAAAAAATAATGTGTTTTCCTGGTTGACAAATTAAGTTGAAACCAATTTCACATTAACAGCAGGCATTTGCTAACTTAGAAAAAGGAGCTACCAAGGAGCATCCAAAAGTAGGGCTCTGAGGCTGGCATTCTTTTCATGTGTCATATTCACTTTTATTGGAAACTCTTACTGAAATGTGAGTCTTGCTGAATTTATTTTTCTCCTTTCTTGTCTAGCCAGCTGTCATTATCTGTATCCTCAGAGGTGGGAGTTTTCTGACCGGGACTTGCATAGGACAGAAGAGTCAGGCTTTGATTCCGGTTGTGTTTGAGGTTACTGATGAAGAATTCAAAAGAAGAACCGTTGGATGCTCTGAGGGAGAGTCCAGGCATCACCTTCTTCTGTTTGCAGGGAAGTTCAGGATAACAAAGAACAGCAATGCTAATAAGTACCAGTATGGCTAGTGCAGTTCACAAAGCAATTTCTGTACTTCTGAGGAAACTGAAGCCTTTGATGAATGCATTTTCATCACACACAAAAACTCAAAAACTGATTAAATTTTGATCATAACATCTGTATTCACTCATTTGCACGTTTTAATAATCACTTACTTAGCACCTTCTTGAGAAAAGGCACTTTGCTTTGTCATACCCTGGAATGCTGCATGGAGCAAGACTATCCCAAAAGGAAAACGAAGACACAGTTCAATTCTGTAATTTGAGAATATTTAAGAAAGGGGCATAGTGCTGGGCTGTGTTTAGGTGATAGCCAGGAGATGGTGCAGAAGCTAAGAAAAAATAGCAACAGGGACCTGGGACCATGGTGGCTTAAAAAAACAAAGGCGAAGGGTAAGCACTTCATAATGGGGAAATCATAGGAGAGCCATTCTAAAGGGGGCAACATCACTTCCCTTCTGCTTTCTGGAAGTACCTGCTAGGACCTTTGATTGATACATCCTATCTGGGGTGCCAATTAGCACATGGAGCCAGATACAGAAAGTGGAGAATGGAACTAGAAAGGAAAAGGAGTCCAGCACAAGGCCTTCAAGATCATAGGTCTAATGGTGGAAGACAGACACATAAGCAACAAGTTTTAATGTGCTATTTGTAAGACAAGCTGTATAACAAGGGTTAAAATACTGATGCCCATAAGATAGTGTAAGGGTTTAAACAGGGGACAGAAGATGGCTCAGAAGATAGCGGGCTTACTGCCAAGCCTGGTGATCTGAGTAGTTCAATGCCCAGGATCCTCATGGTGGAAGGAGCAAACTGATCATTTCTCATTGACTTCTGTCTTCTTCACTCTAGCTTGGCATGCACGAATGCATTCCTGCACATGTGTTCACATACACACAAACACTAATAAATATTTTTGAAGATATCTCTTTATTATTATTTATTTATTATTTCAGGTTACAGCTCCATCACGGTGTCCTCTTTCCACCCCTCCCAGTCTTGGCCTCCCACCCTCTACCTCCTCTCCCTTCCATCCCACTCCTCTGGAGTGGAGTGTCCCTACATAACAGTCCCCCGCCCCAGTTCAACAGTCATATGAGGGCCAAGAGCCTCCTCATACACTAGGCAGCACCACTAGGGCAAAGTGTCTCATTGACAGGAAAAAAGTCTATGTTCCTGTTCCCTTTGGTGCATTGGTTGTAGTATAGTTATCCTGTACTATATGGCTAAAATCAAATTATAAGTAAATAGATGCCATGTGCATCCTTCTGAGTCTGGGTTAGATCACTCAGGATGAGCTTCTCTAGTTCCCTCCATTTGGCTGCAAATTGCATAATTTCATTGTTTCTGATAACTGAGTAGTATTCCATTGTGTAGATGTACCACAATTTTTTAATCCATTCCTCAGTTGAGGGACATCTGGATTGTGTCCAGTTTCTAGCTATTACAAATAAGGCTGCTATGAACATAGATGAGGAAATTTCCTTGTGATATCTCATACCATACAGCTACTAGATCTTGTTTTATAGATTTTTAAAGCTGAGAACAAGTTTTCTGGATGCTGGAAAAAAGATGGAGGAAATAAAATGAGAGGCAGAAGCCATGATTAATATACAAATCATACAGATATGTTTGCTTAGGAGCATCAATACAGGAGCAAGGGAGATGCCTCAGTGGGTACAAGCACTTGCTCTGCCATTATAAGGACTGAGTACAAATTCCTAATACCCACATAAATTCTTGACATGGCCATGCATACCTGCACTGTTTTGTAACCCCAGCCAGCGTTGGTAGTGGAAGATAGGCTGATCCAAAAAGAGAGCTAGCCAGAAATCCAAGGCTAAACTAGCTTCAGTGCAGTGAGAGACCAGGTTTCAAGGCAACAATGCAGAGAATGATGGAAGAAGACATGTGACACCCTCCTCTGGCCTCCAACTAGGCACAAGCATCTGCACACTCACATGTGTGCAACACACACACACACACACTCACAAATAAAAGAAAGAAAAAAATTCACTGGCAAAAACAGAGCCTAAGGGGTTGACTACACAAGCTAGGACTTTTGACAGGCTTTATTTAGGTTGTTGGAGACTATGACCCAAAGTCACCACCATGGTTTTAGTGACACAGTGTGAGTTATGTCTGGCACACAAGCCTCCTGAGAGCAGATTTGGCTTGTTCTCTGTGTACCAGAACCTAGAGCAGCAGGTGGCACAGGCTAGGTGTTCACGGGCTCCTTGGAGCCTGTATAAACTAATGGACAAGAGAATTTCTGAACCTAAACCCATGTCTCCATTTAAATTTATTAAAATTAAACTTGATACACATTAGCAACTGATGCTGTTCTGGTTCTTCCTTCTTGGCCTAAAATTTGAAGAATCGTTTTGTGGAATGGGCACTGGAAGGCTACTCAGAGTATCCCTCCATCATGAGAAACATCACTTACCCTTCTGTCTTTTACCTCTCGTCTCTAGTGTAGAAACAATGTTCTCCCCCTCTGACAAAAAGTTATTGTGAAGATCAAATGGTACCAAATGGACCTCAAAAAGCACAAACTATTTGACAGAGGACACAGGAGGGTTCTTTGGCCTCCTTTTTAATGCAGAGGGCCACAGCAGAAGTGGACTCTTCAAATAATCAAACAGTATTCCTTTAAACTGGGATTTCTCAACCTTGCAACCCTGAGATTTGGGTGGCGGTGCTTTCAAACATGTTATTACAGTGATTCTTTTGTGTATTGTAAGACCTAATATGGTCGTCCTAACCTCTCCAAATGGTCACTGACATGCCCAGAACTACCATCACTACTTGTAATAATCAAAAAATATCTCATGGGACTATGGTATGCCTGGAGGGCAAAGTTTCACCTGCACAAGCATTCAGGCTCACTCTCACACACTCTCTAGAATTTTTCTAAAACACACCGGTAACTTCCTTGGCCTGTTAAGTGTGAGCTTCTGGACTAGACTATTACAGTAGAAAGCCAGGTGTAACAATCATAATACCTTAAGCCATGTTTTAAAAGATGTACCAGCATCCCTAGGCTGCTGTAGTTTTGCAGACATGAGTCTTTGTTCCATGGTTTTGATTTTCCCCTCCCACTCTGCCTATGTGGCTGACAGCTGTCATTTTCTTGTAAGCATTGATGTATACTAATTTTCTATTTCTAATCTGCTGAGACGTTTTTAAAGCAGTTAGCCAGCTTTCACAGACTGAATCTAAAATGAGAATCCACAGTCCCCGTGTTTGGGCCTAAATGTACAGGATCCTGGCAGATGGGCTTCCTTTTTCTTTGGAGCCATGAAGAGGCCTTCTTATTCCTCACTTCTCAAGGAAGAGGAATAAGAAGGCACTCCTCTGCCACGTGCACGTATCATCATCACTGTTATTTTTAATGCAACGTTATGACGTTAGCTTTCCCTTTGCCTTGATTTAGAGCGAACCATGCCTGCCAGTCATGCAAAAACATTTCGTAGAGGAGTTTATCACTCATTTTCTTGCTACCATTCTCAATATGGCTTCCATTTGGAAATTGTATGAGCAATGTATCAATTATACGTCTATGAGGCTGCACAGATAATACAGGCGAATGAAACAATCTTCAATATTTTAAGTAAAATAAGCTCAATGTATTAGGACAGAGGATTGATTCAGCATGGTGCTTGGCACACATTATATTTCTGAAAGAAAGCACCTGAATGAATTACAAAAATATAGTCTACCATCCAATTGCTAGTGTAGGGGGGGGAGACCTGGTATAAGATATGGCAAGCAAAAGATAAGAGCTTCAAAAATCCAGATGGGAAAACGGTTTGTAATGAAAGCACAGGCTGATCTTTCATGTCACAGATAAAGAGAGGATGATAATGGTCCCAGGAGAGGGAGTGAAATGACTGAAGTTCAGCCCATTTCCTGATCCACCACAGCTCCCTTTTAAGTTTGCAGATTGGGAATGGCCCAGAACATTTCGGCTCCTGGGACAAATTCACCTCCTTTTATTTCCTCCGTGGTCAGTGCTCGTGTTTTTCAGTGGACAGAGAGAAAGGTTAAAGCTCTTGGTGTGGGCTTGACACCAGTATTTGGAACCGCTGGTATCTCTAACAGCTCTCTTGTCTGGGTTGTTAGGCTATTTCTGTCTGCTGTAGCAAGGAGTAATCCCTCGTGCCAGAATAAAGCAGCCTGCAGTGGAGCACTTACCTGAATGGTGACCAAGGTCACAGGAAAGCATTTCATTTTTAAAATGCCCCTGTACATAATAAAAAGGGATCAGTGCTCAATATGGCTTTGAACACTGTGAGAAGAATGCCATTTAACTTGCTGTGTGTTTTCAAGGTCATGACTTCTGTTAACAGTCTTTACCAGTAACAGACTTCCAGAGGGTGAGACTGGTCAGCCATTCCCTTCAGACTGACCACTTTCCAAGTGGGCATAAGAAGCATGAACCCATTCTGATAGCAGGTGCGCCTTGGGGAGGCCCGGTTTCCAAGCCAATTTGAGAATTTAATGAACACAGGGATGGATGCTGTGATTTCTTATGGGCTTATCAACTTCTTATGATCATTTCAGTGAAGAATTTTGGTGAGGAAATAAAGAAAAAATGGACTGGACCAGAATTACAAAAATAGCCATCCTTTGGAAGATAAAGAAATTATTTTTTATTATTATTATAATGTTTATTTATTACATTAAGTTACATGTTCATCACAGTACCCTATTTCCACCCCTCCCAGTTCCACCATCCCACTCTCTTCTCCCTCTCCCACCCATCCCACTCTTCCAATGTGGTATGTCCCTACATATCATCCACTCTCAGTTCAACAGTCATATGAGGGCTAAGAGCTTCCTCTTGCGCTGGAGGCCTTCATGGTAGCACCCCTAGGGCAAATTGTCCCATTGATAAGTAACAAAGTCTATGTTTCTGATCTTTTTGGTGTGTTGGTTGTAGGAGAGTTATCCTGTACTATATGGCTAAAATCCAACTATAAGTAAATAGATGCCATGTGCATCCTTCTGAGTCTGGGTTAGCTCACTCAGGATGAGCTTCTCTAGTTCCATCCATTTGGCTGCAAATTGCATAATTTCATTTTTTCTGATAGCTGAGTAGTATTCCATCGTGTAGATGTACCACAGTTTTTTAATCCATTCTTCAGTTGAGGGACATCTGGATTGTTTCCAGTTTTTAGCTATTACAAATAAGGCTGCTATGAACATAGATGAGGATATGTCCTCGTGGTTTGGTGAGGAATCATTTTGGTGGATACTGAGAAGTGGTAAGAGTGGGCCTTGAGGTAGGGCTATTCCAAGTTTTCTAAGATATCACCAGACTGATTTCCATAGTGGTTGTACAAGCTTGTATTCCCACCAGCAATGGAGGAATGTTCCCCTTTCTCCACAACCTCATTAACATGTATTTAATTTCTTGAGTTCTTTATAAATTTTGGATATTAGCCCTCTGTCTGAAGTAGCGTTGGTAATTTACCAATCTGTAGGTTGTGGTTTTGTTCGAATGACAGTGTCCTCTACCTTACAGAAGCTTTTCAGTTTCATGAGGTCCCATTTATTGATGGTTGGTCTTAGATCCTGAGCTGTTGGTGTTCTGTTCAGGAAGTTGTCACCTGTGCCGATGAGTTCGAGGGTTTTCCCCACTTTCTCTTCTTTTTTGTTTTTTTTTTTTTACTTTATTTTTTATTTCTTCAAGTTACATCTCAATTGAAATCCCCTCCCTACCCCGCCTCCAGTCCCACCCTCCCACCCTCTTCCGCCTCAACCCACTCATCCCCTTCCTTTTTTTTAAGTTTAAGATATATCTTTTCCCCCCAA
>CAJQZJ010034450.1:111238-189753 GCA_907164525.1 Lophiomys imhausi
GAGAGCCTTGCCCTGGGACTTTTAACAGTCCCTTGGGAGCTGTGAGTTTTCGGGGGGGTCTAGCCCCTCCGGTTTTTGCACAGTGCCCAATAACTCTGTGTTTTTTATGGCTCTTTTTTCCCCTCGTTCAGAATGCGTCAGTGTAGGTCGCCGCCATCTTCGCTCCCCCACTTTCTCTTCTTAAGTGTGTCGGGCTTTATATTAAGGTCTTTGATCCACTTGGACTTAAGTTTTGTACAAGATGATAATATGTGTCTAATTTCATTCTTTACATGTTGAAATCCAGTTAGACCAGCACCATTTGTTGAAGATGATGTCCTTTTTCCATTGTACAGTTTTGGCTCCTTTGTCAAAAATTGAGTGACCATAGGTGTGTGGGTTCTCTTAAGACAACAGAATGAACAACCTATTTGTATTTACCAGAAAGATCTCTGTGCGTTTTTGAGTTCTGCAGTGTTGGCTTTTTCGTTAGGTCATCAGTTAATTGGGCTGGGTTAATGGTTCCTTTTACTGTGGTGACTTTTAACCACTTTTCCAGCAGAAGGTGTCTGATTAAATCCTGGCCTGGTGGGAAGAGAAAGACAGCGTTCCTCTCTGGTCTATCATCTTGACCCCCAGCATAGCAAGAATCACACGCTGTGACTTTGAAGCATGCTGGGTGATTTACCTTATTTTGTCTGTGTCCCTAAAAAAAAGCAGGTGTCATTGGTTCTAAACACCTTCCCACACATTTGAAAGTCATTCTTTAAGCTTCTGAGTTTACAGTGTGTGCAGCTATCTGGATTGCCAAGACACACCACTCAACAGAGTAAGGCCACGTCATGGTCACTGAGGGTGAGGTGACTTTGGGACAGCATAAGACTCTGTGTAGGAGGTTTGCACGGCAGAGAAGGAGACAAACAGCAGGCCTGCCTTGGCACCAGTGTGGAAGAGGAGCCAGGGTCACTCTCTGAGGATGAGAGAACGTTTCATTCTCGACAATGAAACATGATGAACTAAGAAGACTAAGTAAGGAAATGCCAAACTCAATGGTAGAAAGTTTGAGAAAAACTCAACCATGCAGTAGACATGGGCAAGTTCAAAAGACCTTGAACATGGGATCTCTTCATGTAGGAAGAGAAGAACTCTCATGGCTCATGTTCATAAGAAGAAAATGGGGGGAAGAAAACAAGGTTCTGGGACTGAGGACTGAGAACAATTTAAATTTAATACAGGATATTAATTATTGTCTCTCAAGAGCTTGTTATGATAAGCTGGGTCATCATCTTACATGGGTGGTATTACTTAAGATCATATCAACATAGCTCACTATATTCTTCCATGTGGCATGAATCATAATCTCTGGAACCTTCTTATTCCCAGCAGGGAGGCTGTGACAGAGGTAGAGACTATTGGGAATATAAAGTGTTACATCGGTGCCATTTCAGTAACTGTTCTTCACCCTCCTGTCACCCCTGGCGTGAAAGACCTCAGAGTGGAACCATTCACCACAGCCTAGTGCTTGACATATAGGGAACTGACTCTAGAACAATCTTCCAAAACTTAAGTTTCATTCTAAAGTAAGTGGTTAATGGCCCTTACTCCCTTCACCCTTTTCTTCATCTTTCATCTTCTGTCCACAACCGATGTGGCCAATTTCTGCACAGATGCCATCTGGTGTACTTGCAGGAAACTGTGGTTTAAGCATCATTGCTGTTACAGGGAATGTGGCCACCCTCATTTAAACATGACTAACATCTACAGTATTAGAGACATTTTCACAAATGTAATAAACTCACTCAAAAAGATTGAGATGTGAGAACTTTCTAACAGAATGGGATAGTCAGGGATGATATAAATCAAGTGCTTTATTTCTCATGCTGGACATTTTGTTCTTGGTACATAACAAGCATGAGATAAATATTTAAGTATTTTAGAAATAAGAATGAGTAGGTTTGGGACTAAAGTTAAAAGTCAGTGGAAGAACAATTTCCTAGCATGTTCCTATCTCCTGATCTCCATCCCTAGCATTGAAAAAAAAAAACAGAAAAAAATAAGTGGACTTTGATTTCACATAAATCACCTCTCTTGTTGCCTTTGAGTATTTTATCCACTCATCATATTATCGTCCTTTGCCTAGCCTTGAGTATGGTTACTTCGTATATTAACTCAAGTAATTGAACCTGAGCTACACATTAGAGAAAATTCACACTATTACAAATTCCCATCTATGTAGAAGCAATACTAGTAGCATGAGCTTCCAAAAATACCTGCCACTGCTGTCACTGACACAGAGACGTATGGGTGACCTGCCATTTACAAAGGAACTTGCTAGGTCCTAAGATTAAAAAAGGAAGAAAAGCTTACAGGATCTCCTCATAAAACCAAAAGGCATAAGACATTATATTCAAAAGTAACCATAATATTGTCCAGCATTACAGTTTGAGAGAGACTAGCACAGATAAGTTACCATTTGTTCACAAGAACAGTGAAAAATCTGTATTGACATTATCCCTGTGTTGGCATTGGCATAAATGAGTTGCATAGCTCACAGTGTGGAACAGGGGTCCACCTTAGAGTGGATTTCGGTGAAGGGATAGAATGAAAGGACAACATTTTCCCATATGGCTTTTCACTGAAATACCAGCCATACGCAGAGCAACTTAGTTTTTCCAAACACCAAGATTAGGTACAATGGAATATATACAATCTCGAAATTATTCACAAGAAAATTTCCACACAATTCCCCTGTGGCAGCTAAGCAATGGTATACATCATGGGCTGCTTAAATTCCAGTCACTGCTGTCTCTGTCTTGCCATCCCAGCTAGATGCCCTGCACAGGATCCCTCTTACTCCTTGGTAGTAGTGGCTGATACTTCTCTCCTCATTACTCCACTCTGCAGGAATTTTCACAGCAGCCAGTGTTTCAGAAAAAAATAAAAGAATAAACACACCCTATCTCCTACGGGCCAGACTCTAACTCTTCGTAAGAGCGAGCAAGCCTTCTTGACCACCAAGGAGCTCCCACTACCTAGCATACCCACTGGACATATGCAGCCAACCAGTCATTGAGAAGAAGGCATGATGGGGCAGGGGACACGGGGAGATAAATGGGCAGGAATATAATTTTTAAAAAAGAGGATGAAAAAATGACAGTGAGAAAGGAAGAAGAGAAAAGCAGAAAGCAAAAGCAAGAATTCAGAAGAAGGTGCCCAATTCCATACAAAAATGACTGCTGAGGTGGAAAGGCATTAACAGACATATGACAGGGTGAGATATACCATGCTCCTCCTGGCCCTGCTGCTAACAAGCTGTGGGGCCTGGGCCAAGACAGTCATTCTTTCTAGGCCAAGGTACAAGGACTTGCCTGTAACAAGACAGAATCGAACAAGATCATTAGGCACACCCTTCTGGATATGAGCATCCTGGCCCCCACCCCAGCCCTCAATGGACCACTTCTCCCACCACACCACACTGACCCGCTTCCCATTCTCTTTTCCATGTCTTCAGTCCTCTTACTGGGGATCGAGGTATTCTAACTGAGTGTAACTTATAGAGCACAGAAAGAATTGTGGAAGGACAAATCTCATTTTATCTAGCCTCCTCTTAAAACTAAGTTACCTACAATCACATCCTTAGGGTCTGCCCTCTGTGACACCCCATCAGAGCCCAACTAGAAAATTTCAGGGAGGAGAATTCAAAACAAAATATAGATATTTATAATTGAAGCATCATTCCCCCTGGGTATCACTTCCTTTTCTCTCTCTTTATAATGAAAATTCAGTCAACTGGATATTTTTTGTTCCCCCAAGGAAGATTCCTCAGCTGCAGAGGATGCTGAACACGTGGGGAGACTCTCTTGCAGAAAATGATAACTGCTCAATGGCTAATGATCACCTTGCATGGGATCAGAACGTGACAAGGTCTTTGAGGTTGGCACCCTTTCAGCTGTGAATTGGGTATTAGGTACAGAATATAGCTAAAAGCATTTTGAAGGAGCCTGCACACCAAATGAGCACAGGATCCAATTTTATACATGTACAGGAATATCAAATAAATTTAATTTCCCCCATTGAAGGTGCTTGCTTTTAATTCTGGGGCCAGTGGTGCAGAACAGTTTTGAAGATTAAATTTTCCATTCCAAGAAAGTAGTTGTGGATAGGACTTCTAAAGCACAAGCAACCAAAAAAAAAAAAAAAAAAAAACCAGAAGGTTTTCAGTGCACACAGAAAAGATGGGGATGTAAAAAGATCTAGCGAGCAATGGGCATACAAGAAACTTTCAGGTGCAAAATTAGCTTTGACCACCTCATTTCAAGCCAGATAATCACCTTATTTATAACCAAAGCAGGGCTAACCTCAGTGGCCCAGTTCCAGCTGCGGGAATCCTGCTCTGTCTTCTGAGGCTACTTAGTCTGTGTTATGTGTGGTCTAAAGTTTGGCTTCCCAGCTTTTTAACCAATACTGCGATGCGGCACCTGAATAAAGTATAATTTGCGAGACCAAACCCAGGGTCTTTTAGGAAGAATCTGAACTTATTTTCACCCTAAAGACTTTCCTGTTTTTCTGCTACTCATCCACCATCCTCCATCCTGAATCTATCCAATCTGCTCTTTTGCGTGTGTCTGGGACTTCAGCTGCCATAACTGATAGTGTTGCTTTTCAATTAAGCCCTACAATGTTAGGCAAGGACTTTCAAAGCTCTCTCTCTCTCTCTCTCTCTCTCTCTCTCTCTCTCTCTGTCTTGCCCTTGCCTCTCTGTCTCTCTTCTTTTTTTGTCTGTTTTTTTTTTCATTTTAAATGGAAATCACAATAATAGAGTAGGGACAATTAAGTAATAGTGACTTAAAATTCTCCAGGCACAGAGAACCGTATCAACTGCACAGGCCCATGGAACACACTGAGTCTTTGACTCCCTCAGACTGAACACAATGCTTTCACTCTGTTCAGAGCTTAGGGGGAACTTAGAGTTAAGTTGTGTCTCTCTGTGCATTGTACATGTGTCTGTATGTTTGTTTGTATGCACATGTATGTGGAGGTCTGAGGTCTCTACCTTACTGTTGTGAGAAGGCATCTTACTGAATAGAGAGCTCACTGATTTGGCAAGACTATGGCTACTGACCTCCAAAGATCCTCCCAGCTCCTCCTTGACAGCACTAGGGTTACAGACCCATACCACTGTACCAGGGTTTTATGTGGGCTCTAGAAATCCAAACTCAGCTCTTCCTACTAGTCTGGCAAACACTTTACTGACTGAGACATCTACCCAGATCCCCCTAATTTTTCTCAATTTTCGGTTTGCCCAGCATTTGATTCTTCAAACATTGGGTTGGTTGGCTATCTTCACCACACTGAACATGTTTTACTTAATACCATTTCTGGCATGCTTACACTGTATGCTCAATACTGTTTCTGGTATTTCCTACAAAATATCCTCTTCTGTTGTTGCATAGACCTCTTAACTTCCATTACAAATGTTATATAAATGAGGTTCAGAAAATTTAATTGATTTACCTAAGATGAGGAGCTGGTGGTATTCATTAAACCAGGATTAAAACACAAGTCATGTCAACACCGACTGTTCCAGAAGCCATCCATATAGGATGGGTTAATTAAATGCTATCCTGGCATTCCTTGCTTTGTTTTGTCTTCCCACACAGACCATGCAATTTCCATGTTGAGAGAAATTCCTAGTTAGACTGGTGATCCCCCTGACTTGTACATCACCCACTCAGACAAAGGGGAGACCTCGAGAGAGATCTGCTTGACTCCAGGCTCCAAGGAACACTACACTAGCCCCATCATAGGAACTCATCTTCATTCACTCATAAACCATTCCTGTTCATAGTCACCAAATTAGTCATGAGGCCATCTGCTCACTGGATCTTACTGAACACTCAAACTTACTACCCAAAGAACATCACCATGCTTCTATCAGAAGTTCATGATATTGCTGAAAAATAATCCTGAAGTTTACGTTGAATCTAAAATTATCCTGCTTCCTAAAGCAAGAACAAAGAGGCCCTGCTTTGTTTTTTTTTCTTTTTAAATATTTTACTTTTTTCTCTTTTTTTAAACATTTATTAATTCAAGTTACATCCCCTTCCCTCCACCCTTCCCTGTCCCACTATCCCACCCTCTATCCCTTCTCCCATCTGTCCTCCTCCAGTGTGTGGGACCCCCACATATCAGCTCCTCTCAGTTCATCAGTCACATGAGGGCTAAGTAAGAGCTTCCTCTTTCTCTGGGGCCCAACTTGGCAACTTAGCTATGGTAAAGTGTCTCACTAACAGGTAACAAAGTCCATGACTGAGACTGCCTCCCCCCACTTGCTAAGGGATCTGTATGAGGACCAAGTTGCCTATCATTTATATTTGTTTAGGGGAATCTTTGTCTGGTCTAAGCTTTGTTTCTTCTTCTTCTTTTTTTTTTTTTTTTGGTTAGTGTTTCAGTCTCTGTAAGCCTCCAGGGACCTAGGTGGGTTGGTTCTGTGTATCTTCATGTGGTGTTCTTGTCCCCTCCAGGTCTCTCTATTCATCCTCTCTCTCATATTTAGGACTTTCTTGAGTTCTTTGTAAATTTTGTATATTAACCCTCTGATGTGGGGTTGGTGAAGATCTTTTACCAATCTATAGGGTGCCATTTTGTCCAATGACAATGTCCCTTGCCTTACAGAAGCTTTTCAATTTCATAAGGTCCCATTTATTGATTGCTAGTCTTAGAGCTTGAGCTATTAGTGTTCTGTTCAGGAAGTTATCACCTGTGCCAATGATTTGAGGTTTTTCCCAACTTTCTCTTCTATATGTTTAGGTCTTTGATCCACTTGGACTTAAGTTTTGTGCAAGATGATAAATATGGGTCTATTTGCATTCTTCTACATGTTGATATCCAGTTAGACCAGCTCCATTTGTTAAAGATGCTTTCCTTTTTCCATTGTATGGTTTTGGATTCTTTGTCAAAAATTAAGTGACCAGAGGTGTGTGGGTTTATTTCTGGGTCTTTGATTCAATTCCATTCATCCAGTGGTCTGTTTCTATGCCAGTACCATGCTGTTTTTATTACTATTGCCCTGTAGTACAGCTTGAAATCTGGGATGGTGATACCTTCAGATGTTCTTTTTTTGTACAGGGCTGATTTAGCTGTTTTGAGTTTGTTTGTTTGTTTTTCCATATGAAGTTGAGAATTGTTCTTTCAAGGTCTTTAAAGAATTGTGTTGGTATTTTGATAGGGATTGCATTAAATTTGTATATTGCTTTCAGTAGGATGGCCATTTTTATTATGTGGATACTACCTATCCATGAGTATGGGAGATCTTTCCATCTTCTGATATTCTCTTCAATTTCTTTCTTGAAGGAATTGAAGTTCTTGTCATACAGGTCTTTCACTTGCTTGGTTAGAGTCACCCTCAAGTATTTTATATTGTTTGTGGCTATTGTGAAGGGTGTTGTTTCCCTAATTTCTTTATCGGAGGCCCTGCTTCCTTATATACTGTACAGAGCAACCCTGCTATTATCATTTCTCTTTTAGTAGAGAAAAACCGCCTTTCCTTAGAGTTACCTTTCTTGCTTTTTAAAATACTATTGTACAATGTATCAGAAATGACTTGTTGAAATAGAAACAGCAGCTGAAGAAAGTATGGTATTTATATGTACATGCATATATATAATACTTTTCATTTCATAAAATGAAATAATTGTTAGCTGAAGTAGCATTTTGACAATAGGAGCAGTTCTGTTCAGCTGATGATCCTTGAGAGTGAACAGATTCTCATGAATAAAGAGGTGCTCATAACCGTATTTATCTTAAACTGGATCTGTTTTAGAGAGTCGGGTATTTTAAGCAGAAGTATATGTTAAGAAGTGAAGAGAATGCTCTAATAGGGACACTTTCTGGTGTTGGTTTTTTGTTTTTGTCTTTGTTGTTATTTTGTCAGTTAACACTGACTATGCTTTAATTGGCTTCAATTTGTTCCTCTAATATTTCAGAAGAGGATGTTCATCTTCTTATGTATTCCAAGATAAAGTCATCTGCCTGCTAGTCATTTTTGCAGATGATGCCCAAAATGAACAGTGGAACAGGCCAGGTGAGCAAACAAACCACCATGATCGCATCCAATCCTGCCAGTGCCCATAGCAGATATTAGTAATCAATCTCAGAAATCTGAACATTCTTCTCATCAGCACCCTCTAAATAGCCCACATCAATCCATCATGTTAGCCACCAGTTTGTCCCTAGGCTAACAGTCCTTTTGTCCCTCTATGGTGAGAATCAATGTTCATGTCAAAGTAGCCAAGTACTAAGAATATAATTCCATGTAAAATGTAACATAATGAAGAAATTTTTAAAATGTTCTATGGAAATAACACCACATAAACCCTACATTATAAACAATTATTAGAATTCAGGTTGAACTACTATACTCTCAACCAAAATATGACAGACCAAAATCCAAAAATTTTGAGTGCCAAAATGTCACAGCAGAAAATTCCACATACACCCTCAGAGATGAGTTATAATCAAAGCACATCAGAATATTGTGTAAAATCATGTTGTCTTTGGGCTGTAGCTATGAGGCTATGCATATAAGATATATACAAAATATAAATTAAATCCATCTTTAGACCTGAGTCTCATCTTCAGGACATCATATTATGCATATATAAATACTCTACAATCTTAAAAAGAATTAAAATCCAATATGCTTCTGCTCCCAAGGATCTCCTGTAAAGAATGCTCAGCTTGGGGGCTGGAGAGATAGCTCAGCAGTTAAGAGCACTGACTGCTCTTCCAAGGGACCTGGGTTCAAACCCCAACACTCACATGGCAGTTCACAGCTGTCTGTAATTGCCAGGTGTGGTGGCACATGTCTTTAATCCCTGCACTCAAGAGGCAAAGACAGGTGGATCTCTATGAGCTCAAGGCCAGCCTGGTCTACAAAGTGAGTCCAGGATGGCCAAGGATACACAGAGAAACCCTCTCTCCGAAAAAAATGCTCAGCTTGAAGTTTCTAGTGTAGGAAAAGGATTCATCACTTGGAATTAGGCATTGTATTGGATAAAGTATAGTTCCTAGTGAACTGTATCTTCATTTCTACTACTGGTGAAATGTCCCTACTGATCTGTTTCCAAAGAGACTGTTCAGTTATTCTTTCTCACTGTCTATGTCAGATTTCCATCACTATGACAATATGCCTAAGATAGCCAATTTATTTTTGGTTGTTTGCCTAGCCTTTAATGACTGAGCCATCTCTCCAGCCCAAGATGGCCAACTTATAAGAAGAAAGGTTAATTTTCACACAATTTTAAAGGTCCCTGGTTTAGCCATGTAGTACAGGATAACTATCCTACAATCAGCAGGCTGAAAGGAATGAGAACATAGAGTTTGTTACTTGTTAGTGGGACACTTTGCCCTAGTGGAGCAGCTATGTAGGCCCCCAGTGCAAGAGGAAGTTCTTAGCTGCTGAACTGAAGGGGGCTGATATGTAGGATACCCCACACCAAAGTAATAAGATAGGTGGGAGGGTGGGAGGGTGTGAAGGTGGGTCCGGGAGGGATGGAGGGAAGGGACTGTGATCAGATGTAAATTGAAGTAATAAATAAACACAAAAAATTAAAATTAAAAAAATAAAGGTCCCAGTTCAGGGTCACTTTGGCCCATTGCTTTAGGCTTGTGGCATAGCAGTATATCATGGCAGGCATGGTGGAGTGAAACTGTTCACTCCATGGCAACCAGAAAGCAAAGACAGAAAGAAGGGAGGGCCCATCTTAATATTCACTCCTAATGGCCACCTAGTCCCCTCCCTCACACCTAAAGTCTCTTGTCCCTTCCAGTAACATCATAGCCAGACCTTTATAAAGTACATGGTTTGTAAGGGACATTCAAGATTCAATTTCTTCCATGAGCTTTTACAATAGTCCCAGTCAGGCAGTAACTCCATTATAGTTACCACTTCATACTCCCAATAGTCCTAGCCAGCATTCTCATTCTCACAGGGACAGACAGTATCTGCTGTCCTCATTGATCATTATATGAGGACTTAGCACCATCTGACACAGTGAGAGAATGTGAAGGGATAAATTCCCCTTCTAACTACACTCTCTTCCTTCAGTGTTGCCTGAATTTTATCTTCCATATATTGCCATGGGTAACCCTAGATACAGCATTTACCTAACTGTATCCTTGACACCTTTCAACTAGTTGGTGAAAACTCAAGCTCTTCTCCAGCCATGGAGAAACCCAGCCAAGCACTGTACTTTACAGTCTAGTAACACTGAACACTCCCATGTCTCCCATAATACAATATAATTCCTGTTTTCTTACCTTTCATTCTACCCAGAATTCTTTCCCCCACCTAATTCTAGTTCATCTGAGTTCTGTTATGTTGTCAATGCCTTAGAAATCCTTCCCTGTATCCCAGAGTTGGGAGCTATGCCTCTCCTCTAAAATCTCCCCCCAGTTCATTCCCATTTATATTATAGCATTTAATATGTGTTGTGGTTAGGATGTGAAATGCCTCTCATAGGTTTTTGTGTTTAAAACTTGGTCAGCAGCTGGTGGAACTGTTTGAGAAGGTTATGGAACTTTGAGGAGGTGGAGCTTGTTGGAGGAAATGTATAATTAGAGCCAGGCATAAGTTATATAAACTGTTTCAACAGCATGCTCTCTCTCTCTCTCTCTCTCTCTCTCTCTCTCTCTCTCTCTCTCTCTACTCCCTTCTGCCTCCAGCTCTGCTGCCATACTTCCCCCACCATGATAAGCTGTGTCCATCTGGAACTGTAAGCTAAAATAAATCCCTTCCCCTTAAGTTGCTTTTGTTTTTGTTTTTTATCACAACAAAAGAGAAACTAAGACACCATGTAATACCAAAACAGTCTGTTTCTGTGTTTCTTGATGTTGTTGTGACTGAATGTCACAGAAAATCCATATCAAATTGTAATGTATTTGTGCATGTAAATTGAAAGAATATATGCTGATTTTAAGTGTAATTTGGTCTAAAGGTTCATAGGTTATTGGAACTTCATTTTTCTATACTTCTCTTGAGCCTGTATTCTGTGCTAATTCAGATTAACATCTTCTTGTTATAAAACAATTGCCACTGTTAATAGCACAAGTTTCTTATACTAAGGTATTCCTGTAGAGGGGAAAAAAGGATTCTTCTTCTTCTTCTTCTTCTTCTTCTTCTTCTTCTTCTTCTTCTTCTTTTTCTTCTTCTTCTTCTTCTTCTTCTTCTTCTTCTTCTTCTTCTTCTTCCTGCTTGACACAATCAGTGGTCTTCCTCTCTTTGGTACAAAAGACAACAGTGTGATGACTGACCGAGATACCAAGGTTGAAAAGTATAGATTCTTATAGGATGGGAACAAAGATTGCCTTGGAGGCTACCAACAATATCTTCTATACTCCCCTGTGAGACCTGGCTCCATATGGTCATGTGTCCCCTGCTGTGTTCTGTGGATTCCCAGCATATACCAGAGGAGTGGATACCTGCTTAGGAGCTATTCAGCATGCATGTGATTGATGGAAGGACACTGAGCCTGCCTGGACCTGAAAAATGTATCCATCTTTGTTCACCTCTCTGCTTCAGCTTAAAGATTCCACCCTGCAACTATTACTTCTCATGCCTCCTCTTATCAATGGCAGGTTTCTGTTTCCCTTGAAATAGGTTACCTTTTCTCAATCAAAATTCACCATCAACCCCACCACCCTTTCTCACCCCAATCACAGAAGTACCTGACTGTTTAAAAGATGCTCGCTCTAAGGCTTCATTACAACTGGAAGATTCTGTGATAAATGCAAGAATGTATCACCAGAAATGATAGAAACATCAAAAGATATTTGTTTGTCAGTCAGCCCTTTTTTATTAAATAGTCCCCAAAGGCGGCAGCTGCTATATATCCTTTGATTGTTCCTACAAAAGAAGGATAGCAAAGTACAAAGAAACAAGACTTTGCAAAGAGAACTGGGTCAAATTCTGGTACCACCAATTCCAAACTGTGGGCAGTGTTGGGCAAGTGATTTAGTTAGAGCTCATACCCCTGTGCAAGATGGGGACATTAATATGACTACCTAAGAGTATAACAAAAGACAGCGAGATTAGATGTCCAGCATGTTGGGACACTGTAAGACAAAATAAGTGCTGTTCCTTCCTGTGAATGACTCCTGACATATTATTAATATGCTCAGTGCTGTTGGTTACTTAATTCCGGTTTTCATGGGATCCAGCCGGCTAATGAAGTTGGTATTACAGAAGCTTTTCTGAAAGCTGTTTGGTCTCGCAAAGTCTCACATGAAAGACCTCTAGGCCTCTTAGCAGTTTTTAATATCTTCTCTAGGTTCCCACAAAGGGCAATTATCTCCTACTTTGGCATGGCATGATTTCATTTGCTGGTGAAGAAAGAGGAAAAAAATGAACAACTTACCTACTGTGGCCACTCTGAGAACCTAAAGAGAATGAACGTGAAAATGAGGGGCACTGTGATCATGAATGGCCTTCAGTATTCTTGAGGTTCCTCTAAATGTGGACATGTGCTTCCATGCTTGCTGATAGAGAAGTCAGCTTCATAACCTGTTCATGAAAACAAATGGCTGAACATGTGTAGAAGCAATAGAAGTTGTTTATGCACCTCACATGCTTCCAGCTTATGGGGGCATCCATGTTTATAAATAAAACTTACACACTGCTGTCATCAGGTTAGCCCTTCAGTCTTCTGTGCTTCATTTCAGTTGTTTTTTCTCCACTTCCTACTTTTTTTTCTGCCTTCCCTTCCTTTGGAGTCAAAACAGAACCTCACTGTTTTGTCTCACATTCAGGCCATTTTATCACCAAGCTTCAAATTTTTGAAGCCCATCGAAAAAAAATGTATGAAGGTAAGATAGTTCTATCCTTAAGGAAATTCTAATCTCACCTATACGGAGTCATTAATAATATTAATTTCAAATGCAAACATGAATCATTTTCTTCCAAAAAAATGTATGGGTAGATGCATCCAATAAAAAGAACTGGAGGTGTCCTAAAGTTCCAGTGATTAATAAAGTCAAAGCCAGGCTTTGTTTAATTCCTTAAAGGAAGATATTTACTGTTCTCCTTACTTTCTCAAAGAGGGGAAAACTGTTGGTGGCTCAGGAGATAATGCCATTCAGTCATATACTCTTTGGCTTCTTTTTGGAGCCAGTCAAACAAAATAATGATCTTAATTTGTCAATTTTTTCTATTCAGAATTCTTTATTTAGATAAATATTAAAACAAACCCCTCAGCTCTGTAAAGTCTTCATTTCTCCATGTTCCTCAGAAGGAAAATAAGATTTGAGTCAAACTTTAAGGACACATGAGCTTTCCAAGTCTCCATCATAGCCATGTGTACAAATGACAACAGTAAGAAAATATTTCGCCATTGTGGCCAAATATAATCTTAATTTTGTATCAATATACAAAGATCAATACTGATGTAGCCCTATACAATCTTAATTTTGCATTAATATACAATTATCAATACCAATTTAGCCAAATATAATATTAATTTTGTATCAGTATACAAAGGTATAAGGCCATATTCAATAATCTGTCCTTTTTTCTTGATCTTTCCTATACTATGTCTATGTCCCATTTTTCTCAAGTCTGTTCAATCCTATATAGGAGAGAAAGAAGGATACAGAAAAGAAAAAGAGAGAAGTCCCTGGGTCTAACCTCCAAAACCCATTTAACAAGACCATTTAACAGCTTGGTATTGACCCTTGTATATTGATACAAAATTAAGATTATATTTGGCCACATTGGTATTGATCTTTGTATATTGATACAAAATTAAGGGTAATGCTTCTTAAAGGTATTGTTCGTAGTAATACTTAAAAATGAAATGTCAAGTTTTGACCTCTTGCTACCAACCAACATAAACTGTTTAGGATAATTAAGAAACGGAAACTAATAGTCATGAAAACATGTCATTTTGTTAGTTACTATGACAGTCTATCACAGTTATTTTCTAAGCTACTCAGAAATCAAGTTGCTAAGAGACAAGCAATATTTGCTTATCTAAATATAAGAGATAGATAGGGCATCTTCAAAAACCTCAAGAGATCTGCAGAATATAGCATTCAAAGATGTTTTCTTAAATTAAGATTTTTTGATATCGAGACATGTCAGCTCCTGACAGCACCCCCTATTCTACTCCAAGTAGAAGATGAGCATCGAAGAATCTCCAGTGGGAGATGATTGAATTGGTGGTAAGCCTTTCTCTTGGCAAGAAAAACCCCTTGCTTCAACTGTAGACAGACTTCTGTCCAAAAAGGACAAAACTTGGAAGCAGATAAGTTGACAGCCTAGCTCTGCCAAGACAGGGTAGGTAAGTCCTTCATAATTCCTGCTCTACAATCAATGTTTGTCAGAGAAACGGGGCCAAATGGCTGAAGATTGATGCTGTAATGTATGGAGAGAAAATGGGAACTGTCCAGGCAGCCACTGGTATGTCATTTCTTAGTTTTGGAAGCTGCAGGCCCTGCACTTCCGATATAATCAGATATATTTATCCCTCTCAGGTCCCTGAGGTGGTTGAAGAATAGATAGCCAGAGTCTCATAGTTAAATTTTGAGCTGTTTAGGAATCAAGAGGGTGTTCTGGATCTAAGAAGATATTTTTAAAATTATGAGGCAAGTTAGTATGAAAGCTGAGTTAGATATAGAACTTTAAACTCATGGAGATGGTTAGACAGTAGAATGTTAAAGTCAGGTGCCAAATACATATGGACTGGACATTGGGAATGTATGCTAAGCCATATAACTCTTATAATTGTGGCCTATTTATTCCTGTTGTTTTGTATTGTATTTATAGTTATAAGAAAAAGAACCATTTTTTGGACTGAAATACCTTAAACTAAAAAAAAAAAAGGAAAGAGGATGGGGGGTTGAGGGGGAGGAGGGTGGAAGGGTGAGACTGGAGGGGGGAGTAGGGAGGGGATTGTGATTGAGATGTAACTTGAAGAAATAAAAAATAAATTATTAAAAAAAAGAAAATATTTCGCATATTGTCTTTGGACCTTTAAGGGTTATTTCCTTTGTATAAAGGGGATGTATATAGATTGTAGAAAGTCTATAATCTGCACACAGGTAAAAAGAAGAAAGCAAGTCTCCTAGACTACGACAACACCAAGAAATGACTACTGTTGAGATTTCATTGCAAATGCTTTTTTTATCTTCCCAGTAGGCATATTCAGCTATATGTGTACTTTCCATGAGATTATACTAAGCATAGGGATTTCATTTTTTTTTTTTACCACAGATGTAGAATTGGCATAAGGGAATTTGGGAGTTTTTTGTTTTGTTTTGTTATGTTATGTTTTGTTTAAATGTCTTTTAATGGATTCATGTAGATCACCCTCTTTCCAAATTTGGTTTCCATTACCTACCACCTCTTGCAAAATGATACTGTCAATGATACATATATACTATTACTTTGAGGATGGATGGATTTCAGATGGATGGATGGATGGGTGGATGGGTGGGTGGATGGATGGATGGATGGATGGATGGATAGATAGATAGATAGATAGATAGATAGATAGATAGATAGATAGATAATAGTGTGTTACAGACTTAACAGTTTTGTGTGTGCATGTGTGCGTATACATGCATGTGTGTGATCATATGCCTATGTATGAACATGTAGAGGTAAGAAGTTCACATTGGTGACTTTCCCTGTCACTCAACACCTTTATATTAAGTCAGGGTCACACAATGGATCTGGAACTCACCTGTTGGCTAGACTGCTCTGCCAGAAACTCCCCAGAGTCATCCTGTTTCCACCTCCAATACTTGGAATACAAGCCTATATTAACACACATGGGAGCTGCTAATCCAAATTCAGGATCCTATGCTTTCTCAGCAAACACTTTGCCCACTGAGCCATCTCCCTCTCTCCCTACTGTTCTAAAATCTACTTATGTTTCTATATGTACATCTAGATCATAGTTCCAGGTGCTGTCTAGCATCCATGGCATTGTACTGAGCTACTTCCTTAGTGATGTACCCTTGGGGTATATCAAAGAACTAGAAAGAATGTATCTGCTCTAGATCAAGACTGGGGATTATTGGGTCACTGAAACTCTTTGTGGCTAATTTCACCACCTACTGGCAGATGGGAGCCCACACGGATGAAACATGTCTGCTCACCCTAGACAGCTTTATCCCAATGTCTAATTGTGTTCAATCTTATACATGTAAAGGTCTACAAAGTTGGTTTAATTTGATTTTTCTGATAATTGGGGAGTCTGAATGTAACCTAAAACATGCTAGTTGGAGTTCCCTATTCTAAGGTTAGATTCTCATAGCCCTTCAGTTTGACAGAGAGGGCTTCCATGTGTGTTTTGTTTGCTCATTTGTCTTACTTGTAAATTTTCAATAATACCTACTTTAAGATCTTTAAAATTGCCTATATTTTGACATTCTGTTGTCTTTGTTTTAACACTCTTTAGTGTCTTTTCTATAGAAAAAAAGGAATGCATATACAAATTTTTCTTTTATGCTGTTTACATTTGTTATATTATTTTTGTCATTGCTTCATTTGGTATGTCAGGCTAGCTTATTTAATGTTGAATTTTTATGTTAAAAATGAAATGTTTATATTAATTGTGTGTGTTCAAACTATTATTTTCAGAGTGCTTTTTTTCTCAGTATCTCATTTGATTGCTATGACAAGTAGGTACTGTAGATATGATCCATCTCATTGTATAAACAAACAACAACAATTAAAAAAAAAAACCTAAACCAACTCAGGAGAAATAATGGTCTGCCCAACTCATACAGCCCATCAGTAGCTAAACCAGAACCAATAATCTAGTTGCACAGCCTCAAGTTCAGTAGCATTCCCATGAGGCTTACCAAGAATCAAGATAATTTGCCAAAAGTTATTCACAGAAAAGTCATTGTCTTGAACTAGAATTTCCAAAACTTTGAGCTGAACCTTATCTTTTTTTTTCTTTTTTAAACTTCATTTGTATCTGGGATGTGGTTATATGTGCATGCCAGGTTTCCATTCCAAACTTTACTCTATATGTACTGAGCATGAATAGTTTCTGTCTATCAGGGTAAGTTAACCTCTGAACCTGCCCTTGGATTTCAGAAATGAAGATGACCCATCCGACCAAAACCAGAAAGTTGGGCATAAATAATGAGAAGTGGGACAAAATTTTCAATCATTCTCACATCAGAAAATGTCCTCCCAGAAGAAGAGTATGTCATGAATTTTGACCTTAGTGCAATCTGTACTAAGATATATATGAGATAAATATTGAACTCCAGCTCCTAAAGTCAATGAATGGTATCCCAGGAATGGAACTAATGAGTCTGGATCAGGTGGGTGTTTTTAGGGCAAGGGGTGCTATGCTCTGAGCTCCTGCTGGCAAAAGAAAAGGTGATTGGTGACAGGGTGGTAGAAGCCTCACTCTTCAATATAATCTTACGTACATTACAAAAAGCTGTTCATAGGCATTCTGTGGACAAGGAGTTAAAAAAACAAAAAACACCCAAGTATCGGTTAGGGCATTTAAATCTTGCCATGCTCTTCAGGCAAAATCTGCATTCTCTGGCTGAACATGTCTTCCTTGTATAAAGATTTCTTTTGTTGCATAAGACCTTAGCCAGTTCTTTAAGAAGAATGGGTATTTCAAATGTTGGTCAGATGAACTCAAAGATTATTAGAACAATAATAATTATAGCTTGTACTTACTAACCGCCTACTGTGAACCAAGCGTTGGGTTTAACAAGCACTATTTCACTTACTTGGGGACGGGGAACCGGTTTGATGCATGCTATTATTATCTCCATCTTAAATATGAGGAAATTGAGGCTTAGAGAGGAGGAATGGGTTGCCGAAGGCTAGAAAGCCAATAACTGGCAAAAACCAGGAATCAAATCCAGAGCTGTGAAATTCCAAAAGTGAGCACTATGTGCTCAAAATCTTCATACATTAGCCTTTGCTTTGTAACAAATTATAGCAAAGTGTGGCCACTTAAGACCTTGCTATGTCAGCTGGCTTCTGAGAGTTACAAATCTAGGAGTGGCTTCTGCCTCTAGGTCTATTTGGAAGTTGCATTCAAACTGTCAGCAGGGCTGAAACTTTGAAGCTTGAAACTACAATTCGAATCATTTCAATTTCAAATGAATCATTCATTTTAAAACTCAACCTGAATCAAAGATTCCCCCTTTGCCACATCATTCACAGAAATGTTGCTGCTTCATAACCCTACTTTTGCTACCATTATGAATCCAATGTAAATATTTTTGGAGGTAGAGGCTTGCCAAATGGGTTGCAACTTCTCTAGGGACATCTGAGTTATATCTGTAAATAAAAATATTCTGTAGGGTTTTTATGGAAATCCACTGAGAAAATCTATAAGATACAAGCTAAAATAGGCCACACAAATTTGAATATCATCATTCCTCTGGCAACTTACCACCACTTTGTACAGAGTATTCAGAGATATCCCTGACTCTGCAGAACAATGCCCAAGATCACACCTGTTAACCTCTGTCCCAGGAAAGCCCAACCTCTCTATGCAGGTGACTCCTTATCGAAGCCTGTTTACATAGAAACTCTTGAGAAGATCTGACTTCTGCACACTGCTCCCATGGAACACTTCATGGTTAATGGTATGAACAAGACTCCACATAGAAGAATAAAGATATCATAAAGAGATCTGGGAGTTGTTAGAAACCAGGCTCTGAAACCCTTTGATATTCCAGCCTGCTGGGATTCAAGCCCAGGACAGGATTAAAAGAGATCTGAGTAGAAAAGGAAGCCAGAGCATAGCCTAAGAAAGCAGATCATAGTAGAATAGTTTATGGTGTGTCCATATTTCTGGTGAGGAAAATAGTGTTCATTGAGAGTCTGAAGTCTGGAGATAGAATTTTCTTTATAGGCATAACTTCAAGAAGAGCTCCTGGCACATAGTAGGTACTCAGCAAATAGAAGTGTATATGTATTCTTCCCAGTGTTATCATCATTCCATCTTCTTATCACTACTCTGGGGATTAAGATATGCAGATACTTATTTAGTATCTTTACTAATTCACTTGTATTCTAAGTTCATTAGATAGGAACCTCATGTATCTGCCTTATGTGCTACTTCTGTATTCCCATTACTTAACACAAAGAAGATACCCACAAATATTTTAGAAGAATTAATATACATAATTCAGTTTTCCACAGGTGGCAGTTACCAGCATTATAATCCCCACCCCATAACCACTATCATCACTGTCATCATCACCAGCACCACCAGCATCCTCATTCCTGAGACCTAAGCGTGCCCTAGTGTGATAATTCAATTGTGCTTTTCGTCTATGACCACAAGATATAATTTCCTCTTCTACCTGAGATATCTGGTTCACAGTAGGATCTGCTGCTTTTCCCATAGTTACAGAATAGTTCAACCACACTGATAAAGTGTTGTTATGCTTTGAGGAGAAAAAAAAAATGGGTCCCCATAAAACTGTCACAAACCCTGCCACTGGGTTTACCCAAAGTGTGTTAAGGCAAACTCCATAGCCCTTATTGAATCCCATCTCCACTATTTATCAAAGAAATGACCTAAGGAAAGTTACCAAACTTAACTGGATTTGTGCTGTGGACTCATTTATGAAAATAATGAAAACTTTACCAACCAAATACCAAAAGGGCCATTGTAAGGAATGCCAGATATTCTCTTTGCCAGGTTTTTCTCATGTGCCTTTTCCATAAAAGATGCCAATGTTTTTGTATATACATGGATGATGTATTTTATGCTTTTAGGTTCATCATTCTTTCTGGTGTTTCAGTCAGTATATGAAGAGAGACTTCCAAATACCAGAAATATCTGAGAGTGGAGAATTTGTGTTCTAGGAATCAGTGTGACTTCACTCAGATCCCAAGATATAACTCTGAGTTCTGCGATCTTATTCACAAAATATGAGGGAATCATGGTTGCACAACAATGTAGGTGTGCATCCTATAAAAATGACTAAAATGCTAGACTTTATGTTACATATGCTTTCCCACAATTTAAAAAATGAAAAATCCTGGAAGGCTAGGTCACTAGCTTGCTGATACCGTGAGGCCAACATTTGAGGCCAACAATACTGACTGGCGCGAAGGATCCGATAACATATGCTAAACGCAGCCAAATGTTAGCTGTATGGCCTATGGTTGTCCCCTTGGAAGTCTGTTGAGTGAAGCCTCACTACTGTTACTTCATTTTGTAAATGAGGGAACAAGAGTCAATGCAGTGCTTCTAAAGCTGGTTTGTACAGTGTGTCCTTTTAGTGAGTTCATATGCTTTACCACTAAAGTTTTTCTTTCTTTCTTTTTTTTTTGGATAAATCAACAAATCACAAATTCAAGCAGCTGAAATACCAGCCAAGGCCAGCTTTGGTAGACAGGTTGACATTATGATCTTTTGAAGTTTGAGAAAAGTCTTGTCTTCCTTTGTCCTTTGATGTTCACTATATACTAGAACAAAGAAAGAAAAGAAAGGGAGGGGTGAAGAAAAATGCAATGATACAGTTACCTAAAGTTTCCTTGTTTCTTTAGTGTTAATATTTTTTATTATATTTACATGTTTTTAATAATGACACTAAGGGCCTAAAGAGATGGCTCAGCGGCTAAGAGCACTGAGTGCTCCTCTAGAACACCCAGGTTCAGTAACCAGTTCCTACATGGCAACTCACAACTGTCTGTAACTCCAGTTCCAGGGGATCCATGGCACCCTGCATGCACATGGCACACATATATGTGCATGCAGGCAAAATACCCATACACATAAGATAAAATAAATAAATATTTTATAAAATAATAATAATAAATACTTCATTGGGAAATGACATCATAAGTCATAATCAAATGA
Source organism: Lophiomys imhausi (assembly GCA_907164525.1). Lineage (NCBI taxonomy): Eukaryota > Metazoa > Chordata > Mammalia > Rodentia > Muridae > Lophiomys > Lophiomys imhausi. The sequence goes on from CAJQZJ010034450.1 coordinate 132,085, forward strand.
GAAAATAGATTTGGCCTAAGTAAAGGCTTTCCAGCCTTCTGCCTTCTCCTTCCTACCTGCCAAATCCTCCCACAGGGAAAACCATATTCAATATTATGAAGAAGCTTCAGGGGAATCTTCTTGGCATATCCATAAACAGGGTGTCTAGACCACTACAGCTATAGAGAGGAACAGCACATTCAAGACACCTAGCCTATTGCCTATCAGCTTTTCAAGACAGTTTTTAGCCTCATTCCTGAAGAAAAGTTATTCCCCATTGATTCACCCACATCCATTAACTTGTTTGGATTTAACACTAGTTTGTTAATAATAGTAATAATAATAAATAATAATAATATACAAAACATAGAAAGCTATTAGTCTAATAAACAGTGTGTATATATATTTATATGTATAATATATGCATAATGAATCACATATATATGATTCATTTCTCCCAATAACTTGACAATGTTAGTATAATCATTAGATATCTTTTTTTGGCATATGAAGAAACAAGAACACTGAGAAGCAAGTGAAATGACCGAGATTTGCAGTATGTAAGTCACAGGGCAGATGTGATGATAGCTAATCCTGTGGTGGATTGCTATGCAGACTGAGTGGATTAAATCATGAAGCTTCCTAGCCCAGAGCTTCTCCTGATCCTATGAGGGCATTATTACCACCATCCTCAGTTTACAGAGGAAAACTGGTCGAGTGAGTGAATTTCCATTGACATGAAAAAGTACCCAAGAAACACAGCTTAAAGAGTTGGTTGTGGTGGCGTACACACTGGGGAGAATGAAGCAAAAGGAATTTGAATGGACAGACAGACCAGATAACATTTCAAGGGTAACATTTCCAGAGACCCAGTTCCTTCAGCCAGGTCCCACCACCTAATAGCCCAACTAGCTGAGTTCTTCGATGGATTAACATAATCATTTTAATTACTTTTAAATAGCACCACCAGCTGGTGTCTGAGGCTTTAGGAGGCATCTCACAGCAACAGACTCAGGGAAGTTAAACAACGGACAGAAAATCCATAGCTCAAAGGTGGCAGAGTCGAACACAGTGCTGATCTCTTTTGCACTAGCGTCTCCTCACCAGCTGAGTAGACAGGAGAATGGAAATTCCTGGTTCTGTTCCAGCATGTTCTTGCCTGGCTTTCTTAGTGGGTCTACGGATTTCTGTTTTTGTTTATCAACCAAATGAAGCCTGGAAGAGGCTTGCAGTCTCCCAAAGTGTGCCTTTCCGTTGTTAAGAACCAATTCAGATTCTGCCATAGACTGTTCTTTTCCATCTTTATATCAAACTTCTTACTGAAGGTGGATCTCATGCATGGTCCTTTGCATTAGCATAAGTCAAAATTGCTTTCAACAGTCTTTATGGTGATGCAGAATACTTCCAGTTAGCCCAGGCAAGGTTTTCCGCGTAATTGTGTCTGTAGTAATCCACTATTTCATATTTATTTCATCAGTTTCAACAGTTCATGAGAGCCGGGCGGTGGTGGCGCACGCCTTTAATCCCAGCACTTGGGAGGCAGAGGCAGGCGGATCTTTGTGAGTTCGAGGCCAGCCTGGTCTACAAAGCGAGTCCAGGACAGCCAGAGAAATTCAGAGAAACCCTATCTCGAAAAACCAAAAAAAAAAAAAAAAATCCAGTAATCAACAGTTCATGAGAACACCTATAATCTTAGATCCAGTAATCAACTGTTTCAGAATTGCCCCAGCCTAAATTTAGGCCTTATACTTGATAATTTAACTAGAGAATTTCAGTGCTGAGTGCCACTCTTCCACTGATAAGGAAAGTACTAGTATTGGGGTTGTGTTTAATTCTTATTATTTACTAAATTGAGCTGGATACCACGGAGTTTTAAAATGCAGGATATAATTGCTTTAATAATACAAAGGCTCCTTAGCTGCCGACTTCCCGGTCTTCACCAGGATTTGCTCATAAGTGGGATGCTGTTGCTCAATGGGGCTTTCATCTCTGATATTTTAATAAAACAAATATTGTTGCAGTATACAATTTGTGAGGGAATCAGTTAAGGTGATGAAGGCGTTGTCAAATAGGGCCTATTCATAACTACCAACTTTCCGTAAGGACTTACTAAGTATTTAACATAGTACTATGAGCTTTTTTAAAATTTCACACCAACCCTGGGAGGTTGGTACAATTACTGTCCCATTCATGGCGGTCTGAAGAGATTACTTTGTAGTATAACATACACAGTCTTGGCTAAGCATGCCTTCCCCAGAATTGCACATTTGCCTCTTTCTTCCAGGGTCCTCCCAACACGGTTTGATTGGGGAGTCTGTTTGTTGTTTGTCCATTTGTTTGTTTGTTTCAAGGCCTGGAAGGAGGACGGAAAGGGGGGAAGGAAGGGAACAGAGAGATGGGAACAGCATGTAATACCTTGTGGGGAATAAAGATAATCCCAGTTGGGTTGTGTAGCCTAATGTTCATTTGTCTGTTTCCCAGGTAGCTTTCATGACACTAATCACCGGTAAGGAATGTCTTTGTCCCTGTGTTTCCCTGCCTCTTTTCAAACATGACCCCAACAGTGAGAACACAACTCTTAAGATCCCTTTCCTTCTGTAGAAGGACTCATATTTAGTTACCTGATGATAAGCTACACTTTTTTTTATCAAAGTGTTTACACCCTATTGACATGATGATCCATGTTTAAAAAATAGATTTTGAGCAATCAAGATTATTTTAAAAGTTTATAATATACACGCTATTTCTTAATGGACTCAGAGTGGCATCTTATTGACCCTAAATTTGAGGCTTATACATCTGAGACAATTGAATAGATTCCTGTGTAAATGGCAGTAGGTAGAAATGACAGCTTGCTTAGATAATACCTCTGATTATCAGAAAATGGGATCAAATTCAAAATTATAAGTCTACTTGAAATTTAGCAGCCAAACAGTGAACTTTCTGAAAATACTTATATAAGAAAATGTGGATTAAAATCAATTCTGCTTCTAAAAATGTTTAGAAGTAAAAAAAAAAAAAAAAATGGGTGTCGACTGAGAGACTCTATTTTCAATGTTTCATCTGTGCCAATAACTAGATTCTGGGCTTATTTTGTTGCCCTCTGAACCTCCAGAAAGAAAACAGATGCGTTCACCATATGTGATATATTATATACTGTTGTGTTTATTATTTCATAAAATAAATATTTCCTAAGTGTTGGATCCAACTCTGTTGTGCATCAGAGAGAGAAGCTAACAAGAGATATTTGCTATTGCAGAGACATTCTAATTGGGGGGAAAAATTATGAACACAAAACCTCACCAAGGGATCAGGAGGTGCTCAGTGGGTAAAGTGTCTGCTATACAAGCATGAATCCCTGAATCCAGATCCTCAGAACACATGCCACAAGCCAGCCAGGCCAGTGCACACCTATAACCCCACCACTAGAATGGGTAGGAATAAGAAGAACCCCAGAAATCTCAAGCCAGCCAGTCTCACTCAGTCTACAATTCTAGATTCAATGAGAGATTCTGTCTCAATAAATAAGGTGGTAAATGTTATCAGAAGGCAGGAGGCATCAACCACACATGCACATACATACATACACCCATGCATGAACATACATGCATACACACATATACACATACACCCATGCATGCACATACATGCATATCCACATACACGCATGCATGCACATGCATGCGTATACACATACACCCATGCATGCACATACATGTGTATACACATACACCCATGCATGCACATACATGCATACACACATATACACATACACCCATGCATGCACATACATGCATACACACATATACACATACACCCATGCATGCACACACATGCAACTTGCATGGTCAGTGTCTGAACTTTCTGATGACAATATGTGTTTGGCAAATGTGAAGTCAAGGAGTTAGGCTATACCTTCTATGGGGAAAAAACGTCATAGAAGGGCTGTAGAAGGGAAAGATGTTTTTAAAGCTTCCGTGTGTTCTTTCAGATACAAATTTCTTGACAAAGGACAGACTAAATGGAATATTTTAAAGCAAAGTAGTCCTCTCCTACCTCCTCCCCGACTCTTTCCCAGTTCGAGTTTGTTTCATGGAAAACAATTCACTGTCCAAGGTCCTAAGATCTCAGTCCACATTTCATTTAATGCTTCTCCTGAGTAAAGCCAGAGCATCTCCCCGTTGGGAAGGAAAAGCCACACCTAATGGCTCTAGTGTGGAATCCCATCCTACCAGCAGCTACCTCACAACTTGCTAACTAGACAGCTCCTACCTGAGTGGCGCTTTCTCCATCCTTTGGCATCCTCTCCTCAGATATGAATGTCCCCTTGCCAAAAACTCTAGCATATCCTAAACCCACAGGGCTCCCCCAGAGCCATTTTTCAGGGTAATAAATTAATGTGTGGACTTTAACTATCCACAGAGTTGTGAGCAAGGTATTCACATACGAGCCTGGAAATAATTCTGATGGTCTGTGGTGCTTCCCTGTATCATCTTCTTTTAGCCTTTTGGAGAGAAAGGGAAGTGATGTTGGATGCCTTCTCCCAAAAGACAAGCTGTCACTCAGGCACAGGACTTGTTTCTCCTGATCCATCTGGAAGCCCAGGAGTGTCCTCATATTAGACACTCCATTCACTCCTGGTGAATGGAAACCTAAGGTTCACATTGCTTAAAACACTTCAAAGTTATCCACTCTCTAAGTGTTGGGTGTGGGATTTGACTCTATGTATTTCAGGTTCTAAAGCCATCCTTTTTTTTTTCTACTAATGGGTCCCAGAAATTCCCAACTTCCCTTGTCCCCACGGGGAAGTAATATATGGAACTCCCCAAAGGCTTGCCATATCCAAAAGCTTTGTGCTTAATTCTCCTGGTCAATGTCTGGAATGTGGGATATCAGTGCTGCAAATTAACGTTTCAACGAAAGGAAGTTAGCTTCTAGAAATACAATTTCCAAAAGTAGATAATATTTCAGGCAGTGAACTGCCTGTCTTAACACTGGGTGTCAAAACCCTATGGGCAATTTATAAAGAAGTTGAAATAAGGAATAAGACAAATACATTTTAGACTCTACCAAATTCCTCTCTACTTGGAAGGAAGAAAAATATTATTCTCTGAGAATTGGAAGAAAATGGATTCACTCTTCTCTGCTGTTGCATGGGTCCAACTAAGCAATAATACACAGTAGAGCCAAATGCTCTGATTGGTTTCTTTGAATTGTTATTAAAGTCTGCAAACTAGTGCTCAAATTCTTCCTGGCAGGGTTTCCATATTGTCTGTTTAAACTGGAATTGGGCTGATACTCCTCATTTTTGTTAAACCTGCTAAAGCTGGAGAACCCATAACAACAATTGCTGGCATCATGGCTTCCATGGAACAAAGGCTGTGTGTGTGCCATGAAAGCCCACAACCTTGACTGGTCCTTGGATGTGTCTTACGCACATGCAGCAGGTCTTTGCCTAAGCAGGGAAGAGGAAGGAGCTCTATAAAGCAAGACATATGTTGTAGACAAGGGTGATACCCTCTTAGGTATATAGCCCTTCTAATGTTAATATATTAGGGCAATCAGGACTCTTTTCCTCTACTCATCTGGAAGATGCTGTTCACCCTCTGCCAACATCTCTTGCCACTCCACTTTATCTCTACTTCAGCCCAAAAGAACCTGTTCCACTTCCTCCAACACCATAGGCTCTGGTCCTGCTGATATGCTGATGGGCACACCTTTCCCCTATCCTCTCTTAGTGAACTCCAGTTGACCCACTACAGTTTAATTTGGTTGGAATTCCTCAGGTCCACAGGGATGATTTAGATACCTGTTTTGCCTGCTACTATGAGATTTAGTTTTTTATGTTATCACAACCTTGATTATAGTTATCTCCTCAATTCTCTTGAGTTTTATTTCTTACATAGATAATGGCATTGTTCAAGTTAATAGTTAAGTAAGTAATAATGCCCTTATCCTAGCTATCATTCAGCCACTCAACCAGCAGAAGTTCTGACATCATTGAGTGGCTGTTAAATTCTCCCTTGAAGTTCCCTCTATTCAGTCCAGCCAGGAGGAAAGATTGTGGAGGGATATCTCTTGGTAGGCAACTGTAAACCAAGCCTAAAGGTGTATACATCACTGCTATTCACATTCTAATGATGCAAAGCTCAATCACAAGACCACATCTAAATGGAAGGGATTCTGAGACATGTAGTCCCTGGCTAGGCAGCTATTTCTACTAAAAAAAGGTATGTGGAAAGAAAGGTATAAATTTTGAAAGACAGACTTGTTATATTTCTGGACCCCAGTGCTGAATGAAGTAACCAATCAAAAAAGAGTTGCTGGAATAAGCAAACAATTTAGACCAAAAAAAAATCTTAATATACTGTATAGCAAACTGTACAGTATTACCATCTCTCAGAGCCTTAAAATCAATAATAGCAAGTGGCCAGAGAGGCATGAAAAATTCCACTGGTTTTTTTTTCAATTTATTTTTTATTTCTTCAAGTTACATTTCAATCACAATCCCCTCCCTACTCCCCCTACTGCTCCCACCCTCCCACCCTCTACCCCCTCAACTCCCCCCATCCACTTCCTTTTTTTTTAAGTTTAAGGTGTATCTTTCCCCCCCCCCAACAGCTCCCCCTTTCAGTCCAACAAATGGCTCTTTAAGAACTTTTATTAATCACTTGTTGAACGGCAGGGCTTGGCTGGCACAGCACTGGTATAAAATTGGTGCTCATTGATAGGGATTCAATGGATGCATGGCTAGGAGAAGCAAGTCATCATAAACATCACTGTGTTCATAGAGTAGAGAAGTTCCTTTCTTCCCCTGATCACTATAGCCTGCCTTTCTGCTGTGGTACAGATGTGAAAGAGAAGTCAGTCTGACTTTCTGCTGTAGTACAGATGTGGAAGAGGAGAATTCGTATATGCTACCATGCATGCAAATGCTGTGTGCTTGGAAGGCAGAGATGAGATCCCCAAAGCAAGCTGTCTAGAGAGAGTTCTGGGTTCTTTTTGGGAGACCTGCCTCAAAATTTAAGGCAGAAAAGAAATAAGGTGGTAGAAGATTAAGGTGGACTTTGGATGTCAACTTCTGGCCTCCACACGCATGCCTACGCTTGTGCACCTGCGCATATACAGTCATACACACACATTAAAAATTAAAATAATAGGGGCTAAAAGCATGGCTCCATGGTAAGAGGCACTAACTGCTCTTCCAGAGAACCTAAGTTTGGTTCCCAGAATCTGTATAGCAGCTGGCAATTATCTGTAACTCCAGTCCAGAGGCTCCTATGCCGTCTTCTGAACTCTATGGGTACCAGGCACACACATGATGAACAGACAGATGTGTGGGCAAAACACTCATATACAAAAAAAAATCAAAGAAGACAAAACAATAAATGTATAAATCAAAATTCAAGTCCTTGCTTAAATCTACCGATGGCCTCCAGTTACATTTGGGATAAAATTTAAATTCTTTCACACTACTATCAGCCCCGATCATGTGGTCCCCTTCCTGTTGTTTCAAATCAGCAATTCTCCTGCTGGTTGACCCTGCTGTAAGCATCATCAGTACCTTTCCTTTCTGTGACATCTGTGATTTATTTTTACTCCGGGTACCTCTGCTATGGACACTGCCTTGGATCCTTTGCCCCAACCTTTTCGTTTGTCCATTGATTCTTTCTTGGCATTCAGTTTTTAGTTTAAATCATTCTCCTCAATGAACCTTCTCACTGGCAGACATACAGAGAAGGTCTTCATACCCAACCACTAATTCTGTCCCTATCACCCAAACCGTGTGTCTTCAAGAAGAGCTCAAACCCCCACAGCATACATCAGAAGAACTACCCAGGAAGTTTTTAAGACACTGTGCTGTCCCAGCTGACATCTGGAGTAGTTCTGAGTGGTGTGTCTTCTGGCTTGTTCAGGGATCAGCGGTGAGCTGAAGCATCTAATGCTGAGACAGTAAATGTAGATAATTAGGCTTCAACTCTGACCCTCAGATGGCTGTCACTGCTGGTCATAGGAGGGTGGCTATGCATAATCTCTCGTTTTCAGGTAAATCTTCCCATAGCAGAACTCTATTTTTGTGTGGAGCAAAGAAGGGGAACTGAGGAGGGGTGTGGGAATTCTACTTTCTGAGCACTTTTCATCCTGACACGCTTAGCTGAGAGTCAGAAATCAGCCTCTGTTAACTCATCAAGTTCCTGGGGTTTGTTGTGGATTTTCAGCATTTTTTCATCATATTCACCCCCAGGGGAGCAGAAACAATAAGAGTGGTGTCTGGGAGAGAGGGAAGGTTGGGTCTAAAACTGAACTGCAAAGTTGGGAAAGAGAGAAACTAGAAACATGAACCCTTAATTAACAGTAGGATGTTTTTCAGACTTAAGGGAAGGCAGAAATGAACCAGACATAAATCTGAACATTGTAGAGATGCATTTTCCCCAAGTCTTATTTCTCCATCATGGGTCATTTTTTTCTCAGTCCTTGCTTGTATGATGATAGTTGTGAAAAATCAGCATAGAGTCGCTATATTTTGCATTTAAAATATTCTTCAAGCTCTAGCACATATCCAGTGACATCCCTATGAGTGGGAGGTAAATAATATGTAATATTCTTGGCTAGCAAATGATGAGTGAAGGCTGGAGTGCCGTTGTGATGTCAGAGTCTTTCCCCATTTATGCCAAGCCCAGGAAGAAAGCCTGTCTCCTGACTTTGCCTCCACTGTCTTCCATCTCAAAACTGTTGGTGGTTTACGCAGCACCTTTCTTTCACCTTGCATCTGCAAGAAACCCCTACACAAGTCCACTTTTCCCTAAGCTACTCTCTTTCTCCCTTCAGGTCACCCTATGGAAGTTCTTGATGACAATCTACCTCCTTCCCTAACTTTATATCTTCTCCCTCTGTGAATCCATGAAACTTTTCTTTTCTTAGTCCACCTATTTTACTGGATACTAATTATATACTTTCACATTTGGATGGATGGGTGGACTAAATGATAGGTAGATTGAGAGGACATTCCATAAATGCTGGTTGGTTTAATGGAGAGATGGATGGATGAACATAAAGATGGACATATGAAGATGTCCATGAGATACAGAAAGACCTTTTTCATTTCCTGAGAATTTTATATATGAGTATTATATTGATATAATTCTCTCCCTTTCTCTTCCTTCCATTTCTCCTTTCTCCCTCCCATTCCTTCTCAAATTCATAGCCTCTTACTTTTTTAATTATAATTGTTATTTACATACATGTACATGTTCATAAACACAACCTCTGAGAGCATTTAGATTTAGTCATATGTGTTTGGAAATGACCTTTTGGAAGTAAGCTAGCCTATTAGAGGGTCTGTCCTTGAAGAAGACTGATTCTTCCTCTCTCCGCAACTGCTAGTTGTCTATAGCTTTCCTTCTAGTAGTGAAACGTTGGGAGAATTCCCCCATCCACACTGGTGTGTCAAAAAGTGTCATTTTCTAGGTCTTGTTTAGGCAAAAATATCATTAAGATTTTCTGGGTGTAGCTTCCCAGTCATATATTAGGTGTATCCTTTGGGGATGGCCCACGGTCAGCTGTTCTATGCATTGCGATCAGTTGTGGTTTTCTCTAATGGTGTCTGCTGCCAATTAATTAATTAATTAATTAAATGAAAGTTAGGAAGAAAGAAAGAGAAAAAAACTTCCTTTCCTGAGGAATGAGTACTACACTTGCCTGTGGTTTTAAGGCTAAGTATTTAGAATTCAGTTGTATAAACTATACTGGTTTAGTGAAGTGGCAGTAGAGGGTTCTCTTCTAGGGTCCATGACTTTACTAGTGGGCTAAGTTTACAGTGTCAAACATGAATTCACTCCTATTGAGAAGGCGTTAATTCAATCAAATAACTATTGGTTACTCCCAGGCTGTCTTTGCCACTATTGGATATTTCTGGATATCTTGCCATTCTGATTGTTTATAGGTATCACCACCTACAAAGAAGACTTTCTTGACTATGTGGTAAAAATGGACTCTCTCTGGTGCTTTTGCTGTTTAGAAATTTCACTGTGAATATTTATTTTCTCCTATCTTCTGTTCTCAAAATTTCCATTGTTGAAATAGATATTCAGCATGAAACTTTAATATGCCTAAGGATAAATAGCTTGTTCCAGGCTGATACTCTGCCCATCAAAGTGGCAATAATAACAAAATCTCTCAATAAACAAGCTTTGTTATCATGATTCTATGAGTTACATTTAGAATTCTTATTAGGGAATTAGCTCCTTGTTCCTCAACTTCCCTGGGAGCTAAATATGGACAATAATGTCCCCTCTATACATGACTTAAATAAATGGGATGATAAATACAAAATGCTTATCATGGACCAGCATGTTCCACAGCAGCTGACAGAGTAAGTGGTCAGTGTGTGTGGCTCTGTCGCCTCCCAACTTCATCTACATGAATCCGTCATATAGACAGTTGAGGGTGGAGTCAGCTGTGAATCTGGAGACTGATCTGGCAAGGTCTGATGAAGTGACTGAGGCCATTCAGGAGACTACCCTTGCCTTGAGCCATTTCATTCCTAAACAAGCTGTTGCCCTCCTCTGGGCTTCATCTCGTCCCCAGTCCTTGTACAGTTTCCTCTGTTTTACAGAGCTCATGATCTGCCTCTGCACTTGGTCTGCACCTGTGTCTGTTCCTGTCCCTGGGCCGTAGGCTCCTGGAACACGGGGATTTGTTCTAGCCTTATCCAATATACCTGGCCCAGCTGCTCTCTTCGGGAGACCCTTCTTGAAGTTCTGCTGAATTGAAATAAACAGTCTCAAATCACTTAACATGCTGTTTTTAGAGACTTGGTTGAACTCCTAAACACTGAATTCTAGAAAGGTTCTGGCCCATTAACCCTACTCCCCTGCAAGCAGTTAGTGAACTTAATGATCTCGATGCCCCCAGAATGGCATGAAGCCCACTCCCTTGCAGATCGCTCCTGGAGCCTTTCCTCGCACCAGCAGCCTCCAAAGTACTGACAGCTTGACTTCTCCAACAGCATCTGAACAGGTTCTCTGTAAGCTTAACACAGTTACTTTCTGGAGGTTCCACAAAACCCAGCCTCTTATTCAAAGGAAGGGAGATCTCCCTGGCACTGTGAGATCTTATTTTTGATAGTTTTGTCCATCTAATAAAGTACCTATTACAAAGTAATTCAACATTTAGTGAAGGAAGAAAGGGACAAAAGGGGGAAGCAGGGATAAAGAAAGGAAGAAAGGGAAGGAAGGGTAGATTATTTGGATTCAAGATGTTCAGCATTTACTAAAGGAAGAAGACGAGTCTGAACTACTTTTACTATTTTTCTAATAAAAAATATCTTCTGTGAGTGGCTTTGTGATCTATATAAGCATGGGACAAGCATGAAGAAGGCAACAATATATTTAGGTCATTTCACTAAATATTCTCTCCAACCCTCTGCCCTTTCTTGAATTCCCAGTTGAGAAATAGCTGTAGTAGGTGAGCAGTGATAATGTCATTGACTAAAGATTGATGGGAACAGATATAAACCCAAGATGGCTTTAGAGCCAGAAATGCTGTTTACTCAACAATCAGCAGCATCAAAGGACTTGAGCATTTCCCATAGAGCTCAGCAGTTTGCCAGACATGCACTGAAATTCACACCTCTGCCACAGTACTCTGTTTCTGACTGGAAGTAGAAAAAGTCAGGCCTTTTAAGTGCTGGTGCTCACAGAGGGTTGGTTGCCTCACTATCCAAAGAGCTAGCCTCTGGAGCTTTGCTACGTGCTACAAAGTTAAAAGAGTTTGCATTACGTTTTATAAATTCCCTCTGTTTTTCTTTTCCCTTTGATCACAGAACTAAAGTTTCAGACAGGAGATGTCTGTCCTGCAGTAATTTGGAAGGTACTGCTGCTATGCCTATAAGTAACCACATCTTTAAGCAAACCGTGTGGCTGGGATCGTATCCAGCCTTCTCTTTGTGGTGGTAGAGTATTGCCATTTGTCTTCACAGCATCCACTATTGAACATCCTTAACCTGTTTTAGTCTCAGAACCTGGAGTTAGACAGTGAGGATAACAGTAGCCCCTCTCTCTGCCCTTCCTTCCTTACGTCATGGCTATCACTGTGGAATTTGAGAGTTTGCTTTTCAACCATGATGAATGAGAGAAGCTACTGAGACAGAGTAAATCTAGCTTTTCCAGAGCCTGCCACCAACTCATCCCCACCACTAATCACATCTCTAATTTACTTTAGGTCCCTATGTATCTCTGCTATTCCTGCTCCATATAACTTCCAGAAAACAAAACCAACTATGTGCTACAAGCATTGTAATTTCCTTATTTAAGATTGTATCATTTCACTGGGCATGGTGGCACATGCTTTTAGTCCCAGCACTCGGGAGGCAGAGGCAGACAGATCCCTGTGAGTTCAAGGCCAGCCTGGTCTACAGAGTGAGTTCCAGGACAGCCAGGGCTACACAGAGAAATCCTTTGGGGTGGGGGTGTGGTGATTGTATCATCTCATGGAATGTGAGCTCCTTAGTCTTAAAAATTCTCTTGGTCTTTTTTTGTTCAACATCACATCCTAAGTTCGAAGCAAAGCCTGGATGGACACCACGGTAGTGCATGCCACTGATTCCAGCACTTAAGAAGTTAAGGTCAGGAAGGACGCTTGGGATGCATAGTTGAAAGGCTGCCTGAAAAATGAAAGTAAACACAAGGCTTGCACATAGGAAGCCTTCACTGTACACTTCAGTTATCATTGCTACCGGTTTAGCATGCCACTGTCCTGTGTGCATGTAACACTAATGGAAAATCTGAGGTCAAGAGCCACAGGATGATTTACAAAAGATGACACAATGAGCAAATTGGCAAGAAAAACCTGATCTTCTTGTCATAGCCCAATTCTTTGCCTAACTCCCAACTCAATCTTACCTCACTTTTATTATGCTATAAAACGAATAACTGTTTATGAGTTCATTCCCGGGCACATTATTGCTTTTATATCACATCAAAGAACTTGAGATGGCTAAAAGATATAGCCATATTGATCTCAGAAATTCAGCTTTTCTTCCCCTTCATGGAACCCTGGATCGAGGCTAATTTTGAGAATTGGGGCTATTCCCTCAAAGATAGCTATCTCCAACAACTCTACGTGCATATCCAGGCAGGACAACTGTGGTTACTCATATCAGGGAATTTTAAAATCGATCTTCTGAGTCAAGAACCCTTTCTGGTTCCAACCCATCTCTACAGAAACTTAGAGGTTGTAACATGGGGCAGGAGGGCAGGACCCGGAAGAGGAGAGGGAAGGGGCTACAATCGGGATGTAAAGTGAGTAAATAAACTTTAATACACTGAAAAAGAAGTTATATAACATCACGATGTTGCGCTGTCTTTAGCTCCAGGTACTCAATGTGTTTCAAGGAACCCCAGACGCTACAGGGAATAGCATGGGTCAGTCAGTCTATCTGGAAATCAGGCCTGGGGGTCAATGGGGCCTGATAGAATTTGTACAACATCTGAAAGAGACAATGTTAACCTGAGAGGCAGATGTTAAAATGAAAGGGTTGGGTTGCTCTCATTGAACAGAGTGCTTCCTTGACTGTCAAGAGGATATGTTTATGTGAGCACCTCAGCAACAAGACACACCTTTAAATCCTCATACTAATAGTTCTTCATTCTTCTGACACTGGGAATGTCACTTTTCAGAGAAGACAAGGGAAGAAAGATTGTTCTGAGAATAAACATGGACTATTCTTTCGGAACATAGTCCCAGGGTTACTGGTTAAAGGAATAGGGCTTAGCAGACAGACTGGGTCATGGGCATTACACTCATGCTCTTGGCTTGACTTTCATAGGCTCTATTGAGGGATGCAGCTCTGTACAGGGTGCCAGCACAACACTGACCATCCAGAACCAGGAGTAGCAGAGTTTCTCTTAATCTCCTCTTTATGAATGAGAAAGCTGATATAGACATTCCTAACACCCAGGCCCCAAAACTGGAAAATCAGAGTCTACACCCAGCACCTTTCAGTTTCTCCTCTACTCTTTTTTTTTAATGTTTATTTACTACTTCAAGTTACATCTCCATCACAGTCCCTTCCTTCCACCCTTCCCTGTTCCACCTCCCACCCTCTCCCCCTTCTCCCACCTATCCTACTCCTCCAGTGTGATGTGCCCCTGCATATCAGCCCCCCTCAGTTCAACAGTCATATGAGGGATTAGAGCTTCCTCTTGCACTGAGGGCCTACATGGTATCTCCAATAGGGCAAAGTGTCCCACTAACAAGAATGCTTCACCAGGTTGCGCTGAGGGCACTCCTGATGTAAGACGACATCTTACATCAGATTTCCGTCTTCCCTTCTCCAAAAGCCCTTCCCTCCTCCTTTTTTTCCTAGATTATTTCAAAACTTCCCTTCTTCTGGTCAGCAATTCTAAACATCTCATTGTGGCCCTTGTGTGCTGTCCTTTCTCGGGGCACTTCTTAAAGTTAACACTGGGTTTCCATGAGTGAAATGCCAAAACTTCTTCGCTCCCACCTGCTGTCTCTGACCCCTCCGTGACTTGGGCTTTCATTTTCCCTTGTTCTGAGGTAATGCTCAGTGATTTCGATGTATTCACCAAATCATTGTTGAGCCCGGTGCCTGGTACTGAGCAAAAGAAAACTTAGACCTCATTTCCATGGTAGCCTGCTCTTCAGTGGAGACGTAAGCAAATCGTTGTTGCAACACATGTAGAAGGGCGACAACCTACAAAGGCGTATTTCTAAGACATAACTAGGATCACAGTGTACTCAGGGTTCTAGAATACTTCCGATGCCTGCTGGGTACATCATTGAAGGCGAAAACAAGAACTTAAGCCCAGTGGCCTGTGGAGCATGTCCCTTCATGCTCTAACTCAAGCACCAGATCAGCTTGTCAGTTGGTACAACCCCATGTCTCCCCATCTCTCACTCAGCTAACTCATCCGAGGACTAAGTCAGTAACATCTGGTAGCTATGTTTATAATTATAATTTCCTTCGTTCCAGAAACACCTCTGCCTCAATGTCCCGCCACATCTGCCTTCAGCAAACCTTTTCAGAATTGTTGTCATTCTTGATATTCAAAAATCATGTTCTACTTTGCTTAAATAGCCCTTCTCACTGCTTGGTTATAATTAATTACTCTGTGTTTCCCAGCAGGCTTCCCACACCACTGGTATAACAGCTCTCTTACTGTAATGTAGTTACTGACTCCTCTTTCAGCCCTATCCCTAAGCTCCAAGACTGTGAACCTCTTGTGAGCAGAGACCCATTTTAACCAACAAAGGTTTGAATGTATGTTTTGTTCTTACATGGTGTCAAGTCTTAAGTAGATAATAGAGAACATAGGCATATCTAGGTCCTAGTTTCCACTGACCATAAGTCCTGAATTGCTTAAAGACACTCTTCCCATCTCAGTTCAGTTTTAAGAAATTCTCCTTCTTGGTTTTGTTTTGTTTTTTTAAATCATGTTCAGGTGTTTCCAAGGTCTTCATATCTTGATATTGCAACATGTATCCCAACCCTTGTTTCCTAAGCCTCTGAAACACTTGGAACAAGAACAAGTTGATTACAAAGTGATTGTATCAAAAAAAAGTTGTATTTTTTCTTTTGTGTGTGTTTTTTTTTCATTTTTTATAACTTATTTTTTATTTCTTCAAGTTACATCTCAATCACAATCCCCTCCCTACTCCCCACTCCTGTCCCACCCTTCCACCCTCTTCCCCCTCAACCCCCCCCATCCTCTACCCTTTTTTTTAGTTTAAGGTATATCTTTTCCCCCCAACAGCTCCCCCTTTCAGTCCAACAAATGGTTCTTTCTCTTATAACAATAAATAAAATACAAAACAACAGAAATAAATAGGCCACAATTATAAGGGTTATATGGCTTAGCATACATTCCCAATGTCCAGTCCGTATGTATTTGGCACCTGACTTTAACATTCTACTGTCTAACCATCTCCATGAGTTTAAAGTTCTATATCTAACTCAGCTTTCATACTAACTTGCCTCATAATTTTAAAAATATCTTCTTAGATCCAGAACACCCTCTTGATTCCTAAACAACTCAAAATTTAACTATGAGACTCTAGCTATCTATTCTTCAACCACCTCAGAGACCTGAGAGGGATAAATATATATGATTATATAGGAAGTGCAGGGCCCGGAGCTTCCAAAACTAAGAAATGACATACCAGTGGCTGCCTGGACAGTTCCCATTTTCTCTATATACATTACAGCATCAATCTTCATCTTCATGTAAGCCAAGTCTAGATGGAGCTTCTCTGCAAAAGTAGCATATATTATAACTATTTCCAATTTACTGCTTATGTGAACAGACAGTGACAGCTGCAATTCTTCTCATAATTCCTGTACAAGATCAGGACAGTAACATCACAGGAAAGTCCCCACCCCTAACTGAGAAGCTAATGACAGTTGATGGAGGGCCGGGAGAGAGGGATTCACTTTTTTAATGGGTGTAGCTCTTGATAGGTCAACCTTGTTCCGTTGAATACATGGGCAATAGGGAGTGGACTCGGTGGATTTTAAAACAAAGAAGGTGGAGCCTAAAGTTGTGTGTGGAGGGGAGTATAAGAATGTGACAAGTAACTACTAACTGTCATAAACTGTTTAGGATAACTAAGAAATGCAAACTAATGGTTATGCAAGCCAGTCATTCTGTTAGGTACTATGACAGCCTATTATAGTTACTTGCTAAGCTAATCAGAAATAAACCTGCTAAGAGACAAGAAACATCTGCTTACCCTAATATAGGAGATAGATAGGGCCTCTTCAAAAACCTCAAGAGATCTGCAGAATATGGCGTTCAAAGATGTTTTTGTAATTTTAGATTTTTTTATATCAAGACATATCAACTCCTGACAGCACCCCCTATTCTCCTCCAAGTAGAAGATGAGCATCAAAGAATCTCCAGTGGGAGATGATTGAATTAGTCGCAAGCCTATCTCTTGGTAGGAAAAGCCCCTTGCTCCAACTGTAGACAGAATGCTGTCCAAAAAGGACAAAACCTGGAAGCAGGTAAGTCGACAGTCTAGCTCTGCCAAGACAGGGTAGGTAAATCCTTCATAACCCCTGCTCTATAATCAATGCCTGTCAGAGAAATGGGGCTAAATGACTGAAGATCGATGCTGTAATGTATGGAGAGAAAATGGGAACTGTCCAGGCAGCCACTGGTATGTCATTTCTTAGTTTGGGAAGCTGCAGGCCCTGTACTTCCTATAAAATCAGATATATTTATCCCTCTCAGGTCTCTGAGGTGGTTGAAGAACAGATAGCTAGAGTCTCATAATTAAATTTTGAGTTGCTTAGGAGTCAAAAGAGTTTTATAGATCTAAGAAGATACTTTTAAAATTGTGTTGCAAGTTAGTATGAATGTTGAGTCAGATATAGAACTTTAAACTCATGGAGATGGTTAGATAGTAGAATGTTAAAGTCAGGTACCCAATACATATGGACTGGACATTGGGAATGTACGCTAAGCCATATAACCCTCATAATTGTGGCCTAATTACCTCTGTTGTTTTGTATTGTATTTATTATTATAAAAGAAAGAGCCATTTGTTGGACTGAAAGGGGAAACTGTAGGGGGAGATAAGATATACCTTAAATTTAAATATATATATATATATATTCTCAAAGAATTAATAAACTATGTTTTAAAGAACACATAAGAATTGAGAATAATTCTCTGTGAAACAAATTTTATAACATGATAACAATGGTTTAAAAAAAGTGATGAATAATTAAAAATAGACTCCTGCCAGGTTTGGTGGCACACACCTTTAATTCTAGCACTTGGGAGGCAAAGGCAGGTGGATCTCTGTGAGTTTGAGGACAGCCTGGTCTACATATCTAGTCCAGGTCAGCCAAGGCTACACAGAAAAACCCTGTCTTGGAAAGCCAAAAAACAAACAAAACTCCTTAGGAGACTTCCTAAGAGCATGTATTTAAAGGCCTGGACACTCATCAGATCTGACAGTAAAATGAAGTTTTCATATGGAGTATGAAATTTGATATCTCACAACCTAGGAGCCATAGAAATCACAAAATTCAGAACCACAACCAGACTATTTATATTGAAAAAATAATGTGTAAACAGCTTTATAAAATCAGTAATCCACCAGAATTGAAGAGAGATCACATTGACACTCACTATTTCCATTCCTGATGGAGTGGTGTGTAACCTGACAGATACAGAGTCACACAGGTTTATAAATGCCCAGAATTCCAAGGCTGATTCCTCTGTCTCAGAGCAGCCTCAACTGTTTGCCAAGATACTAAAATAGCTGTATTTTTTTTTCAACGTACCATAACTCTAAAACAATTCATGAGATCATTCAAATAGACAGGAAACTCAGAGACAAATATGCGTTCTTTACCTGTGTGTTGTGTAATAGATTACCTCTAACAGTGGCTTTAACAACAACAATTTTTCAGTATGTCTCACAATTCTTAGGGTTGAGGCAATATTCAATAGCTCCCCAAAGCTTCACATGTGGTTCCCAAGTGGTACCATGCTAATAACAGGGCTGACCCAAGATAGCTCAGAACCATTGCTGTTGAGTTGGCAGAGACCAATGGAAGCCGTGACTAAGCAAGACTCTCTTCTCTATATATGTTTTCAGGGCTTCTCCATATGCTCTTTTCATCAGGTAGTTAGACTTCTAGTGAGAAATGAGAGTTCCAGTCCTCATCTAGCCTAGGGCTGTAGTGTCTCAGCACCATTCCATTATTCAATGGTCAAAGCAAAGTCAGTATGGATTCAAAGCCAGGGGAAATTGACCTGGCCTTCTGACTGAGAAGTTATTGAAGAGTTTATTGCTGTCTTCAAATCCGTCTGGGGCGTTAACATAATTACCTTGTATATTTGACTTATGGTTTCTGCTTTAGATTGGAACCTAAATGGAACAGATCATTCCTCGGTTCCTTTACTTAGCAAGCATTTGCTCAATAGATAGCAGTAGGCTGCCTACTGGGAAAGACCAAGAAGAAATAGACAGGTTGGATTCGCCCCTCCAGGAATTTGCATCTAGATGTTAGCACAAGAAAAACATGTAGCAAGCAAGTATACTCATGAAGCAGCGACATGAAACAAAATGCATATCATAGAAGCATGTACACCCACAGGCCTGCAGGGCTCAGGCAAACAGGAGACAGTGAGGGGAGCTGCCTGGGATTCTGTGAGAAATGTCAGGGAACTGTGGATCCCTTAAGGAAGCTTTGTTCAGTTCTGGGCTAGTATTGCAGACCTAGGACAAGGATGCCACTGCTGCTAATTTTCAGATAAGTTTTTAGTCATTTAAATTTGACCCACTGTCACTAGTTTTCTGCCCCAAGATGAACTGTATGTGCTTTAGGATTCATGAACAGAGGAATGTAGTAGTAAATCGAGAGTTGCGCTATTTAAAATGTGGGCTGATAATAATTCTATCTCAGTGTCTGTCAGTAGATGAGTGGTTAAAATATATGGCATGTACTGCTGCTGCCTCAACTACCACTACTGTTCACTCTTTGACACAGCTTACATGGAACTGGAGAACATTACACTAACTAGAGTAAGCCACATACAAAAAAAAAAAAAAAAAGAATGCCACACAACCTCACTTGTGTGCAGAATCTTATGTGATGGAACACAAGGAATAGTGTTTACCAAAGACTCAGAGAAAGGAGAAGGAGAAGTGGTGGTGGAAAGGAACAGTTAAATAAGAGGAATGAGAATTGTTGGACAGCATGGTAGCCATAGTTAATAATGGGTATTTAGATGAGCTTAAAGACTGGACTTTAAAGTGTGCTCTTGTGTAAAGTGATTGATATATTAATTAAGGTGGTTTAATCGTTCCTCAGAGCAGACATATATCAAAGTACCACATTATACTCTGTAAAGTTTATTAGCTAGCTAAAAATTAAAATAATAATTAAAAGTGCAGGTCAAATCCCTGTAAGTCTGTGAACTATTAAGATCCACCACAGGATAAAAATTGGAAGAAAAAAAACCCTTAAGGATATAGGTTTTTTGGCTCTCATAGCAACTTAATATTGAACCAGTCATCAGATCACTTGTTTTCTGAACACTGACCAATATAGAACTTCCAGAGCCTGCCCTATGAACTAGATGAGGTGTAACTATGTGTTAGTTGTGACAGGTAAGAGTACATATAAGCAAGCAGTGACACAGAGCCCTGTGGTTAGGCCCCACCGAGAACATAGACTTCAAGCAATGGGCAACGAGGGTATGTTAGGGGACCAAAAACATAGCATGCCCCAAAGTCAAAGTCAGGAAAAAACCAGCAAGAATCAGGTCAGAGCTTAGTTATGAAGAGGACTATGGGTGTGCACATGTGTGTCATGATTCCAAGGCTCAGGTACAGCCTCATGTGTTTGAATTTACCCATAAGCCTCCATAGGAGGCTCCCAAATATATATATAAGCCTCAGCATTAACCTCTTATACTTTACTTCTCCATGATTTCTTTTTCTTTTCAAGACCTGGTTGAGGTTCTGGTCTCTTTAGAACCAAGAAGGGGAAGTGAACTCTCACCTCTGAGATCTGACAAATCTTTTGTCCTGCTAATATTTTATACTATTTTGTATTTTTATACTACTAACTGCATGACTTTCCTTCCAAACATTCCAATAATATGGCAGACAAAAAATGCCCTTAACCTGGTCTCACTCTCCCTCTGCAGCACTGTCCTTTGCTCATGATGATTTGGTGTCAGCTGGTAAATAAGATAGGGAGCTTTTGAGGGATGCTAATAGTACACAGGCACTTGAAGCAAATTACAGCAAACTTGATGATGGGACACAAATATGACCCCACCACTTGGGAGGTAAAGACAGAAGGATCAGGGGTTCAGGGTCAGCCTTGGCTGGGTAGGGAATTTAGGATCATCCTGGGCTACATGAAACACTGTGGAAGAAAATAAAAAAGGAGGAAGATGGAGAGAAAGAATAGATTATAGCAAAAGGTATGATTGTTTGAGATAGAGTAAGAACTAGTCTTAAGGGCCTAAGAGAGGAATATTGAGACCAGAGACAGGCAAGGAAAAACTACATGGAGAGTAAGTTTAGTGGATGAATATTGACATATACACATTACACACTGTATCATGTCAGCAAGTTTAAGTTTCACATCATAGTGACACATAATTAAGGCTTCATCAAGAAATATTGAGAGTAAGTTCCAATAGTTGAGAACTATTTTCCAGCGTGGTGAAACTTACTCTTTTAAGACCCCCCAAATAAATCCCTCAATTCTATTGTTATGCACCCCATTATTCTTTACAAATATGAAAAGCCAGCACTAAATGGATACAGACTGTCCCTATTTCTTGCTTCTTTCCTAGTGTCCAATCGGCTACCAATTGTACTAGCTGCTACTAGTTGGTACTGTTGGTCCCAGCTACTTCTGTCCTGCTATCTTGCCTCACAGCACTTCTGAGTGAAGACAAATAGCTCATACTTAGAAAACAGTGACTGCTGTTTCCATTGTGACTTACAAGCTTCTTAGAGTTTTCTCACTAACAGATCTGTTGCAGGGTTAGAGTGGGTTTTATTGGAGGTCTACACACTGTTTTATAAAGAAGCAAACAGGAACTTTGGGCTTGGGAGGCACAGTTCCCGTAGAAATGTTCAATTCTTCAACTGCAATTTGGAAATGGATGTAGTCAATACATAAACAAATGAATTCAGCTATGTTCCAATAAAACTTTATTTACAATGTATATGGTGGGCCAGACTTGTCCTACAGGTGCTAGGGCTTTCTAATTCCAATTCCTGTCTTAGATTATTGAAATTGCCAGAACTGAACATTTGAAGTAGAGGGATTTGACCATTATTTGGCTTGTAACAGAAATAAATATATTTCCCCATGTAGAAAAATTGAATTCATCTAACTTGATTAAAGTTGTTTAGATTTTTTTTTTTAAAAAAAGGGGGATCCAGAAAAAAATTTCTATCAAATAAAGTGCAGTGTGTGCAGTCCTCCTTCCTTAACCTCTTACCCGAAGACTGGTCCTGTCTGACCTCTAGCTGTCCCTTTGCCATTGTTCTACTGCACTTTGCCCTGGTCTGTTACTAGAAGTCCTTGTCTTCGGGAAATAAGCAGTGTCATTAGTCAGCAAGTCATGGGGAAGAATTATAAATTTATTAGTACTATAGCTTTAAAGCAATGAAACAACTGTTGCTTGCCTGGTATCCTATGCTAAGTAAACTTCAATTACTTTCCCCACTTCTTGACTTCTAAATGAAACAAAACAAGTCTATAACATTCTTTTTTTTTTAATAATTTATTTTTTATTTCTTCAAGTTGCATCTCAATCACAATCCCCTCCCTACTCCCCCCTCCAGTCCCACCCTTCCACCCTCCTCCCCCTCAACCCCCCCATCCTCTTCCTTTTTTTTTTTTTTTTTTTTTTTTTAGTTTAAGGTATTTATTTTTTCCCCCAACAGCTCTCCCTTTCAGTCCAAATAATGGTTCTTTTTCTTATAACTATAAATACAATACAAAACAACAGAAATAAATAGGCCACGATTATAAGAGTTATATGGCTTAGCATACATTCCCAATGTCCAGTCCATATGTATTTGGCACCTGACTTTAACATTCTACTATCTAACCATCTCCATGAGTTTAAAGTTCTATATCTAACTCAGCTTTCATACTAACTTGCCTCATAATTTTAAAATATCTTCTTAGATCCAGAACACCCTTTTGATTCCTAAACAACTCAAAATTTAACTATAACATTCTTACATACAGATCCCATGCTATATATATATATATATATATATATATATATATATATATATACATATGTGTGTGTGTGTACAGTGTATTTCTATGAGATTTGTTTATTAAAAAAAAAGGTCTATCTCTTTAGCTTCAGTTTGCACCTTGATCATGTTGTATCTTTTAAAAGATGTGTTTATTTTATGTGTATGAGTGTGTTTGGACTTATGTATGTGCACCATGTACATGAATCCCACAGAGTCCAGAGAGGGCATTATAACCTCATAGAATTATACTTAGTAGATCTAGAGTTACAGATTGTTGGGAGATGCCCATATGGGTTCTGGGAACCAAACTTAGGTCCTCAGAAAGAGTAGCAAGTGCTCTTAAGCACTGAGCAATCTCTTCAGCCCCAAACTCTGCTTTTGATTGTTTGTTTTAATTTTCAAAGCTCTACTTTAAGTAGATATAAACATAAGTAATTTATATAAAATAGGTATAAATATATTATAAGTAATTTATATTGCCTCTAACTGATGACCATTTTATTAGTGTGTAGCCTAACCTGCAGAAAGTAGTTGTTTGATTTTTTTGTTTTGTTTGGTTTTTTGTTGTTGTTTTGTTTTGTTGTCTGGTTGTTTGGTTGGTTGGTTGTTTGGTTCCTCTGTGTAGCCCTGGCCATCTTGGAACTTGCTCTGTAGATCAGGCTGGCCTTGAACTCAGAGTTACACTCTGCCTCCTGAGTGTTTGGACTAAAGGCATATGCCACTGCATCCGTCCAGAAAGCAGATTTTATTCAAAGACCAATTGAATTAGTATAATCGGAAGATGTTTCTGATAGAGCCAGTTTGTTCCCTTTTTGCCTTCCATGTGTAAGGCTTCATCATGTTATGTTTATGTTCATTGTTATGTTGTTTTCATGCTTAGTTTCTTTTACTTTTCTTTTTTAAAATCTGTTCATTCATTCCTTGATCGTTTGAGACATTTTGATAATGGATTTTAGTCGTTTTCACCCCTGTGCCTCCCTTGTATCCCCTTTTCCACTTCCACTGAAAGCCCTTCTTTCATCCCAGTAAGCCTCCCTTCTACTTTCATGTTTTTGTTTTCATTTTATTGTTCTTGTTTTGGGTTTTGTTTGTTTGTTTGTTCTTAATGTCTGACTCACTGAGTTAATTAGGATTGCTCACATGAGCATGGGTGAGAATAGGCTTCTTTTGACACCAGAAAATGATGCCCTCCACCCCGTAACCATTAGACCATTAGCTGACACTGAAGTCCCTCAAGAAGCGGTAGGACATCGTGAGCCTCCCCACCATCCTTGGTTAAATGCTGGCATGCCGAATCTTGTAACTTCAGCATTAAGGAGTGTAATGCATTACTGTGTATTGTGTGGGAGCCAGGAATCGGTGTCGGGTGTCTTCCTTTATTGATTTTTCACTTGGATCATAGTTTTCAGGACAGTCTCTTACTGAACCTGAAACTCACTGGTTGGCTAGACTGGATGACCACCAAGCTCCAACAACCCACCTGTCTCTGGCCTCTGACAGCAAGTCTAGTTACAGTTAATAGTTACACTTACAGACAATGTCAAGCTTTTATATGAGTGCTGTGACTACAAACTCAGATCACCATACTTGCACAGCAAACACATCTCCTAAGTCCCGGTCTCTAGATTCTTAAAATTTCTTACTACACACACACTAAGCTCAGCCCTGGTAACTCTAATGTGTAGAATAATTGTGCAAAGGTTTTATATCAGGAAGAAGAGGATTGAAGTTCACTTCCAGGTTCTGTTTCTTAAGATTCTAGAACAAGTCTTGCTGAAAGCAACTTTAAAATTTAACAAGGTGGTGATGTTTGGGTTGTCATTGTATAATTTCTACATAACACACTGCACCATATCTCAGAGGCTCCAAACATCAATTATTCTTCGGCCATGATTTTGAAAATTGGAGAAGACTTGATAAGGATCTCATTTTTCACTCCCTGTCCCATAACCTGGGGCTGAGGATCCACAATGCACACAGTGTGCCCAAATGGCAGGCTGTTATTCTGGTTCACTGTGGGTGTCAGTTGCAACACTCATGCGGGCCTCTCCATGTACCTTCTGGGCTTATGGATTGCATCTGGCTGTGTTTGAAAGAGGAAAGGGAAGCAATTTTCCACTCCTCCCAAAAAGTAAGTCTAATAGTGTCACTTTATCACCTTCACCATCTTCTATTGAGGGAAGTCATAACAGGCTTGGCCCAGATTCAAAAGTACCCTTTCAGTGAGCAGTAGGAAAAAAAGCTACAGCATACAATTTGTAACAAATGAGACCGGTCACAGTTTTATAGCTCCTGAAATATGAATTTTATTAAAAAAAATAAATTAAAATCCAACTTTTTTTATCTCTTTTGCAAAAGGTGAAGCCTGGCCTTGTTGCCTGCCCTCTTTTGGGCTTTATATTGTCTCACACCTTAGGAAAAGGGAAGGGACCTGAGAGTTTCTGTGTGTTCATTGGTCACAAAGCCCATGATAAACAAACTTTCTTTTAATCTTTTCCAGTGTCTTTGAGATGCATGTTTTCCGCAGCTCTTAACATTTCTAAATTGTACATTTTACAGTCTAGGGAGGCTTGTGACAACTGGAGGTCATATGGCGGTCTTACACGTAAGTATTTGGCTGTGGTTGTTTCATATTTTTATCATTTCACCCAAGTTTAATTGCTATTTAAAAAAGCTTCTGAAATATTACACTATAATTTGGCATTGAAGCAAAAATGTATCTTGTAACCCAAAAGTCATGAAGCAGCACCATCCACAAGGCAAATTTTGTCACGGAAGGTATAAGTACAATTTTATATGTTTTCACAAAGTAATAGTCTGAGCTTTGCACTCAGATAGAAATACATAACAAATAAATGAAGGTGTGTCATGTTTTATTACTGAAATGCATGCAGAGGGATTATCTATCACATGTGAAGCTGGTACCTGAAGGCAGAGAAATTGCTACATTTTTTTAGAACAGATGACAGAAAGCATGAAGCAATAGAAGGCTTATACTGTTCCTTGTGCCAGACTATAAAAGCATTCTGTCATAGTTTAATTAATACTGGGGTGGGTTTTGCTGTTCTGTCTTTTTTTTTTTTTAAATACTTCATTTTTTTTTCTTCAAGTTACATCTCAGTAACAAACCCCTCCCTATTCCCCCTTCCTATCCCGCCCTTCCACCCTCTTCCCCCCAGAAGTTTCCCCTTTCAGTCCAACAGATGGTTCCTTCTCTTAAAACAGTAAGTATTATACAAAACAACAGATATAAATATGCCACATTTATGAGAGTTAAATGGCCCAGTATACCTTCCCAATGTCCAGTTTATACATATTTGGCCCCTGACTTTAACCTTCTACTATCTAACCATCTCCATGAGTTTAAAGGTCTATATGTGACTCAACATTCATACTAACTTGCAACACACTTTTAAGAGTATCTTCTTAGATCTATAACACCCTCTTGATTCCTAAACAACTCAAAATTTAGCTATGAGACTCTAGCTGTCTATTCTTCAACCACCTCAGAGACCTGAGAGGGATAAATATATTTGCTTATATAGGAAGTGCAGAGCCTGCAGCCTCCAAAACTAAGAAAGGACATACCAATGACTGCCTGGACAGTTCCAACTTTCTCTCCATACATTCCTGCATCAGTCTACAGCCTTTGGATCCTGTTTCTATGACAGACATTTGTTGTAGAGAAGAGATTATGAAGGACTTACCTACCCTGTCTTGGCAGAGTTAGGCTGTCGACTTCCCTGCTACCAAGTTTGGCCTTTTTGGACAGCAGTCTGTCTGCAGTTGGTGCAAGGGGTCTTTTCATGCCAAGAGATAGGCTTGCCACTAATTCAACCATCTCACAGTGGAGGTTCTTCGATGCTTATCTTCTACTTGGAGTAGAATAGGGGGTGCTGTCAGGCGCTGATATGTCTTGATATCAAAAAAGAAAATCTTGATTTAAGATAACATCTTTGAATGCCATATTCTGCAGATCTCTTGGGGCTTTTGAAGATGCCCTATCCAACGCTTGTATTTAGATAAGCAAATGTTGCTTGTCTCTTAGCAACTTGATTACTGGGTAGTTTAGAGAATATCTGTGATAGACTGTCATAGTAGCTAACAAAGTGACATGTTTGCATGACTAGGAGTTTGTTTTACTTAACTACCCTAGACCGTTTTAGACGGTTGGTATCAAGAGGCCAGAGCTTCACATTTTATTTTTAATTATCTCTAGGTATGATACCATTAGGAAGCGTTACCTTTAATTTTGTATCAATATACCAAGATCTATTCAATTGTGGTTAAATATACTCTTAATTATGTATCAATATACAAAGATCAATGCCTGTGTAGCCCAATACAATCTTAATATTACGTCCATATACAAGGGTCAATACCATTGTGGCCAATTATAATCTTAATTTTGTATCAATATACAAAGATCAATACCGATGTAATCCAATACAATCTTATTTTTGCACATTAAACAACGGTCAATACCACTTTAGCAAAATAAACTACTAATTTTGTATCAATATACAAAGGTATAAGGGCATATTCAATAATCTGTCCCTTCTTCTTGGACCTTCCTGTGCTATGTCTATATCTCATTTTTCTCAAGCCTATGCACACCTACATAGGAGAGGAAGAAGGACACAGAAAAGGAAAAGTAGGAAGTCCCTGGGGCTAACCTCCAAAACCCATTAAACAGGACCATTTATCAGCTTGTAATCTCTTCCCCTAAATATCGGAGTTTTCAGTTATCCTTCAAATAACCAAAAAGAAGGGCGGAGAAACACCTTCCCCACCCTCTGGGCATGGGACTTCACTCTCTTAAAGTGACTTCCTGCTGATTTGGGTCGTAGTAGACCTGTTTGGGGCCCGAACCCAAATGGAAAAAATGGTTAAAAATGTTAGTACACTCCTTTTATGTTCAGTCCTTCTGTTCTCAGCTGTTTAGATGACCTAAGGGGTTTGTAGGCAGAAGCTGATCTTGCAGGCTTCACTGAGGTTCCTGCCGGGGCATTGTGTAGAGCTGAACAGTCCCAGCGACATTGGATTGCCGTGGTGGTTGCAGGCCCCCAATGGAGACAGCTATTGAGGAAGTCTGCCAGGCAGAATCAACTGGGTCACTCGTCCTCCTTGGTGCCTGATTCTGCTCTCTGCTGAGGTTTCCGCTGTCCAGCCATCCCCGGGCTCCCCTAATGGACGCTTCGATTCTCCTGGAAAGATAAGAACAGAGCCCTGCCCCATCCCAACCCTGGGACAATTGCCCTCTTTTTTTTTTGGGGGGGGGGGCTAGGTAGTACTTCTCCTGAAGCAAACTTAGCCTTCCGACAACATACAAAGCGTTATCTTTCAATCCAGTTAAAGAAGAAATCATTCTGTCACCTTGGAGCTAAACCAGCTCTAGTGTATATATTTTGAGATCCCAAAAGACAATCTGCCTGCATCGAGAAGGCCTTTTGTAAGTAGCCTCCAAACCTAGGTCCCTCCAAATCCCATGTGTGTGTCTCCGAACTCTAATTATTGGGATCAGAGACCTGTGTTTCCCATCTGAAGGGATCAAAGATGTGTTCCACTACTCCTGGATCGAAGTCTTTCTCTATTTAGAGTTTGCCCTGCATCAGGCTGACCCTGAGTTCCGGGATCTGCCCGTTTCTGTCTCCAGTGTGCTGGGAGCTGGGACCAAGGGTGTATTCTTCTTGAATGGTGGGACCAAGAGTATGCACCCTCACCACCCCGCTCCGTATGACTCCAGAATACATAAGACCACCAACTCTACGGTGCTTCCCCCCCCATCTCCGCTAAAGTCAAAGGCATGGGCCAATACCACAATTCTTTTGTATTTTACCTTAGCTCCACGTCTTCTCTACACCTGGAGTGTCTGCAAAACCAGGCCGAATGGCTGTATCCTCTGTTCCATTCACAGTGTTTCAGCACTGCCCCCTGCCTTTTTTTTTTTTTTTTTTTTTTTTTTTTTTTTTAGTTAATAAATTTATTTGTTTGTTGCTTCAGGTTACATCCTTACCATATTGTCCTCTTTTCCCGCTTCCCAGCCCCACCATCCCATGCTCTACCCCCTGACCCTTCCGTCTTGTTCCTCTGGGGTAGAGTGTCCCTGTCTAACAGTCTCTCACCACAGATCAGGAGTCATATGAGGGCCAAGAGCCTCTTCATTCTCCGGGGGCCTACGAGGCAGTACTGCCAGTGAAAGGTGTCTCCTTGCTACTGGGGGAATACTAAAAAAAAGACCAACAAACACACAAACCCACAAAAACAAAGAATATCCACAAAAAAAGAGAGGAAAAAGAGAAGGAAAAGGAAAAAGAAAAAAGAAAAAAAGAAGGAAAAAGAAAAAGATTAAAAAAAAATTTATGTCCATGTTCCTTTTGGTGTGTTGGTTGTAGTACAGATATCCTGTACGATATAGTTAATATCCTACTATAAGTGAATAGATGCCATGTGCATCCTTCTGAGACTGGGTTAGCTCACTCAGGATGAGCTCCTCTAGATCCATCCATTTGGATGCAAATTGCATGATTTCATTGTTTCTGATAGCTGAGTAAATATTCCATTGTATAGATGTACCACAATTTTTTAATCCATTCTTCAGTTGAGGGACATCTGGGTTGTTTCCAATTTCTAGCTATTACAAATAAGGCTGCTATGAACATAGATGAGGAGACTTCCCTATGTCTCCCTGAGAGGTCCTTTGGGTGTATACCCAGAAGTGGTATGGCTGGGTCCTGAGGCAAGGTTATTCCTAGATTTCTAAGATATCGCCAGACAGACCTCCATAGTGGTTGCACAAGCCTGCACTCCCACCAGCAATGGAGTAGGGTTCCCCTTTCTCCACACCCTCGCCAGCATGCGCTATCATTTGAGCTCTTTATCTTTGCCATTCTAACAGGTGTTAGGTGGAATCTCAGGGTCGTCTTGAGCTGCATTTCTCTGATGATTAAGGATGTTGAACATTTCTTCAGGTGTCTCTCAGCCCTTAGGGATTCCTCCTTTGTGAATTCTCTATTTAGCTCCATCTCCCATTTTTTGATTGGATTATTTGGTTTCTTGGCTTTTAGTTTCTTGAGTTCTTTGTAGATTTTAGATAATAGCCCTCTATCAGATGTGGGGTTGGTGAAGATTTTCTCCCAGTCTGTTGGTTGCCGTTTTGTTCGAATGACAGTGTCCTTTGCCTTACAGAAGCTTTTCAGTTTCATGAGGTCCCATTTATTGATTGTTGATCTCAGGTCCTGAGCTGTTGGTGTTCTGTTCAGGAAGTTGTCACCTGTGTCAATGAGTTCGAGGGTTTCTCCTACTTTTTCTTCTAGTGTCTTTAGTGTGGCCGGCCTTATGTTAAGGTCTTTGATCCACTTGGAATTAAGTTTTGTACAAGGTGATAGGTATAGGTCTAGTTTCATTCTTTTGCAAGTGGACATCCAGTTGGACCAGCACCATTTGTTGAAGATGCTGTCCTTCTTCCATTGTGCGGTTTTGGCTTCTTTGTCAAAGATTAGTTGGCCATAGGTGTGTGGGTCCATGTTTGGGTCTTCAACTCGATTCCATTGATCCACTGGTCTGTTTCTATACCAGTACCATGCTGTTTTTATTACTGTTGCTCTGTAGTACAGCTTGAAATCTGGGATGGTGATACCTCCAGATGTTTTTTCATTGTACAGGATTGATTTAGCTATTCTGGGCTTTTTGTTGTTCCATATGAAGTTGAGAATAGCTTTTTCCAGGTCTATAAAGAATTGTGTTGGTATTTTTATAGGAATTGCATTGAATCTATATATTGCTTTTGGTAGGATAGCCATTGCTATTATGTTGATCTTACCTA
Source organism: Lophiomys imhausi (assembly GCA_907164525.1). Classification (NCBI taxonomy): domain Eukaryota; kingdom Metazoa; phylum Chordata; class Mammalia; order Rodentia; family Muridae; genus Lophiomys; species Lophiomys imhausi. Next base: position 162,677 of record CAJQZJ010034450.1, read on the forward strand.
TCCATGAGCATGGGAGATCTTTCCATTTTCTAAAGGCCTCTTCCATTTCCTTCTTCAGGGGCTTGAAGTTCTTGTTATATAGGTCCTTTACATGCTTGGTTAGGGTTACCCCCAGGTATTTTATGTTGTTTGTGGCTATTGTGAAGGGGGTTGTTTCCCTTATTTCTTTCTCGGTATATTTGTTTGTTGTATAAAGAAGGGCTTCTGATTTTTTTGAGTTAATTTTGTATCCAGCCAACTTGCTGAAGTTGTTTATCAGCTGTAAGAGTTCTTTGGTGGAGTTTTTGGGGTCGCTTATGTATACTAACATATCATCTGCGAATAGGGATAATTTGACTTCTTCATTTCCAATTTTTATCCCTTTGATCTCCTTTAGTGGTCTTATTGCTCTAGCAAGGACTTCAAGTACTATATTGAAGAGATATGGTGAAAGTGGACATCCTTGTCTTGTCCCTGAGTTTAGAAGAAATGCTTCAAGCTTCTCTCCATTTAACTTGATGTTGGCTACTGGCTTGCTTTATATTGCCTTTATTATTTCTAGGTATGGTCCTTGTATGCCCGTTCTCTCCAGAACTTTTAGCATGAAGGGGTGTTGGATTTTGTCAAATGCTTTTTCTGCATCTAGCAAGATTATCATGTGGTTTTTTTCTTTCATCTTGTTTATGTGGTGAATTACATTGATTGACTTTCATATATTGAACCATCCCTGCATTCCAGGGATGAAGCCTACTTGATCATGGTGTATGATACTTTTGATGTGTTCTTGAATTCGGTTTGCTAGTATTTTGTTAAGTATTTTTGCATCTATGTTGATGAGGGAGATTGGTCTGAAGTTCTCTTTCTTTGTTGGGTCTTTGTGTGGTTTAGGAATCAGAATGACAGTGGCCTCATAGAATGAGTTTGGCAGTGTTCTTTCTGTTTCTATGTGGTGGAAGAGTTTGAAAAGTAATGGTGTTAGTTCCTCTTTGAAGGTCCTGTAGAATTCCGTGCTAAAGCCATCTGGCCCTGAGCTTTTTTTGGTTGGGAGATTATTAATGACTGTTTCTATTTCCTTGGGTGTTATTGGGCTGTTTAAGCTGTTAATCAGATTTTGATTTAGTTTTGGTAGGTGGAATTTATCGAGGAAATTGTCCATTTCGCTTAGGTTTTCAAATTTAGTGGAATATAGATTTTTAAAGTAATGCCCGAATATTTTCTGGATCTCCTCAATGTCTGTTGTTATTTCTCCCTTTTCATTTCTGATTTTGTTGATTTGGGTTCTTTCCCTTTGCCTTTTAGTTAATTTGGCTAGGGGTCTGTCTATTTTGTTGATTTTCTCAAAGAACCAACTCTTGGTTTCATTGATTCTTTGTATAGTTCTTTTTGATTCTAAGTTGTTGATTTCAGCCCTAAGTTTGATGATTTCCTGCCTTCTGCTCTTCTTGGGAGTGTTTGTTTCTTTTTTTTCCAATTCACCCAGCTTAGCTGTTAGTTCACTAAGATGAGCTGTCACAATTTTCTTTTTGAAAGCACTTAGTGCTATGAACTTTCCTCATAGCACAGCTTTCAATGTATCCCATAGGTTTGGGTATGTTGTGTCTTCATTGTTGTTGGATTTTAAGAGGTCTTTGATTTCCTTCTTTATTTCTTCCCTGACCCAGTGGTCATCCAGTAAGGAGCTGTTCAATTTCCATGTGTGTGTAGGCTTTCTGTTGATTCTTTTGCTGTTGAAGACCAGCTTTATTCCGTGGTGGTCTGATAAGATACAAGGTGTTATTTCAATTTTCTTGTATCTATTGAGACTATCCTTGTGACAACTATGTGGTCGATTTTGGAGAAGGTTCCGTGGGGTGCTGAGAAAAAGGTGTATTCCTTTGTGTTTGGGTGAAACGTTCTGTAGATATCTGTTAGGTCCATTTGTTTCATGATCTCTGTTAGACTCAATATTTCTCTGTTTGTCTTCTGTCTTGATGATCTGTCCATTGTTGTGAGTGGGGTGTTGAAGTCTCCCACTACTAATGTGTTGTGATCGACGTGCGCTTTAAGTTTTAGAAGTGTTTCTTTTACGAAAGTAGGTGCCTTTGTATTTGGGGCATAGATGTTCAGTATTGAAATTTCCTCTTGATGAATATTCCCTTTAATGAGTATATAGTGTCCTTCTTTGTCTTTCTTCATTAACTTCAGTTGGAAGTCTGTTTTGTTTGATATTAGGATGGCTACTCCAGCTTGCTTCCTGGGTCCATTTGCTTGGAAAACCTTTTCCCAGCCCTTTACTCTGAGGCAGTGTCTATCTTTTGTAGTTAGATGTGTCTCTTGTATACAGCATAAGGAAGGGTCTTGCTTGCGGATCCACTCTGTAAACCTATGTCTTTTTATTGGGGAGTTGAGTCCATTGATGTTGATGGATATTAGTGACCTTGGGTTGTTATTTCCCATTAGTTTGGTATAGGTGGTGGTCCTGTGCCTCTTTTGGTTTAGTTGCTGAGGGGTTTTGTATTCCCTTTGTTTTCTTGGGTGGAGTTTTATTCTCTGGGTTGGGATTTTCCTTCTAGGATTTTCTGTAGGGCTGGGTTTGTGGGGAGATATTGTTTAAATTTGATTTTGTCATGGAATATCTTGTTTTCTCCATCTATGTTGATAGAGAGTTTTGCTGGGTAAAGTAGTCTGGCTGGGCACCTATGATCTCTCAGGACTTGTAGTATATCTGACCAGTCCCTTCTAGCTTTTAAAGTTTCTGAGGAGAAGTCAGGTGTAATTCTGATGGGTCTGCCATTGTATGTGACTTGACCTTTTTCTCTTACAGCTTTTAATATTCTTTCTTTGTTCTGTACATTTGGATTTTCAATTATTATGTGGCGAGAGGAGTTTCTTTTCTGGTCTAATCTGTTTGGTGTTCTGTAAGCCTCTTGGATTTTTATTGGCATCTCTTTTTTCAGGTTTGGGAAGTTTTCCTCTATGATTTTGTTGAAGATATTTCCTGGACCTTGGATTCGGGAGTCCTCTATACCTATAATTCTTTGGTTCCGTCTTTTCATTGAGTCCTTGATTTCTTGGATGTTGTGGGTGAGAGATTTTTTAGCCTTCTCATTTTCTTTGGATGTTGTGCTGATTTCTTCCACTGAATCTTCCATGCCTGAGATCCTGTCTTCCATCTCTTGCATCCTTTTGTTGATACTCATCTCCGTAGTTCCTGTTCTCTTCCCTTGGTTCTCCAATGCCTGTAGGGCATTTTCTTAATTAGTGACTTATGGGGAAGGGCCCAGCCCATTGTGGGTGGTGCAACCCCTCAGCTGTGGTCCTGGGTTATATAGGAAAGCAGGCTGAGCAAGCCATGAGGAATAAGCCAGTAAGCAGCACTCCTCTATGACCTCTTCCACAGCTCCTGCCATCTGGTTCCTTCCCTGCTTGAGTTCCTGTCCTGACTTTTCTCAGTGAGAGACTGCTACCTAGAAATATAAGTGAAATAAACCCTTTCCTCCTCAACTTGCTTTTGATCAAGGTGTTTTGTCACTGCAGTAAAAACCTTAACAAAGACAGATGGGATGAAATATGGTGATAGATCATAATCCCACCTTCCAAAAAAGAGGCTGCAAAACATCTGAATTCCCTTGATTTACAGAGAAGACTGTGACTCACATGGCTCAGAGAGATTTAGCAGCTGGGCTCATTGCAAAGTCCACAAAGAGGGAACCTGTTGCTTTTACTCTCCCAGATGATGCCTCTCAGTTGTAAGGCAGCCTGGCTTGGTTCTGAAAAGACGATGCTGCCTGGTGTCATGCCCAACCCTTGTATCTCCACCAAACTTCAATTGCATGAATAAAATGTATTAACAATGTCAGAAAAACAAACTATTTCCATTCCCATTCCTCTCCCCTGCCCTCAAAGGAATGATCACTAGTGAGCATGGTGCTCTTAGGAAACTGAAACAGGAACGGCTGTGGATGGAGACCTCAGGCCGTAGTGAGCATGAGGAGAAAAGTCTCTTGAGAGGCAGGCTTCAATGAGAAGCTCCTTTAATTGGGGGTACAAAGGCTCTTTAAACCTTTCGGGAGTAGGTAGAGGCTTTCAGGGTGAGTGTACATCATTGGCTGGGACCAAGGTGCTGGGAATGCCTTATTTGCATGAGGAGGAATTCCAGGTGATTGTTGGACATGATCTTATAGGAAGAGAGGAAGTTTAACCTGACTGTCAGGCTAGGTGAACATCTCAAGGATGGCAGAGGTGGGGGTCGTAAGGCTATGTGTGCCAGGATTTCGACAAATCTAGACCCCCCACTCTTGCTCCAGAAGGGTCCCCTATCGCAGGGTTCCCTGGCCCCACAGTAGCTAACAAAAAATTCTTATTTGTACCAATTGTTTTATGAGGGCTACATAATACCAAATTATTCAGTCACCATTCTGAAATGAGAATGATTTAAATTATTAAATGGGTTGCAGTCCTTGAAGGCAGGAGTAGGTTTTGGGAAGGTTTCTCTAATTGTTATTTTAAGACAGTACATTAAGCATTCCTTGACATCTTGCAGAAGTATGTAATGGTTTTATCCTGAGCTGCTCACTGATTGAAAAGTGTGCCAAAGGTTTCCTGTCCTTTCCCTTGCCTGGGCCAATGCCTTTGGGGAAATCATGGGTGGCAGCAAGGGTCTGCCTCCCTCTTCTTTACTACAATGGCCAAGATAGTAGAGGAGTCCCCCAGATTGCCTCTATCATAATATGAGGATCCCATCACTTCTTACATGGTCTTTTATAGCTATTCCACGTTCACTCATTGAAAAGACTATACTACGTAATTAGGGCTGTTACTCGGATGCATACTATACAGTTCCCTTCTCCATGGAGTTTCTTGAACTGAAAGAGATATTGGGCAGAATTCCCAGTCATATCGATAAACAGTGTATTCCTCATTGAGTACTTCTCAAGGAGTGCTCCATTGCCTCACTCCTCAGGAATCTTCCCCTTCCATACTAGAATGCAGAACATTATACAGTCATGGACTCTGTGTAAATATGTCTCAGCATACCAGGAACTGCCTGAGGATAAGAGCAAGGGTTACTTGATATTCATTTTTTCATATATCCAGTGTTTAGTTAGTACTTGAGATGGCAATCAAGAAATGACACTGAGGTTCTAAGAAGTAGTTCATGACCACAGTTCCAGCCTTATGAAGCAGATGCAGTAGAATCATGAGTTCAAGCACAGCCTAAGCTATCTAGAAAGACTATAGGAAGGAAGGAAGGAAGGAAGGAAGGAAGGAAGGAAGGAAGGAAGGAAGGAAGAAAGAAAGGAAGGGAAAAATGTGTTGAGCTGGGCATGGAGCTCAACACTCAGTTGCATCATGGGGGAAAAAGGTGTTTATTCTATCTGTTGATTGAGCAGACTCATACAAAGTTCCAGAAGAGACCAAGAGAGGCTTAGCAAGGATATGTAACACCTTCTTGGCAATATGTAGACAGACTATAAGCTGTCCTTGTAAGAAGGGTAAAAGTAGGCAGAGAGACACAGAAGGAAGCAGGGATTTGACCAACTACTCTGTGATGTATTATGGATAAGACTAAGTAAAGATGTTGAGACATGCTGGGCTGGAAAGATCCCTTAGTGGTCAAGAGCGCTTACAGCTCTTCTGGAGGATCTGAGTTCAGTTCCCATCACTCACATCAGACACCTTATAGCCACTTATAACTCCAGGTACAGGGCATTCGTTGCCCTCTTCTGACCTCCATGTATTTCCTACTGCACCCATTTAGTGTTGTTCATATGTGCAGACCATGCCTTTAGAGATGACTACTTGGGGTTCAATAATATATCAGGAGTCTTGTCCCTACAAAAAAAAATTGATTCTCCCTCTCAGAAACCACTGATTACCTGCAGCTAGATCTTCATCCACTTGTGGCCCTTGTGAAACTTCCCCCATCCACAATGACATGACTGGTGTGATCATCTGCAAATTTTGCTTGCACAGCAGTATCGTTGCGATTTCATGAGTGTGCCACCCCTGCAATGTCCAGAATGCACTACGTCACAAGTGGCATCCAGATCCTCTGCCTCTTACCATCTTTATGCTCCCCTCTTCAGTGATGTTTCCTGAGCCTTAGGTGTAGCAATTGCATTGTAGATGTACCAACTGGGGCTGGGCTCGCCACAGTAATTTATTCTTTGCAGTTTAACTAGTTGTTAATCTCTATAGTAAGATGCTCTGCTTGGAACAGAGCAGAAAGAAGGTCCAGGAAGCTTTCCATTAGAAAAGTATACCGAGCCTCAACATGTAGGGTGCAGTGCTACACCCTACTGTGTTTAATGGCTGTGCTGAGAAGACAGAGGCAGGTGGACCTCTGTGAGTTTAAGGCAAGCCAGTTCACATAATGAGTTTCAGGCCAGTTAAGACCCCATCTTAGAAAAGACAATGCTACCCTGGAGCTGGAGAGATGGGTCAGCCACTAAGCACACACCCTTCTTCCAGTTTAGTTCCCAGCATCCAAGTTAGCTGGGTCACAACTACCTGTAACACCAGTTCTAGGGACTCCAATACTCTTTTCTGGCTTTTGTGGATACTGAACTCATGTACACATACCCACACATAATTACACACATATACACATACAAAAAATAAAATTAAAATCTTCTATAAAGAAAAAAAACAATGCTACCTTAACAATGAGCTCCAGGTCTTGTCTGCAATGCTGAGAATATTCCCATGGAATAAATGCAATGCACAGTACCTGGCTCCAGAATACCATGGTCCACTCCACATGGGCTCCATCAAGTAGTAGCAATGCACCCCCGCTTCTCTGAACTTAAGTTCTCCCACTCTGAAGTGGAGCAGTTAATTATATCAACAACTAAGCTATGGTGAGGCTTCAAACAAAGGACTCACATCAACCCCATTGAAACAATGCTTCTTGCATGACAGTGGGCCACAAATGTGGCTGTTATTATCCCTTCTCTTCGGGTGTACCCTGACTCCCTCAACAAAACAGAGATAATAATACGAGTCCCAGCCCATTTCCTTTGGACCCTGACAGACTGAAATGCAATCAAATGTGTGAAAGCAATTTGGAAGTTAAGCACTTCACAGTAAGGTGGGACAAGGGCTGCTAACTGCCATATCCTTCGCAGAAAGCTGGTTGCGAGAGCCTGGACTGCAAGGCAGGGAGCTTGTATCTCTGAACTGTTGGCAGCAGTGTGTGCAGGCGAAGGGTTTCGGTGGATACAGTATGTCAAGATGAAGGACTTTGCATTTGACTGGTCCAAGGTTACGTAAAGATGGGAATGAGACATCTAACAAGAAATAAGGTTTAAACTCTGCAGCCTTGAAAAGCAGTGAAATTTTGAACGTTATACTTTTGGACATCTGGGCTCTATTACCTGAAATCCCATTAAAACTTCAGCTTCATAATTCTGCGTGGAAACTGCTAAATTGTAAGATCCTGTTGATGGCTACCAGCCAGTTCAAGCAATTAATCACAAGAGTCCCTAAGCAGGTTTGTAATTCATGCCAAGTGGATTCTTTGAGGGGAAAGTGTGTATACAAAAGAAAGTGCCCAATCCACACAGTTTCATAGCAACACACTTTGTAGCTCTGCCCACACAGAGAAATTATCTGTTACCGTTAAGACATCCAAAGCCTCATAACTTTTTCCTCAATGGAAATTAGTTCTCACTAGCACAGGGAACATCTCCAAATCTCGTTAACTGTAACACAGACTGTAACCTGCTGACTCCAGTTTAGACAAAGTAATCTCAACCCTTTCCCCACCCTCACCCTGTTCTCATTGGGGGGAGGGGGCTCAGTTTGAACTGAGCGGTTTTGTTTTATTTTGTTTTGCTGTTTTGTTTTTGGGCACTATGGTCTGCCTTCACTACTTGCATCTGGCCCCTGAGTTCAGACCCAAGAAACAAAGCCCACACCACTGTAACCTTGTATTCTGTCTTCAGAATCCTGCCAGACAGACTCCAAGGTGGAACACAAAAATGCATCTATTTCTCCTAAGGTTTCTTGCTTGGTTTTGCCAAGTCCAAGAGGTTTGAGTAAACGAGACAATCTTCTGCGCTTCAGAATGTTTATAAAGTTTTCCTTAATTGCTGTTTTGTATATACAGTGATTCTGAGAACATGTAGGAAAGCAAGAGAGAAAACCTCAAGCTACACTGAACAGAACAGGAAAGAGGCAGGTGTGAACAATAACAAATTTAGTTTGGGTGACAGCACAGGGAGTGAACCCTTGTTGGTTCACTTTCTTTTCTGATGCCACCTTGCTCAATCCTGCTCTTGGTTTTCTCTTCTACAGTGTAGTGGCCACTTGGTCATGACCTTTACACATATTTTTATTTACATTGGACTTGTGAATAGAAATGAAGTAAAATTAAAACTAGAAGTAATTTTCCACTGGCTGCGGAGATGACTCAGAGGGTTAAGAGCACTTCCTGTCAAACGTGGGAACCCGAGTTCAAACCCAAGCACCACCATAAAAAAGCCAGGCATGGCACCACAATGCCTGTAACCCCTATGCTATAGAAAGTGGACACGGCAGATCTCTGAGGCTACCTGGAGCCAGTCTAGCCAGTGAGCCCCAGGTTCACTCGGGGACTGACTGAACTTAAAGAAATGAAATGGAGGATAGGAGAGTCATGGAGTAGGATACCTCCTCAAGTAATCTCTGTGCAAGTGCAGCATATCCACACACACCGCCACCACCACCACCACAAAAAAAACCATGCACACCTCACAACTTAAGTGCTCAGTGAACACATACAGCTGATGGCTACTGGTGTTAGAACACTTCAGTCATTGAGCAAAGCTCAAATTGCCAGACCTAGGGTAGGTTGGGAGCTCTGCGACCTTGCTAGAGTGTGGTCCATGTACTAGTGACACTGGTGTGGTCCATAATCTAGTGACACCGGTGTCAGCTGAGAACTTGTTGAGATACACTATCAACAATATGCTGTCCTGTGATTCATCCCAGACTGAAGGTTAAGAGGCACTTGCTGAGGTACCCTCTGCTTTGAGAGTGTGTGCCGATGCGCCTCAGTTGTTGACACCTTTATTTGTTTTCTTTTAGCTTGCATAGCACTGTTTCATGAAGAGTCTCTCCTAGCCCCTTTGAGACTATGCATTCAAAAGGAGAAACACTAAGTGTGCCTTGTAGTCTCCCATAGATGAGTGCTTTTCTCTCTCTCTTGAAAAAGCTTCAGAAACTGGAGTTTTGTTTTGTTTTGTTTCAATCGGTCTCCTCTAAAGAAGAGAATCATAGGTAAGGATACTTTTCCATGAAAGACAATGTTGGATTGGCCAACAGGGAAGCTCTTGAGATTAGATAAAATTAAATAGTGCAGACAGGCACAGAAGAACAGATGAATTTAAAAAAAAAAAAGCAAGCAGGAAAAAAGAAAAACTGAGTTTACTCACATAGTTGACAAACACGCAAGCGGACTCCGTGTCTGTGATGGAGTAAGCTGTGATACAGAAGCAGTGAGATCAACTGTAAAACAATCCCTCCGGATGTCCTCAGCCAGCTGGCTGATATCGTAGAGGAGGGCAATTTCAATAGCAACTGGGATGTACCTTTCTGTGCGCTCTCTTTGATTCATTGTTGCTTGTGCCAGTGGACTGAGCTTTTCTCTGAAAGGTTTTTATGGGCTTTTAGAGTGGCTGTCAGAATGCAATAACTTGACACTCTTGCTTGTGTCCAGTGCAAAGGGTGGAATCACTGGGGTTACCACAGACTAATTGTCTGTACAAAGGCATCCCTGCCGAGAGCAGCTGGCCGGATGGTCCTTTCTCCCAGAAATGCATCATTTCGTATTTGTGTGGTACGAGGTGATCGTCTACTGCTGTTATCTGGTATCTGGTTTACCAGAGCTGTAAAGCAGAGTGTGGGAGGGTTGCTACTTTCCAGGGGAAATCATTACTAAAGACCTGTAGAGAATGGCTAATTAAATTATTTACCAGTATTTATATTATGTTTAATTGGTCAGCAGTGTTAATCCTTAACCCACCATTATAAAGGAGCACACAGACACCTGATAGTTTTTATCAAGTCTTAGCCTGAACTAACCAATCTTGGCCATCTAAGATAGCTTTGAATTCTATTCCCCAAATATATACGTACGTCCCCTTGGACTGCCATTCTCCACGCTATGCCGATGTTCCAGGCCATGTGGAATGAGGTTCATTTCTCTAACCCATGGTGTGTGTCCCCTTTCCTGTTCTTGGCTTTTTCCTCTTTTTCTACTTCTGGAAGCTTCTTCTACCCATCAACCTCTCTGCTTCGAAAGCCCATGCACCTTAGTCCTGCCTACCTCTGTCTTTACCCAATCTCAGGCCTCAGCATTTATTTAGCCAATCAGAGACAAGCAAGGTAGCACACTTGACATACAGCAAGCAAGCTTCTGGGAGCAGGTTAATTAACATTTAGAATGCATAACATCACCCAATCAAACACCTAAGGCACTAGATACCCTAAATACTCATAGATTCTACATAGCTACATATAGGGAAATTTAGGACCCAGTTCTCAATAAAGAAAGGTAGGCATTCCACCCCAACCCCTTCCACTCATACCTGATGGAGCTGCGAACTTTGCTTGTGTGGCCTTCTTCATATGTTCGTTTGAACGTTCATTCTCTCATTCCACAAACATATTAAGAGAAATGTTGATATTCCCCCACACTTTTCCCCACAGCATAGAAAGAGAAGAGTAAGACGTGCATTTTTGCTGAAGGAAAGTGAGGGTCATAGCAGTTTCCAGAAAGGTGCTTAGACTATAAACACTACCATCCCATGCAACATAGATAGAAATCCAAATCCATGGTCTTACCCTAAAAGGAATGGATCTAATTCCTCCAATTTGGAGTACAGAAGTTCCAAAAAAAAAAAAAAAAGACTTCTAAACACCATGAAGTACTTGCCTAGAGACAGACGTATCATCATCAAGTGATGTTATTACAGGACAACACAGATTCTGATATAATGTCATTATATGGATGTGAAACCCCACAAGCCCTAGAGCCTCAGACCAGTGTAGAACACTTCAGCCAGTAGCCAAAGGAATATGTGCATGCAGAATCCTGTAGAAAGCATGAGGTACTAGAAGGACAGAACACATCCTGGTCCTTGAGACTTTGCATGAGTTATATAGCTTGCCCAGCTTTCAAAGCCTTTCCTGACTGCCCTATTCTACAACCCAACATTGGATCACTGCATTGTATTATATCCAGGTTTCTTGTTATTTTGTTATATGAAAAGAGCAAGGCTATAAACCACATTTTCCCACAGCCGATACCACTTTTCTCTGTCTGAAGGACAAATAACTACTATTTAAATGCTGGGGGAAAGACGTGGGTGTTTGCATGGATGGCTGCCAAGCTGTCTTCATGAGCATTACTGTGCCTCTTGTTAAACATATAGCTTTCCAATCTTCCTCCTGGACATTCTGAACCAGTGCGGAGGGAGAGAAGTAGACAAAGCCAAACTTTCATGAAGCTCCCTAAGGTGAGTCTCATACAGGCAAGTTGGAAGACCTGTGGTGCAAATGTCAGTCTTTAAGCCCTGGAAGCTGGAGATGTAATTTAACCTGCGTGAATCAGGGTCGATTTCTGAAAGGGTTGGTTAAGGTTTGTTTTTTCCATCCATAGTCAGACTTTTGAAATTAGAGGATAAGGTGATGAACCAATGACAAGGTACTTGCTGTTAAAGCGTGAGGTCAGAACCAGGTAAAGCCAGAAACGATGTGTGCACATCTGTAATTGCAGTGCTACTACTACAATAAGATGAGGAAACACAGAAAGGAGAATCTCTAGAAGCTTGGGAGGGAACCCCTCAGGCAGACGCAGTCATGTGCTACAAGAAACCTGTCTCATGCAAGGTGGAAGGAAGGCTTGAAACCTCTCATCTACTCACACACAGCACATGCTGTAGCTTATGTGCACTGACACTCATATAAACACAGACATACACACACACACACACACACACACACAAACTCTCTCTCACACCCACACACACACATACACAGAGAGAAAGCAAAAGGGAGAAATTTTAAAAATTAAAAAAGTGAGTAATATACACTTTTATTGACACATAGTACTTTTATATTTTTATGGGATACACTGTGATAATCTGATGCGTACACAGAATAATCAAAGCAGGGTAGCTAGAATTAGTTAAGCATACAGTGGTTTCTCAGCCACAGAGTACTAACAGTTCTAAGTGTAGTAGGAGAATACATGAATGACTCCAGTGTCTTCACACCCTGCCTTGCTTACCTCTTTGCCCTCCTGCCCAGAACAGAGGAAAAGAGGAGGAATCTCTCGGCTTACAAACAACACATTCTTTCTTCCTTGGTGTTTTCAAATAAGGGACAGTTTCTTGAGAACTTGAATCCTTCTGAAGTCCCCAGAGTCCACGAGAACTGTGGAATCAGGCAGCAGAAACACTCTCCCTCTTAGCATATCATGAGTCAATCAAATTCTAATAGGAAAATAGAGACTATGGGGTTAGGAGAGGAGGAGAGATGGGGACAATAATCTTTCAATCCTATGAACATGTTTATTTCCTACTTAACACTTCTGGAACAAGCAAGAACCTAAACATGTCTAAGCCAATGCAAGGGATATAGCCTAGCCTAAAGACCACAGCCTGGCCTAGGTCATTTATTTCTCTATGCCTGGCTTTTTTCATCATTAGAGTGGAGTTAGTGACCCCACGTACTTCAAAGTAGCATTAGTTCTGAATGTGACTCACATGATGAGTACTTGTTTAGCGATACTTTCTACACCTGTTGTCATGTTGTTTACAAACACTGTATCATGTAAAGATCTCCATGGGAACAGAATATGATCACATGACAAAAATATATTATATATATGTACATATATGTACATATATATAATATATTTTTGTATATGCATATATATGTGTTTGTATATGCATATACAAACACATATATGACTTAGTATTGGAACAGGCTCACTTAATTATAGAAACTGAGACATGTCAAGATCTATAAGCTTGAGAACCAAGGGTATAATTCCACTCTGAGTCTATGTCTAAAGGCAGATGACCAATGTCCTAGCAATAGACAACAGAAAGCATGAATTATCTATTATTCAGTCCTTTGCCAATCCCAATCTGAAGCCTACCCATATTTTTTGAGGGTCATCAGTTTTTCCCAACCTGCCAACTCAAGCATTCATCTCTCACACAAATATCTTCACAGAGACACTAAAATAATGACAAACTACATATGTGGACACCCTGTGGCTCAGTTGAGTTGACAAAAAAAAGTTAATCTTCACAGCATGATGGCTTCCATATTTCTCAGATGAGTGAGAGAATAATGTGTATATATATCTTCAATTTTTTATTACTCTTCTGGCATGTTCTGTGCCATTCTGACACCATCTTGTTAGAGAATCTGACCTCCATCTTCACATAGCTAGAGAGTAAAGTAGCAAAGTCAATTCCCTAATCATATTCTCAGTGAAAAGATAAAATACCCCCTTTTGGGGACCACTTTTTTAGTGGTAGAAGTGGAACCAGTACCACCAAAAACATATATGGTATCTCCTATCAGAAGCCCTGATAGCAAAGCTTAGTTTTATGGCCACATAAGTCATCCTTTGTCCTCCCTTATCTTGTAACTTCTTCCGTGCATACTAATTAATTAATTGAGCATACCTGTCTAAATCATCCAATCTTGATTCTTATAATGGCATGCCTGTGAGGGTTCTAAAAGTTAGGAGTGATTTAGTTTTTAAAGGTTTTGATTGCACTGAATATAAAATCAAATAAAATGAGAAAATGATGAACAGAAGAGAGGACTGAGGTTTGAAATCAGCCTTATTTCCTGTGCGTACAAGAGGCCCACTTAAGTTGGTTGTTATCTTGACCTATTTTGAGAGTGATATATTTGGCCCACCACCAAGAATAGGAAATAAGCAAGGATCTGTGTCGGCTGAACCAATCTCAGCACGTTTGACATTTCAAGCTGAAGAAGTCTTTGTTGGGGAGCCATTCTGTGCACCTGCAGTGTCCTGACCTCCACTCACTAGATGCCGATAGTGACCTCTATGAGTGACAACCAAAAATGTCTTCCAGTCAGTGTCAGTTGTCCCCCATGGAGCAAAACTGACCTCATTTGAGAACCACACAGCCATGCTGTGAAAGACTAAAAACTGTTAAAAGAGAAATGAACTACCTCTCTGTAGGTTAAACATCATCTACAGCACTCCTTAGCTTAAGGATTTGTGCTTAGTGAAAATTCTTTTACAAAGCACAATTACTTGTTTGTCTCCTTTATTCCCATTGGAATTTGAGATGTTCTTTTCATAACATGAACTCCTTCTTAACAGTGCTTGTGGAGATAGCAGACCTGGGTTCTGGGCCCAGCCCTGTGCATTCTAGCCACAAGGCAGCGACAAACTAATGTACCTGCCCTCCTCTCAACAGATGCTTATGGAGACCTCCAAAATGTCACTGTTGTTCCAGCAAATAATTGTCTATAAAGTCGTAGTTGGCCCACAATGCCTGCTCAGTAAATCTTAGACCTGATTACTGGCTGTTATTTTGGGCAACTGTAGCACTAACTCACACCTGATTTAAATTACAAAAACGTATCCAAGAGCAATTCAGGCCCACCCCAAAGACCACAAATTTAAGTTCCATAAAAGCCACATTCTTTCACAAAGACACCTCCCTTATTTTGGGGAATGGAAGGCCTTTCAAGATCCTTTTAGATCATGAGATATGGCATTACCCGACATAGTATCTATCCTCCAAACATGCCAAGCCTTCATCCATTGTTGCTGGGGTGAAAGGAGGTAAAGCCGAACACTTAAGTCCAAAATCTGTTCCTCAGCACTCTGCCAAGCTGGCTATTGCCTCCCAGGCAAGTTACTTCCTGCCTTTGAAGTGTCAGAACCTCCCTTTACCAGGTAACTGTTTGAATGTCTGCACTAATCTAGAGGAGTGTGGAACCAGAATGTAGTAACTGTGGCCTGGCAGGTGGGGAGAGAGTGCAAAGGCCTGACATGCGGGCATTTTGTTTCCTTCCCTAGCCCTTGGACATGGAGATATTTGTTATCTCTGATTTTTCAAAAGAACTTTGGGAACATGGGATAATAATAAAAATTAATAAAACACTGTCACTCGTCAGTTATCTCTTATTTGCTAAACATGGTGCAAAGTGCCTTTCCTATGAGCTTGCTTCATCATTACAGCAACCCAGGGAAGTAGAGACTGTGTTACCTATTTTAAAGAGGAAGCAGCTGAGTTTTGAAGAAATTCATGGTGTTTGCACCACACAGCTGGTAAGAGAGGAGCCTTGGAGGTGAGCAGAGATCAGCCAGGACACGTGTTCTTGAAGAATGAGTTTGAAAGCTTCGCTACTTTGTCCCATACTCTGAACTAAACATGATTAAGTCCAAGAATGAAAACTTAATTTCTTAAACAACAACAAAAAAGGAGTTCTCACATCAGCATAATTTTCTTCGTAGTTTCACAATGATATATTACGCACTTACTATATATCTGATACTGCATAGTGTTCTAACAAGACACAAATATGACATGGCAGCACCCTCAAAAAGTTGAAGAGGAGGGTCGAGGCATTGCTTATTGGTAGAATGCTTGCCAGGCGTATACAAAGTCTCTGAGTTTAAAAAGGGCGCAGGTGATAATTACATTAAATTTAGTGTTTGTTGAGAATTTGGTGAGAGAAGCTTAAGAAACCATGCTGTCACACAGGAGGGAGTTCTTAGCTGTATCTAAAAAGAGAGAAAAGTTCATAAAGAATGCGGCTCCTGGAGGGAGGAGGTTCTGAAAGCTGGAGGATAGTATTCATGGTGTCAGAGGTATACAAAGAAAGCATCTGAGAAGAAAGAAGTTGGAGCCTAGGCCAGAATCATTGCAGTGAAAACAGGGAGCCAGAAGGACTCCATGACAGCTGCAACAGCAAGGGGCTGGAACCCAAAGCAGGTATCATATGAAAGATTGCCTGCTTCTATCTTAACAGAGCCAGAGGTGCCAAGTGCAAGACTCCATTTTGCATTTGACCAAATGTAGTTTATTTTATTTAATTATAGGGGTTTTTGTTTGTTTGGGATTTTTGTTGTTTGGTTTGGTTTTGGTTTTGATACTAGGTTTCATGGAGCCTGACCCAGTCCTCAAATTTACTATATAGCCAAGAATGGCCTTGAACCTCTGATCTTCCTGTCTCCCCTCTCCCTGGGATTATAAGTACATACTACCACACTGGGTTTATGCAGTGGGAATGAACCCAGGGTTTCATTAATACTAGGCAAGATACCGTACCAACTGAGCTACAATCCTCAACACCATTCATGTAGTATATGCATATGGGTAGGTGCCTCATGTTTGTGCACACATTCACAGGTTAGGATTTCATGCTGTCTACTGTCTTGTATCTGTGGGTCAGTGAGATCCTGGGGCTCATAGATTAGCTAGACTGGCTGTCCAGTGAGCTCCAGGGATCCTCCTGCCTCTGACCCCCCAGCATTGAAATTATAGACCTACACCACACACCCAACTTTTAGTCATTTGTTTGTTTTTGTTTTTAAACAGAGTCTCACTATGTAATTCTGGCTGGCGTGAAATTTGCTTTATAGACCAGACTGGCCTCAAAATCATAGAGACCACACAATGGAATATTACTCAGCTATCAGAAACAATGAAATTATACAATTTGCAGCCAAATGGATGGAACTAGAGAAGCTCATCCTGAGTGAGCTAACCCAGACTCAGAAGGATGCACATGGCATCTATTCACTTACAATCGGATTTTAGTCATATAGTACCCGATAACTATACTACAACCAACGCACCAAAGGGAGCATGGACATAGACTTTTTTGTTTGTTTGTTTGTTTGTTTTTCTGTTTTCTCTACCTTGCAATGAGACACTTTTCCCTGGTAGTACTGCCTTGTAGGCCCCCCAGTGTATGAGGTGGCTCTTGGCCTTCATATGACTGCTGAACTGGGGCGGGGGACTGTTATGTAGGGACACTCCACTCCAGAGGAGTGGGATGGAAGGGATGGGGATAGAGGGTGGGAGGGCGGGACTGGGAAGGGGGGAAAGAGGACAATATGATGGAGATGTAACCTGAAGCAATAAATAAATAAATTTAAAAAAAAATCATAGAGACCTGCCTACCTCTGCCTCCTGCGTTTTGCAATTACAGGCATGAATCACCGAATCTGAAAAGGACCTCAGCTTTTATGTAGGAGTTGGGGGTCTGAACTCCTGTCCTCATGTTTACACTCTAAGTACTTTATCCCCTGAATCACTGCTCCAGCTCCCTTAATGTAGCCTTTGAAATATTATTTCTAGAGCAGATAACAAAAATCTCTAGTGAGGGCCAGAAATGACTGAGTGGGTTAAAGGCATGTGTACCCAAACTTGACAACCTGAGCTCCATCCCCAGGTCCCACACAGTAGAAGGAGACAACCAACAAGCTCAAGATGTCTTCTGACCTCCAAACATTCATGGTAGCATATGCATGCCCATATACATATATACACAAACACTATAAATAAATAATTGCATTTTAAATTTTTTCTGGTGATGACAGCAAAACCCATCACTAAACATATGTGGTAGAAAGACTAAGATTCAAGTTATTTTGTTTGCTTTTTCTTTGGTTGTGTTTTGCTTTGCTTTTTGAGGACAATATTTTTCTTTGTAACATCCCTGGCTATCCTGGAACTAGCTCTGTAGACAAGACTGGCCTCGAACTCACAGAGATTCTCCTATCTCTGCCCCTGCAGTGCTGGGATTAAAGATGTGTATGAAGGCATAGGTTCAGATTTTAACTTAATTGAGTACTTTGTATATCCAACTTGAGCAAACATTGACTTCTTGTTTCCAGCGAACCTTATACAACATGGTGAGCCACTTAAAAACACCCAACACTAACTGTAAGAACTATTATCGAACAATGAGGGTTGACCTAATGTAGTAGATGTAAAAGATAACATTATGCCACAAAGTACTTCCTTCTTTGACACTTTCTCTTCCCAAGAATCATGCTCATGATAGTTGTAGCTCCACATCTTGTCAATCCCAAAAACACTACTTTGTCTGTGGCCTCTTCTGCCTTGTATGTTGATATTCCATAAAAACACTTCACTGTTCTTGCTGATACAAATTAATTTCTACTCTCCAATTTTCTACCGTGCGTGCCATTGCCTTTCATTGTGCTGTTTGAACTGATGGGTATATACAGAATCCCACCCAGGAGACGTGGGGTGGGAAAGATTATGAGCACTTGTATTTTATTTTTCCAAGTCATTACACTTCTACATCACTAGCCTAGAACACACCTATCTCTGACTTCAACTTGGACCCTTGCAGCCTATAAAATCTTAGCCTAGTAACACTCAGAGCCTTGATTTCCTTATTGGTGAAATGGGTATGTTTTTTTTTTCTTTTCCTACAAAGTGTATTGGACCCTGAAAGTTAAAGGTCATTAAAGTATAATGGAATTTGTTTAGGAATCAAGAGGGTGTTATAGATCTAAGAAGATACTCTTAAAAGTGTGTTGCAAGATAGTATGAATGTTGAGTCACATATAGACCTTTAAACTCATGGAGTTGGTTAGATAGTAGAATGTTAAAGTCAGGGGCCAAATATGTATAAACTGGACATTGGGAAGGTAT
The DNA here is from genome assembly GCA_907164525.1 of Lophiomys imhausi. Lineage (NCBI taxonomy): Eukaryota > Metazoa > Chordata > Mammalia > Rodentia > Muridae > Lophiomys > Lophiomys imhausi. The sequence goes on from CAJQZJ010034450.1 coordinate 181,324, forward strand.
ACTGGGCCATTTAACTCTCATAAATGTAGCATATTTATATCTATTGTTTTGTATAATACTTACTGTTATAAGAGAAGGAACCATCTGTTGGACTGAAAGGGGAAACTTCTGGGGGGAAGAGGGTGGAAGGGCGGGATAGGAAGGGGGAATAGGGAGGGGTTTGTTACTGAGATGTAACTTGAAGAAAAAAAAATAAAGTATTTAAATTTAAAAAAAGTATAATGGAATAACATTAAGGTCACAGATACAAATTAGGCACATCTGCCTTCCATGAGCTCTTGGAAATCCATATAGACAATACAGCTATTTGGATGATACACCAAACTGCAATTTCCCCACAAAGGTATAAGTATATAGCTCAGCAGGGCTCAATTTTTAACTGTCATTGTTCCTGTTCCAATTTTATTTTGCTGGCTTTTTTCCAAGGACATACATACATCTCGTACATCTCCCAGATCTGATTGTAACAACACCCTCATGAATACTGTGCTGTGCTGGGTCAGTTTGCTAGAAATCTCTGCTATGCTTCAGGGCTCTATGGTTTCCTTATAGGCTGACCTGGATCCTTTTTCTCACATTAGTCTCTCTCCCTCCTTCTCTCTCTCTCTCTCTCTGTCTCTCTGTCTCTCTGTCTCTGTCTCTGTCTCTCTCTCTCTCTCTCTCTCTCTATCTCTCTCTCTCTCTGACAATGGAGTTTCACTGGTAGTGGTGAATGTCAACTACCATGATACATTAGTGAATCATTTTTTGGGAGTGTCTATGTAGTGAGTCTAATTTTTCTTACTGTCTTGCAAAGTATTTCAATATTGACACTAGTAGTTCTTTTTTCTACTTTCACTTTCAGTTCATTTATGCACGTATTGTATTGTGTATTATAATATATCATAACTGTTTATCCTGTTGCTATATAATTATCATAATTAGTATTATTTCAGTGGTCATATAATCATCCATCTTATTAATATACTATAATTTACTTAACTTCAACTTCAACAGTAGAATTGTTTTGATTTTTTTTCTGTATTATAAATAACCTCTAAGTTACAGTTTTTGCTCATAGCTTCTTGTATTTTTTTTGATATTTTTCCTTGGGGTACACCCATAGGAATGAGATCACTAGATCAGGGGAACATAAATTTTTAATGATTTTTAAATAAATGGATGTTATTTTTACAGTGTACAATGCCATGAGCAACATATTAATATTCTGCTCACATTACAACCTTATCAGAAGTGTGTGTTACTATTTGATATTTAATATACTTACAAGAGGACCTTTTGATTTGCATTTTGTCTCATAAATAACAAGTTTTAATCAAATACTTGCTTAAAAATTTTATATATTCAAGTATTTTGTAAAGCAACCTGAACAAAAAAACCTAGGGATGCTTCTTTTTCATCAATAACTCCTGCTGTTGTCCAATAATTTTATATATTAAATAAAACTAATGTTGAGTTCTTAGAAAAAGCATTCATGTATACTCATAATAATGAATTATTAAGAACCTCTGTGTGGAGAACTGTAGGCAATAGCCAGATAAAATAATGGGAAAATTAGAAAGTTAAAATGAGGATAATATATCTAGCTCAGAATACCAAAAGTCCAAGGCAGTACTAAAGTTCAAATAGTTCAATCTCTAGACAGATTTGAATGACTTTCTCTTACTAGCCCCAAACCTCACTCGGCTTTCAATGTGCAAATTCTGGAGCTCTTAATCATACTGTACCTAATATTTCCTCCTTGGTTTTATTTAAATATTTATAGTGAATTAAATCATCCCTACACACACACACACACACACACACACACACACACACACACAATGTCTTGCACCATTTCCAGCCTCATAGTGCCTCTGGCCAGTGCATGCATGCAGCTCTAGAACATGAGACAGATTATCAGTTTGCACTCCTGTCGTGGAGCTGAATACCAAGTTGCCTGGCTCTTGAAATGGGTGTCTTCTTGTTTTGCCAACTGGTACAAAGATCTTCCATGAGAACAAACCACCACTAATCCATCCTGAGTTGAGTAACCCTCATCTTGGCAAGCCCTTTCTCTTTGACCTAAGGGTTTGTTTAAGATACTTGCTACATGTTAGTATGTCAGACTATAAAGGAAATAGCTAACCATGTTTCCCTTTGTCTTTCCTTCTTTTTCTTTTTTCTTCATTCTTGCAGCCTCGGCAGAGGGTTCTCCATAAACACGTTGACCTTGTATGCTGCTGTCCCACCAGTGGGTGTAAGCATGGCCCGTTCCCCAGAGAAAGACTTCCTCGTGGCACTGCCAGAAGAGATCCTTGGAGCACTGACAGATTGAGTGGATTAGCTGAGAAAACACCTGTGCAGTCAAGATTATGGACTTTGGGAGGGAAAAAAAATCTTAGTTTGCTGTGGATTTTCATATGAGGTGCATAACGTACTGTGCCAACTTGTTCCAAGTGGTCATTGGCAGACCATTAGCTGGAAATTTCCTTCCAGTTTTCATCACTGTGCATAACTCAAGTTCCCCTTGGGCTCCATCTGTGCCCTGCACTAGACGTCCTGTTTTAGCATGGCAACCACTGGATTATTTCATTAAGTGTTCAGATGGCATGATGTTTTAGGGAAAAAAATACAAGAGTTCTGCAATCTCAGTGGAAGGGTTCAAAATTTTATGCCCTGGTAGGAATGTAAACATGTCTAGATTATGGTAGTTTCAATATCCAAAGGTGTTCTGCCCAATGCTGAAGCACTTTATATGAGAATACTACACTGAGATAAAATAGCACAATTGGTACATGTAGGAAAGCAAGTTTTTTTCTCTTTTCTTTATAAATCTTGTCTTATTTCTGGCTCAGACTGTCCAAGACAAACTCTACTCCTAGTATACTTGCAGTTGTTTGTGGTAGAGTGGTGTAAATATGGCCACATACTGTTAGATTTCACCTCTTGACACTTAACTGGATAACTGGATTACTTACAGCACAAAGGGATGTAGAATCAAGATGGTGACTGGAATATTTGAAGTCTTGGTTCTTTGTACCCAGGCACAACGTAACACATATCATAACGACACTCTACAGGATGCTTCTCTTTGCCTGATGTGTACATACTCTTGTCCCATAAAGGAGATCTTCCAAACACAAAAGATGATGGCCTTCTTTCCATCAAAGACCATTGTGGATTGATTCCGAGGGCAGCAGAATGCAATCTCCTTTAGTGGTCCAACTTCCACACTGGAAAACTCCCAAAGGCCAAGTTTAAGTCACACTGTTGGAGAGAAACGTCAAATGACCCCCACTGTGTGCTAGAGGAGTAAAACATTCAGCCCACACTAGGTTTCTTCCTCAGCATAGGATTTACTCTTCCCTTTAAATACCTCCTAGAATGTATATATGACTTTTTTTTTTAATTCTGACTAACAGCAAAGCACAGTCCTGGGAAACCCATCCATTCAGTGATTGCTTACCTGAACACTAGTGAGGTGTTCATTCACATTGATTGCCCCTTGTGATACATTAGCATCTTTTCCCAGGAAACAGAAACTTGGCTGTATCAAAAACCAAACAAAGTGTGTTGTGAGCACTCATTAACCTAACCTTAGACCAACAGGAATCAGAGACTAATATTTGCAATAGATGTAACAACTTCTGGAACACTTCCAGCATAAGCAAGCAAGACATTTTGCGTTGTCTCCAATCGTTCATTGTCTGTCTCCACTTAGAGTCTCAGGAAGTGGAATGACCAGAATGTGATGCACATAGGATATCTCCCTACAAGATGGCTCCTGTCATGATGTGGGCTAGAGAAGGGGATCCTGATAGAGAGCTCAGAACTGATCCTTACCATGAGATCTGGACTCTGCACAGTACCATCGAACCTACCACAGACCATAATTCTCTAAGAAACTGTCATTGATAATCCAAACCCAGGCCGACAACACTCCATCCCTATGGCTCATCCATTTGCCTTAGTTCCAACAGTGGGTTTTATGTATCCCTCCGTTCATTCTTTTCTTTCAGCGAGCAACTGTTGAGGGCCCACCATGTGCCAAGAGCTGTACTGGGTGAACTCTAGTGTATAAGGCACAGTCTTCCTGCTTCTATTGAACTATATCTTTCTCTCAAGTGCTCCTCTCTTTTCCCACAGGGAAAACTGAATTGAGACACCCACACTCACCCCTCCTCACCTTACCACAGAAACAGAAGAAGGTGTTCGTGGCAGACAGAAGGCAGATTCCTTCCCTGAATGAGTGGGTAGCTTCAGAGCACATATAGAACCTTGCTAAACAGCCAGCTAAGTTGAGCTAAGTTGATCAGCAGCTCATAGCTGCTTTTCTTGATGTCCACCTCAGTCTCTATATTTGCATTGTTTCTTTAGACACTACTATTTATTACTATGCTGGATTCTCTGAAATGCCAATTCCATAACGACTCCTAAAGACTCTGCATTGGTTCTAATAAATTCTATAAACCCTGCCAGGTGCTGAGATATTGTAGCTGGGAATTAACTAGTGCAGTCAGTGATATTCTGAGACTCCTGCTAACGCCCTTGGAAAACTGGATGACATTATAGTGTAGGTGTCCACTAAATGATCATGGGCTGTCATTATTTTGGCCTTTGCAAAATAATCTGAACAATTAAAAAGAGTCGCCTCCTTGTTTTGAGTCAGAGGAATAATGTAACATTACTGAAAGATAATGGGTAAAGATAGAAATGGGAAAAGGAAAAATGAAAAGCCCCTTAAAGAGCCCAGTTGAAAATGGTGTCTCTAAATATGCCTTAATGCCTGGCACAACCTACGTATTTGCATATGAGTCCATACTGTTTTCCAGTCTGTTTGGAATCATTATAGGTTAGGAAACATGGTGGCACAAAAATCTGTGCATGCACTACCAAAACCAGGAAAAAAATGGAGAAATTATTTCATTCACAACCTTCAGTTTCCTTGTTCTGTGGAGATCCCTTGTGAGATAGCTCCATGGTTACTTCTTGCTGTCCTGTGTGTGTTTATGTGGGGGTGTGGGCATGTGGGGGTGAAATTTTACCTTTCAGAAATCCAGACATGTCTATCCTGTGTTTTGTTTAGAAGGACAGAGATATAGGAGCTAAGAGGTAAATTCTTTGATATCTAAAGACTGTAAGTGATTAAGGCTTAATTTTTTCTTTTACTTAAACATGTGCTAACCCTTTTACTAAAAGGCTGACACTCACACTTATACAAGAAAGGCACTCCAGGGAATGAACTGAAATGAATAATTATCAAGCTCTCCAGAGTGCTGAGGGGATTAGCTCGTTTCAGATCCAGAACAGAATTCAAATATGCAGAGCAAATCATGCCAGTAGCTGGAGATTTGCCTAGGAGGGATAGGGACCCTATCAACTTCCTTTATGGGATGCGCCTTACTTTCAAATCCCTGCACTAGCTCCTTGACATGTACACCCACCAATTTGATTTCTACCTTCACAATACGGGTAACCATGCCACGTTCTCTCCAGAGTCACTCTGCAGCTGCCCAAACAGAGCCATACAGTCCTCAGTACTGAGGAATCCATACCATTTTTAACATTCAAGGGGGAGAGGGAAGATAAGAATGCCTATGAATATAAACTAAGATAAGAACCTCTCACAGACCCACCCCACACACTCTAAATGCCTTCTTTGTCTACAGATGTCACATAATTGGTTTTGGATAGCAACAATAAAGGTCTCAAGAAAGTAAAGTTTTCAAGACCTCCCCAACACTTTTTTTTAATCAAACCTCTTCCTCACGCATTAGCAGCTTCATCCTTTGCGATGATTTCTTCCGTGCTCTTTAGAGTAATTTTGCTACTTGACAGGTAGACTTAAAGCTGCCATAGGACTTAAAAATCTAATCTTTGAAAGTGACAAAAATTCCTTTATTCTTTAAAGGCTGTTTCTATTCATCACCTCTCCCACAGCCCACTCCACCCCAGTCACTTTTTGCTTTATTTTATGTGTATGTGTGATTTTTTTCTTCTTCTCATCTCTTTCTTGTCACACAACACTGTAGGTGTATTTCAAGCATTCTATAAAGGATGCAAACAGATGCACATATTCTCACCATTTTTCCTACTGACTAATAATTCAGTACTAAGGTTGACCTTGAAGGAGCAGGAGTGCAAGCCAATGTGGACCCCCATTTTCATCTCCAGAAACTCACTAGTCCGTGCTGATCATTAAAGCAATGCCAGTGAGATTAGAGAAGAGGGCAGGCCAGGAGATCTATATACTTGAGCACAGCTGAAGAGTCTATTTCAAAGGCAAGCAAGCCTCCATCTCAATCTCCTTAGATCTGCCTCTAATCCTGGAGCCAGAGAATGGGCCTGTGAACTCAGGTTTATCACTAGGCAGAATTCCTGGCAGCTTCACGGTAAAAGAAGACTGATTCAGTTCTGTTCCTCTGGTGATGTCTGTTAGCCAGAATACAGAAGAGGCTTCTGTAAGCTGTGGGTGAGAAAAAAAAATGGTCAAGTGTGCCTCCTTTGTGAAGGTGGCTATAGCGTGAGTCTCAATGCCTGTCCATCACTTTAGTTTCAGAGGTAAAAATCCTTGATGAGGAAGTGGGAAGGAATGAGCTCTATTTCTAAACTCTAAAATGTGTAGCATGAAACCAAAGTGATAAGATGAAAAAGGGAAAGACCATTAGATCCATGCTGGTCCCCTGCTTCACATCAAATGACCAAGAAATGATTTCTACAGAAGAGTGGAACCTGGTCGTGCAAGGTTTCATAAAGCTGATGTTCTATTGACCAGATAAGGCTCCTTACGAACCTTAAGCACCCAAGAATCCTCCTATCAGAAGCTTCTTCTTAATTACTTCAAGCATTAAAGGACACTAACACTCTCCACTGACTACCACTTAAAAGTCACTGATGACAAAATGCATGCTGAATCACAATTCACCTGACATAATGATGCCCCAATATTGTTGGTCTTTTGACAGTCCTTTTGAACACATAACATTTTCAAATTTTGGAGATAATGGCTTGGGGATTTGATCCAATGGATTGTTTTATTGTTGTTCTCCAAACCTCAGAAATTTCTGGTAGCCTTAGAAAGGATCTTAGCACTGGACCCTTCTGCCTAAACTGGAGCTGAAATGCTAAGAAATTTATTGAGCTAGGCAGTGGTGACACACAATTTAATCCCAGCATTTGGGAGGCAGAGGCTGATGGATTCCTGTGGCCAACCTGGTCTACAGAGCAAGTTCCAGGACAGCCAGGGCTAAACAGAGAAACCCTGTCTCAAAAAACAAGGGGAGGAGAGGAAGGAAGGAAGGAAGGAAGGAAGGAAGGAAGGAAGGAAGGAAAGAAGGAAGAAAGGAAGGAAGAAGCACTAAAGAGTGCTGATTGCCTGTCACCTTTTTCTCATTCTTGTAGAATTCAATCATTTGGATCAAAGGAAATAAAGAATTGAATCACAAAGTTTTTCCATATTAACATAGACAGAGCTATCAAATGTAGAATTCCAGTTTTGATTGTTTGGAGAGAATACACAAACCTATTTTGTGGTGTTGCATTTAATCACTACCACCCCTTCACAAGTTCTATAAAAAATATATTAAAATACTTCATACTGAAACAAAGCTTCTTATTGTGATAGATCATTATTTCACCTGGAAAGGAAAAACTAATTTTGCCTCCAATTCAATACCTGGCACTTTAGAGGTTAGTTCTATATCCTACTCACAAACTGAGCGTGTTCTGCTGCTCTCTCCTCAGAAGGGACCCCAACTTCTAAAACACCACAAAGGCCATGAAAGGACCTTTTAAACACACCAGATAGACTCTGTGCTCAACCACAGCTACAATAATAGAATTTGGAATTTGAGTGTTGCCACAGTCTTTGGTTTGAAGATTGTTGCGTTATATATGCATATATACGTAATCCAACTACATTGGGAGTTACCACAGACTCAGGAAGCTTTGGGCAGTTCTGTGTCTGGATCCCGTATAGTTAATTCTAGATAAGTGTAAGTTTCCTCACATAGGACCTGCAGAGGTCAAGTGTGTGACAGTTCTTGTACATATTAAAAAGTCTTCTGCTGGAGCTGTAAGTGTAGTTAATTTGGTAGTGTTTTCATAGCATGCACAAAGCCCTAAGTTGGATTGCTAGCACCACCTAAAGCAGGTAAACTGCTACATGCCTGCAATGCCAGCACTTGACAGAAAGAGACAAGGGAGAATCAAGAGCTCAAGGTCATCTTGGACCACATAGCAATTTTGAGGCTAATCTTCACTACATGGGATCACATCTTGAAGAAATAATCAGTTAAAAAGAACGCCGGTTACTGATGGAAACCTTGAAGACCATGCTAGTTGCTGATGGCTATTTATGTACAAATTGCTAGGACCTTGTCTTTATCCTTGTTTGGTTGGTTTTCTTTCTTTCTTTCTTTCTTTCTTTCTTTCTTTCTTTCTTTCTTT
>CAJQZJ010034450.1:189763-287857 GCA_907164525.1 Lophiomys imhausi
TTTCTTTCTTTCTTTCTTTCTTTCTTTCTTTCTTTCTTTCTTTCTTTCTTTCTTTCTTTTTTAATTAATTGAATCAAGGGCTCTGGCATGCTGGTCAAGTGTTGAGTCCCATGCTCAGGCCAACTCTTTCATCCTTATCCCACTCCTACCTCAGATCACCAGCAACCAAAGCCTTAGCTTCTGCAAGGCTGTAAACATCCACAAGAAAGGAAGACTTCTTCTGGCTTGCACTCACACTGAGTGATGGTAGGGCTCTGCATAGTTTGCCTACTTCCATTTTCCTCTCTCAGCCAGAAAGCACTGCCCTGCAAAGGCCATGCTGGAGGAGGCTGGTGTTCCCCTAGTAAAAGAAACTCACATTGCAGAGAACTGAGTAAGACGGGGGCCCTTTCATTTGCCTAGTGCACCTAAGTGGTGAGTAGAGCAGAAGAAACCAGCCTGTCGAAAAGCCAAGGCAGCTCAAATGTCTTGAAACTAATTCTACTGAAACTCTTGGGCCGCTGAATCACACTACTGTAGTTCTAGTTAATCCAACTATTTAATATTACTAGGCACTAAGTTAAATAGCTTTACACAAAATTTTAGAAAAGATCAATATTGTAACAAAATTACAGATTAGTAGTAAAAAACACCTGAGAAAAGAAACTATCGATCTGTTGTGCTTTATATACTTAAGTTATTCTTACGACTTTGTAGAGATTGGCACTTCACTGATAAAGGGAAAGAAACTATTCTGAATTCAAGAGCCCGGGGTCTCTGGGCCTTAGCCTTTCTAGGATGTTTTTCTGTCCCTCAGCAGAGAGCAGTCCCTCAAAATTGGGGAGTAGAAGGGGCTAATTGGAAATGTTGTCCTGTACCACATACCTATGTATTTTTGTCATGGCAAATTAGATTATGGGCTTTCTTAATGATACTGTTCCTCACTCTTGGCTTTTTCTACAAAACTATTATTACCAAACCTCTACTCCCAGATGAAAAGAGGAAAAAAATGATGAGAAAGCAAAACGTGGTATTTTACACATGTATGTGTGTTCCTGAGCACACTTACACATGAATGGTTGGAGACACACACACACACACACACACACACACACACATGCTTTTCTGAGATACCGGAGATGATCTGCAGAGCCATTGGTGATAGCATCCACCTATCCCCACTCCCCTCCCCAAGGTTCAGAGAACAGTGACCTACTCAGAGCTCAGTCCAGGCGAAGACTGAAGACTACCAACCTTCAGATTGAACAAGGTCATAGAGCATGGGTAGATAGCATGCTCAGTGCATCAAGAATTATATAGGCATGGTAGTTTTTTTTGTTGTTGTTGTTGTTTTTTTTTTTTTTTTTGGATCGAGCGCTATTGCATGTTAGTATTTGTTCAAGGAAAGAAAGAAGGAAAAAAATCGTGTGGTGTAAATTGAACAGAAGAGCAATGCACTCTACAGAGTCTGAGGGGGGCAGAGGATGTAGTTCCTGTGGTGGTGTGCTTGCCTAACATGTGTGAGGACCCAGGTTCAGTCTCCAGCACTACAAAAATGAAAAGAAAAAATATCTCCCCTCCAAAAAATAACAAAGTCTGAGGGAAGAAATATGATTTTTTTTAAAGAGACTGGTTCATTCCTTGACCAATGTGACTAAAACACATTTCATAACATAGTAGTCTATGGAGATTGTAGACATTATAGCTGCCCTAAGTGCATAATTAGAGCAATATTAGTTGTGTTGGTCTCCCAAGACTGGTTCATTAAACAAGAATTTCCCTTATCCACTACCCACAACTATTCTGCTTTTATTCTTTTTTTTTCTTTACTTTTAATCACTTTCTCTTTCTTCTTTCTTTCTTTCTTTCTTTCTTTCTTTCTTTCTTTCTTTCTTTCTTTCTCTTCTTTTACTCTAGAAAGGGTTCCAGGCCCAGACTTTGAAAGACACAACCAAGTTATGTGGCAAAAACAAGAGTGCCTTTTCCGCTGAATGTCCACATTGCTCCCGGGCTCCACGGTGTCCGATGTTTAGAAACCTTTCTTCTCTAAACATGAGAATTATTGTGCACCACAACTTTGAGCCACTGACTTATGTATCTTGAGCAGCTACCAACTTGCCAATTCCCTTTGGGTCTCCTTTATATTTTCTTAGAATATTTCTTTCTATTTTGGGTTTCCTTCAAGAAGCCCGGGAAGGGCATGATTCTTTTTAAATTGATAAGAATAAAACTGTACAGATTCCGGCCCACTTATACCCTTGAGCATGATCTCTATCAGGCTTGAAAATCAGCTTCATCATTTTGTACATTTGACTATTTTGTATTCAGCATTATTTGATTCCTTATGTGCATGGCAATGTATTAAAATGTGGGATTTCTATTACCGTGTAAAAGTGTTTTGATTCTGATTTTCAACATATATTCTTGGCAAAAAAAAAAAAATTGCATTAAACTTTTCATTTCTATTTTCTTCAGCTCATCAGCTTTGCAGAAGAAAAAGAAAAGTTAACGGCATTTCACTTTCCCTGTGTTAGCTAATGATGCAATTCATGGTGGAAAATTGTCCTCAATTATGCTGTGTTTCCTGGAGAAATAATGTATATGAGATGAATTGGTGGCTTCCCTCTAGCTCCCAGCACACAGAATCCCCCAGTACTGAATCCCACCAATGTGATTGCTTTTCTGTTCAGTGCTTGGGTATTGAGCACAGCTGGACAAAAGTCAGAATTCTTTTCATTCCCCAGACATGGTAACACATCAGAAAAAGAGGGTACCAAAGATCTTGGTTCACCAATTTGCTCTTATAGACAGGAGTCTTAAATGCTCACAATAGCATGAATGATAGCATTTCCCAAAACCTCATGTCCACATCTCTTTCAGGTGGTGACCACGTATAAGAAATCTGTCTTTTATCAATAGATACTGACTTGCAAATAACAACTCCCTCAGATGCCTGGTGTTAGAAGCCAGTGCTTCAGATACATCCGGCATAAGCTCTGGTGTGACTCATTGAGAGTCTGGATATCTTCCACGATCGTTCATATATGTTACATATACCAAATTTTTTATTTAGATTTAAATAATTTCTGGAATAACAAGAAACACCAACTAGAAACAAGAGATGGTTTTATCTGCTCTAAACTACTACTTTCAACCTCCGTGTTTCAGTAGGACATTTTAATAAACATGAACAGACAGCAAGATTTGACTCACTCTGGATTGCCTCAACAAGACCTGAAGAAAAGCAACTTTTCCAGACAGGAAAAAGCTCTCAAAACTCCTGCACCACAGGAAGACACCTTGCTTTCCCACGTTGTTGTGAATCCAGTGTTTGTTTTTGCTTTTATTTTCCAAAGCAAAGCCCGATGAAAACTCACTGAGTAAATACAGAAATCTTCAGAACTCTGCATACATTCTAAATCCAAACACATATTTTCCTCCATTTCTCTATACACAGTTTGAAAATAGTTAATGTAGCAGTCTTGTTTAGGTAGTCTCTTTAGAAGATATTGAAACCATAATCCCCAAATAAACATTCTCATCTTGACATTTCTGGGATCACTCATGATCATTATTCCTTCTCTTCTTGCCTCTTTCTTGTTTCTTAGTTCCCTCCATTGGTCTTTGTTAGTGTAACTTTATACAATTATGTTGGCATATTTTATACAACATAACTCAAATAATTGAGACTCTATTATATTATTTGTTAGACAGGCTTTATAACACAAAAACTGAGCAGTTATCACTCTATTCTTAACCCCCTAAATTAATCTGACTTGCCCCCAGCATAAATCTCAGAAATACTTGCATTTTGTGGCTTTCCTGCTTCAGCTGCCTCTCTCCTGATCTCTCTAGCACCTCTGCCTGTAGCTCAATGCCTCTACTTATTCCTCTAACTCCTTCTGCTCTAGAGAGCAGGAAGTCGAGCCCTATTCTCCCCCCTGCTCAGTGACTGGAAGTGAGTTGCTTTATTGACATATCAGGGGACAACTGGGGAGCAGTATTTATACAACATTGAGACAGATTCCCAGAACAAGGATTATAACCAGATATGGGGGGTATAGAAGTCAACATTTGAATTATACAATAACCTTATGCCTATAGGTCTTCCTGTAGGAAAGGAATTGGCCTCTCTCTTTTTGTTTGCCTGGATACATTTCTCTGTTCTCCTTTCAATGTGGCAGCATATCATCTAAACTTCCTCTTTCCTTCCTCTCTCTCTCTGTCTCTCTCTCCCATTTCATTTATCCTTCTTTCTTTTAGAGTGGAAAACTCATATATATTTCACCTCCACCTCTTGGCCCATCTTAGGAGCTTTAAAAATGTTAAATGGTAACCATAGATTCTGGATGCTACACCTTTCTTTGATGTGAGGACATTCTGTGGAAGATCAACCAGGCAAGATGTGATGGCAAGTGCATTATGGGAGTAGTCAACCATTTCCTGAGTTGTGTTTTAGGCCCACTCCATGTCTGGTACTGTAAATTTATAAACCTGGTCACAATGCTATAAATGGGGATGTCATGGGTCCTGGTGGCGAAGCTTCATGTGTTGATTTGATAAAGAGACATGGTACCTTCATCAAGTTGCCTTATAAAGAGCTATGTCTATCCTTCTATATTAATGCTACTGTCCACTTGTTCAGAATGAATTCTTTCTTGCAGTGAGTAGCAGCATCTGCAAAGATTCACATCTAGCCACAGTATTGAGAAGAGTTTTTGTTGGATGCTCAGCTATAAACAGAATATGTATAGCATCCCCTCCAAAGCTCAAAGGACACTGCAGAAGAGAGGGTGGAAAGACAGGAGAGGCAGAGGGAAGGTTGGAGTGTTGGGGAGTGCTGCTCTCAAGGCAGGACATGGCCATTGTGCTCTTGAACCTACAGCTTCTGTGATTCTTCGTAGAAGACCTAGACAAGATAGGGCCTGTTAACATGCTGCCAAGGGGAGAAAAAGGGTTCGTGAGGTCCCAACCTGCTGTGGGGATTTAGAAGCAGTTTATGATTGCTGAGAGAGGAAGAGATACTTTCTTAAGTGATGCAGCCAATGGTACAGTGCTCCAACTCTTGTAAAGATCCCTTCATCCATGCTCCTAAAATCAACCCTAATGAAACCCATTAGGCTGCATATAACCCCAAAGACATGAAAATTGAAGGAGGAGTACAGGGAATGAGGAAGCGGATCAGAGAATGTGGTAGGAAGACAAATGAAAATAATGAAAGGTGAGTATCATCAAAATACATTGTACATATGTATGGGATATGTATGGGAATATTATAATGGAACTCATTACATACAAATATTTACTAATAGAAAGCAAAAAAGAAATATCTGGAGAGCTGAGACAAACTTTAAACTGGATTTATATTCTTCCCAGTTCACTTTCTTTCTCTCTGATTGTGTCTCTCAAGCCTTCTATCCTTTATTGAAAAAAAATCTCTTCATAATAAAGAACAAGTCAGTTGTGTAATCTGGAGAAGGGGAAAGTGCTAGGCACCAAGCTCTCCTCAGACCTAAAATGGGCAAATTCCCATCAATGCCTCCTTATAGAGGCAATCGGAAGCCTTCTGGTCATCTCCAAGCTTGGAGCTACCTGCTTCTCTGCATAAGCATGGCAGTTATATTTGGATCAAGAGCAGGAATGTCTGTGAGAAGTTCATTTGAGACCATCAAAATAATTTGTTGACATGAGATTATCCAGAATCCTATAAAATCCTCATTTGAGACCTGGTAAAAGTCTACACAAAGACAGCTGTGCCTTTTATTTCTAGTCTTCCCTTTAGAAGATCCCTTGTAGATCTCAGCTCTTCTTCAATTAATTTTCACATCTCTGGCTCCTCCAGGGCTGCTTTTCTAGCTGCCTTTTTCTAAAGAAATCAAAAATGCATTCTAGGTTCCTGTTATTTCATTTTGTCAAAAGATGTCTCTGCTTAAGTAAGTTTGTTATTATTCTGAAGGCATTAGGGTTGCTATACTTTCTGTTTCTCAGATATCTTTTTTTTTTCAACATACAGAGACATATGCACATTGTCAAATAACTTTCCATTACCTTTTGCGGACAGTGGGAGAATATTGAAAACATGAGCTTATAGAAGCTTGAATAAAGGCAACCACGTGCTTCTCTTTCTCTGCAGACTGTGACAATACAAAGTAGGAGTAGATAATGAAAACTGTGTGCATTTGTTTCACAAGGAAAGATAGTCTCATTTTCAGGACACCTGCATACAACCTTGCCAAGAATCTGTTTTTCTCTCATCTCTTTCATTTTTTTTTTGTAACTCAAATACTATTGTGTCTCCATAACCCATAATATTTGTGGGGGATATCCAATAGATGGACAAAATACATGGGAAAACATTGCCAGATTTTCCTTGGCCCTTCACCAAACTTTGAAAGCACCATGGAGCCAAGTTTAGGGTACATTGTGTAACCCTGACACTTTGGAGCAGAAGGCCGGATCATAAGTTCAAGGCCACCTTCAGAACATCAGGGTGTCTGGGTGGATATGAGTTTGGTTACATGTTACACAGAAAATATTTATCCTCCACTCACAGATAGCCACTTCTCTTACTTCCAGTCTTCTTTTAGGAGAACCCATCAAAATCTCAGCTCTCTTCCATATAATATCCCCATTTTTTTTTTTGCTTCTCCATTCTTACCTGTTGTCCAGATTCCACCTCCCCAAGTCATACGAAGCTAGTAAACATTGAATTCCCTTCAGTGATCAATGGAATAATATGTTTCTCAATATTTTTCACCAACTTTTCTTAGAAATTCTTGTTCCAGGACTTTAGGATCAATGGCCAAAAGTGAATACATTAATGTGACTGCCACTGGTAGCTCAAATTCTACCTGTAGTAAGTAAGGCTAACAAGGTGTGCAAGTTTTAATGTGGATTCATTTTCTGAATATAGCTTGATATTAAACAGTGAACCAGAAGTACACATGGCACTGGGAAAGGTGTCAGGTGATTTAGATAGAACTGACATTGGTCCTGACTATGAACATCCTACATCCCTTGAAGCCCACTCCACTGGAGGGAATACATACCTGGTACTGTAAAATTGCTCAAAAGCATATACTTAGGGATCTCACAGGCCCCACAAGCAAAGCTACTACTGATATTTTGTTAAATAGACATGCAGTTACACTGCCTTCTAAATATTTGTGTTTCTAGCCATAGACTATGTAGCTCTCAGCCAGAGTCAAAAAAGTCAAAGATAGACAACACAGAGATTCATAGCCGGTCAAAGTCCTAAGAGGAAAGGACCACGAGGTGCTGAGTCCTAAGTCACGCATCTATGTTATCTACTCTGAGGCCCAGGGAACATCCCAGAATGTGGGAGGATTCCACTGTGAAAACCAGATGACAGGGAGGAATACTATAAAACTCAGAAGATACTCTTTTCTGGGTATGGCATGGCCACTGCCATCATGTATATACAGCAGCTGTGACCACCTACACAAGACCTACGTACACCAAAATCAAACACACAAATCACAAGAAAGTAGGAGGGGTCTAGCAGACTAGGTGGAAAGAAAAGGTTATTAACAGGAATGGGGGAGAGATAAGAAAAGGTAATGGGAGTGAATATCATCACAAAGTGCTGTATGCAAGCATGAAATTGTGAAAAACAAAAACCAGATTAAAAGCAAAAGAAAATAAACAAAATGCAAATCTTTTAGGCTAAGAAGATGAAGAAAAAGTCAGCAGAGAGAGGATATTCTTCTTTACATAAGTAAGTATCCCTTAGTAAACAGCAAATGCCTCTGGTCAGATAGTAATTTTAGCCTCATTTGTTGTCAAATGCCAGGATTGGAGAGAAGTTAGTACAAGGCTGTCCATGGTCAAGTAAGTCTGAAAGCACAGTCCAAGTTCTTTATGTTCTTCTAGAGACTCAACACTACACATTATCATAATAAAGGCTCTGAGAAGCCTTGCAGGAAATTATCTTATGAGTTTGTTCAGTACAGTATTTTCAAAATTCACTCAAGCATCAGCTGTCTTCCAACAGAGAATAGCAATTAACCTGTAGAAAATGCACTTTTGGAAATGCTGTTCTAAGCCATTTGGTGACTAAACAGCAGTGTTATCACAGTCAAGTGAGGGGACAGTCACTCAAGAAAGAGGTGCAGAAGACATAGCTCTGTGAAGAATACCTGTGGGGGAGTGGGAGAGAAACAACTGGACAATTTGCATGAAAAATAGTCACAGAGCCGCTCAGTCCCTTGGCCTGTCACTTCCTGGTCTAACTCTTTCTTGGGGATGGATTAAACGTAGTCCAACACTTGGAGAACTTCGGCTAAGGCTTATATTCCTCTAGATTTTATTCTTTTGATCTGGAATATTAGAGCCTTGGACTAAAGAATCCAATATCCCTTTACAGCACACATTCACCCCACTTCCATCTATATACAATCTAGTATTGCCTATAGGCTTTGCTTTTAAGAACTATGCAATCTGTGGGAGCTGAAAGGATGATGGTTCAGCAGTTAAGAGCACTGGATGCTCTTCTAGAGTACCTGGATTCAATTCCCAGCACCCACATAGCGGTTCACAACTATCCGTAACTTGTTCTAGGGGAAACCATGTTCTCTCCTGGACTCTACAGGCATGAGGCACATAGGTAGTGTACAGACAGATAGTCAGACAAAACATGTACATAAAATACAATAGCAAAAATAAATAATATACAATCCTGCATGTATACAATCTAGAACTGTCTAGCACACTGCAGCTTATCTTCCTTCTTCAGACTAAAAAACAGTTTTGATCTTATATATTTTGTGTCTCACAAGTGGTTTTCCAATAAAAATAAGAAATTGGACCACAATTTGAGCAATCACTCAAGCAAGGAGGCCCAGAGTTGGTAACTTCAGCAACATAAATAGGTGTTGATTTTCACTGATGAATCCAAAATAATCTTTTAAAAATTATTCTTAGATGCACTAAAACAAGGAATGATGAAGTATTTCAAACAGTTTGAAAGAACAACTGACATCAGGCCTGACAGTAGGTAGTTGTCTTTTGATGGTAATGAATTTAAAAATTAAATTAGCGGAGTTAGAATGTGAATTCAGACTATATAATGAAGAAGTATTTCTAACTCCTAGGAGATGCTGTTTCTAAAGGGTGTTTGTGTGTGTGCACATAAGTGTTCTCAAGTGATAGAAATGCTGGTGGAAGAAAAGATTAAGAGGCAGAGACTATTTCAAAGAAATACCTAACAGACTTTCCACCAAGTTCATGTTTTTGAGGCTGGATAAATTCCCACCATGGTTTTTCCTTGATATTTTTCTAATATATTCCAAAATGTTGAGTAATACTACTATATCATGAAAATAGAATGAATTTTAAAATTCCTTAAGATAGTTTATTACATTTTGAGAAGTAAAAAGTATTATTAAGCCAGGTGTGGTGGCACACACCTTTAATACTAGCACTAGGGAGGCAGAAGCAGGTGAATCGCTGTGAGTTCAGGGCCAACCTCTTCTACAAAGTGAATCCAGGACAGCCAGGGATACACAGAAAAACCTATCTCAAAAAAAAAGTATTATTAAAATGAGAAACAGTACTGATGAGCAAATAAGAACAGTCTCTTAAATAAGACTTGACTTGATTTCTTCTACCTAAGAAAATAACTCTATTCACTGAGTGTGTGCTATGGTTCAAGTATCTTGCTATCTTACTTAACCTCTACAATATTTTGTTATGTTTTAATCCTTTTTACAAGGAAAGAGATAGTGGAAAGGGTCTGGATTCTTAGACCAGATCATCCAGCTACCCTAGGCACTTCTGACTTGGAAACCCTCATTATCAACTATTAGACAATATACCCCCACTTACATGAGCATGTAGTATGCATAAGACATTATACTAGGCAATTAATCCCTTGCATAGTGACTCTTAATCGTTTTAAGTCATGAAATGTATTTGTTAGTTTTTATTTATTCCTGGTTTTTTGAGTCAGAGTGTTACTAGTAACACTCCAGTAGAGATCACTCCAGTAGACCAAGCTGATTCCAGACTTGTGGCAAATCCTTTTACCTGTTTCCTGAGTGCTAAGATTACAAACATGGAATATTATCCCCATATCCATTCTTGTTTTTAAGTGACACATTAAATTGCATATACTCATGAGGCATATATAATATGGTATTTTAACACATCTATGTAATATGAAATGATCAGTTAGAACAATGACATATCATTTCCTTGTGTTGAGAATGTCACAAATCCTCTCTAATAGCTAATTTTAGACATATAATTAATTATTAGCCTTAGTGTTACCCCACTGTGTTACAGTACATTTAAAATGTTTCTCCTTGCTCAACTGTACTCTGATGCACAATGTTTATAGAACTCTGTTAGAAGCTACAGGTAGTCTCTTTGGAAATGTATCAGCATTAATATCTTTTTGTTGCTATGTTAAATTTCTGGGACCAATAGCAACTTATAGAAGAGTTTATTTTGGCTTATTGATCCAAGGGAGAGTCCCTAATAGCAGGGAAGGTATGGCAGCTATAGAAGCAGAAAGCTGAGTGATCATTGCATCTTTAACCACATGCAGAAAGTAGAGAGCAGTTTGGGTTAAGGTTATAAACTCTCAAAGACCACCCTAGGTGATGTACTCCCCCCAGCAAGACTCCAAGATCTAAAAGTCTCATAACCTTCCCAAACTGCACCACAGGTGTTCTAATACATGAGCCTGTTGGGGACATTTCTTATTCAAACCACAATAAACACCCAACATTCAAAACTTGGTGTATGCCCTTCAGTGGGAAAAAAAAAAAGACCTTCCAGATGCTTTCTGTTTTGAGAATTCTTGCCTTAAACAACAATATAGAGCTTAATTGATGGAGAAGAAATGTAGATGGAAAAACAAATATGGCCTTCAACAGAAAGCAAGGTGCTTGTCACAGGAAGTTAGATACAGTTTGAAGAGCCTGTGACTACAACAGAAAGTTGACTAGACAAGGGTAGGGTTTCATGAAGAACAATGATTGCATTTGCTCAGTGGAAAAAGAACCAAGGAAGTTACACTCACTGGATTTTTTCATTCTCTTTAGGCAATTGTAAACTGACTGTTTGGTGCCTTTAAAGACAACCAAAAGACCAGTTCATTCACATTCATTTGCCCCTAGTAAAAAACACTGCTGTTGCATAGTTTCTACAATATGAACTTCTGGCAACAAAGTATGCTTTCTTGCTACCTTTAATTTAAAAAAAAAATAGACCTAGTCTCTCAAATGCTGAATCTAGTCTCTGTTTTCTGACACCGATATTGACGTTTTCTCTTCAAGTTGGGACTTTGGACTTTGTGTTTTCACAGAGAGTATCAGCTATGACTTTTTGTGGGGTTTTTTTTTTTGATTAAATTTTAAAGCACCTTTTGTCCCTGTCATGTTAATTTCACTAACATTGGGGATAGGAGGGGTGTTAATAAGAAACCAAGTACGTATCCTGTGCTTCACGGGATATGATTTCCAGCTTGTCAATTCCTTTTATGTTTATAGAAGTGCTTTTTATTTATTTATAAGCTATTTATTTCCATAAAGTATTTGAGACATTCATTTAAAAAATACCATAAAATAGAAAGCTAATATAAACTCAGAAGCAGAGAAAGAAAAGAGTAATTAGAAGATGACTAGAATTAAATTGTAGCCTCTCTACTTTATCATTATCAAAGAGGAGCCACGGATTTCACATCAATGTCGGAATACTCAACATGTGACTTGATACAGGATTTACAGTATCCATAAAAATAAATGTGGCTGTATCATGAAGAAGAATATTTTTTTAAATCACATGAATTTTTAAAATAAAATAGCAGAAAGTGTGCTTAATGTGCTCAGGGCTATGACTCCAAGCCCTGCAAGATGAGTTCAGTCTTTTCTGATGGGAATGGAAAACTATCACTTTAGGGAAAGGCACATTTTCCTTCCCATACAAGTCTGAGGAAAAAAAATGTCTTAATGTGTCTTTGTAGGTAGGGTTCAGAATGAAGCAGCAGACAACATCCCTGAAGCATATACAATAAAAGTTTCCAAATAGCTGTTTCTTATAAGGTCCCTCGAAGGCACTGAAGGGCAAAACAACTACATGCAACCAGGTGGAGAAAAATTCTGTGGGGCCCAAAATAATATGGTCTCAGTTTATGAGCTCATCAAATCTTAAGGTTACCTAAAGGATTGAGACCCACAAATGAGCAAGATATTGTGGTCATGAATTCAGGCCTCTAGCAACCAGTGTCAGTCATAATAGTCATGTTTGGAGCCTTCGTAATGTGACAGGCATTTGAATGCATTGCTTTATTTAATCCTTGTAATAACTGCAAGGTACAGAATTGGTCAGGACTCTTTTGTTCACATGGGACTCAAACAACCTTAGGCAGAGAAAAAGAGAGAGCTTATTGGATAGTATAATAGGAAAAGTACAAAGCCAAATGGGCCTTTTGGTTCTATCTATCAATACTCATAAATTCTATCTTTTTTGAAAGTGGGAAAGAGGGTATATAATAGACCTAGGCTTATACAGAAAGATGAAAAGACTCCTTTCTCACATCTCCAGACCAATCCTGGAACTGAAGAAATAAAAAAAAAAAAAACTACCCTAGTCAGGGTGCGCATGAAGACATGTCCTTCTAAATGGCTGATCTCTGCTAGAAAGGCCGGTCCATAGATTTACAGCACAAGAATTTCTTAGAGTTAGGTGGACAAGCAAGCAAGCAAGGCAGATGGAACAATCAAGTGGGCTTTGTGCTAATTACTATTATCTCAGCATTGCAGAGTAGAAAATGGAGGCTCAGAATAACAAAAGGTTCAGAACAGAGTAACCAAGATGTGATTATAAATTTAGTATTAGTCCTGATGGGTTACATAATGCTGTTGTCACACACAAAAAAAAGAAAGAAATTTGAAATTGCAATGGTTGGCACAGCAAGCATGGATTCTTGGGTATTTTACTCCCAGCTCTGGTTGGTGGTTTTGCTCCTCACAGTACTCACATGCAGTGATATAGAAAGTTCTGACATCTGGAAAACTGGGATCATATGCCCAGGAAACATCAGGAGGAATGGGCATGAAACGTCAAGAGCCATGGCCCATCGGAAAGGGTGAGTCTCATGACCCTGCTTATCTTGCAAGACAACTGGGCAGGCTGGGATGTGTGTAGAAATAATTAATTAAATTGTTTAACAATATTTATATTATCATTGATTGATTGGCAGCCATTAATCCTTAACCAGCCATTATAAGTGAGTACACACAGACACCATGTGGATTTTAACAAGCTTTGGCCTGAATTGGGCAATCTTGGCCCACCCAAACTAGCTCTTAATTCTATTACCCAACATGACCCCCCACACATACATACGTCCCCGCGGACTGCTATTCTCCACACTATGCCGATGTTCCTGGCTATGTGGAATGAGGTTCTTTTTTCTAACCCATGGTGTGTGTCCTCCTTCTTCCTGCTCCTGGCTGGAATGAGCTAATCGTCTGTGTAAATCATAGGGTTCCTGTTCTAATCTCAGGAAGTCCCGTCTTCCTATACTCTTTCTGCCCGGCTAACTGGCCATCAGCGACTTTTATTAACCAATCTAGAGAATGCCTCAGAAGGGGCAGTAACCAGATCCCAGCATTGAAATCAGCCTATCAGAAGCAATATTATTAGACCTTCCCTCAACAGATGTGAACATGGGTGTCGCTGTGCATGTACTATATCAAACTTTTACATCACTTTTATTACAAAATTAGCTTATACCTGGTGCACGTGGGTCACCTTCCTCCAAAGGATTAGTTTCGAATGGGCCCTGGAGCAGGACAAGGCTCTTTAACAGGCCCAGGCTGCCATAAGATCTTAAGCCATGTGATTCAGTAGATCCAATTACAGTTGAGGTGTCAAAGGCAGAAAGAAATGCTGTTTAGAGCCTGTCTTACTTAGGGTTTCTATTGTGACAAAACACTATAAGAAAAAAGCAAGTTGGAGAGAAGAGGATTTATTCAGTTTATATTTCCATATTGCTGCTCATTATTGGAGGAAGTCAGGACATGAACTCAACAGGGCAGGATCCCAGAGGCAGGAGCTGATGCAGAGGCCATGGAGAGGTGCTGCTTCCTGGCTTGCTTCCCCGTGGCTTGCTCAGGCTGCTTTCTTGTACAACCCAGGACCACCAGCCCAGGAAAGGCACTACCCACCATGGGCTGGGTCCTCCCCCATTGATCACTAATTGAAATTTTTTCTTACAGCTGGATCTCATGGGAGCATTTCCTCAATTGAGGCTCCTTCCTCTATGATGACTATAGTTTGTGTCAAGTTGACACACAAAACCAGCCAGTACAGAGTCTTTAGCAGGCCTCCATAAGTGAGTCACAGCAGAGAGAGACCCTTGGAATTCTGGAGGAAGAGCTTGCTTGTCATCCTTAGACAACTATTCTGCCTTTAAAAGCTTGTGATCTGCTAGAGGGCTTACATAAAATAAAAACTGAACATCTGACAATGTGTCAGCAAGTTACTATGCAACTTGAGTTCCTCATTATGGGTGTCCTCTGACCTACCAAGCCAAAATGTTGGGCTTGCCTAACAGCAATCCATCATCAAATCAAAATGATGTATATGTGACCAGGCCCGGGCAACTTTTGAAAGCCCAAACCAATCACCTGAAGAAGTTACCCAATTCCCTTCAGTTCTACTCTTATTTCAGTGCCGTCTGTCCCCAAATGTGTGCATGCCCTCAAGGAGTATGGTCTATAATTTGTAAGGAATTGGAGCCTAGGGCTCAATTCACCCATGATTCTATATTACATGCAAGCACCACCTGGAAGTATGTAACTACAGCATTCTAGCTTCTTGTGGGCAATTTCAAAGGACACCATTGAAGTGAAGTCTTCACAGTGGGCAGAACTTTAAGCACTGTACAGGTTTATTCCATTTGCATAGAAGAATGGTCAGGTGTGAGTTTATATACTGTAAGCTATATTCATGGACTGTAATCACAAGATTTGGAAGAAATATGGTTGGAAAAATGGTGAGAAAGACATCCATGGAAAAGATATATGGCTACATCACTCCAAATTGGTAAAAAGATATGAGGATAATGTGTTACATGTACATTCCATGTAACTATTCAAAGGGTGAGTTCCGTGGAGGAAGAATTCAATACCAAAGCAGACAGGGTAACTGTTTTGTGAAGAGCATTCAACCTCTTTCCGCCATCCATCTATGTCATTGCCCAATAGCCCCATGAACGTATTAGTTATGGCATTATAGATGTTGAAGAGATACAGAGAGAGTGGGCAGCCAGTGGGGACTGTCCAGGCAGCCTGTTGTCTGTCATTTCTTACTTTTGGAAGCTGCTGGCTCTCCACTTCCTCTATATTCAGATATATTTATCCTTTTCAGGTCTCTGATGTGATTGAAGATTAGATAGCTATAGTCTCACAGTTAAATTTTAAGTTGTTTAGGAATTAAAAGGATATTCTAGCTCTAAGAAGATGGTTTTAAGTTCGTAATGCAAGTTATGATGGAAACCAAATTAGGTAAAACTTTAAACTCATTGAGATAGAGAGACAACAGAATATTAATATCAGTTGCCAAATACATATGGACTAAACATTGGGAATGTATGTTATACCTTATAATTTTCATAATTGAGGCCTAATTATTCAAAAAAAAGAATTATGCATTTTGGGAGAAAAGGTAGAGGGTGGGAGGGTGGGTAGGAGGGGTGGTAGGAGGGGGCTGTGATGGAAATGTAACTTGAAGTAATAAATAAACATGTAAAAAAGAAAGAAAGAAAGAAAAACCAGGGTGCCAGCAGGGCTGACTATGCAGAGGGATAGGAACCTGGAGCTCAGGAAGATTTTGTCCGTGACACTCTGCCCAACGGCACTATCACCCTAACTCTGAGCAACAACAAGATCTCCCAGATGAAGAATGGTTCACTTTCCTAGGTTAAGTCTCCTTAAAAGACTTCTGTGATTTGTGTTGCCTCTGGGGGCCAGGTTGATCCCCACAATCTGTGCTGCCCCTAGTAACCTTGTGCATGTTGGTAATCCAAGCAGTGCCTACTGAAACCAGAGATGTCTGTGATCCAAGCTGCTGCGGGCTGCTATGGGCAGGGATGTTTCTTTTGCAGTTTCTACAATATCCATGACTGTAAACCCACAACTGAGAACGAGAGACTTGAAGGCTTCTGTGACAACCTTTCCCCAACCCCAAAAGAAAAGAAACAGTCCAGATATGAAGCTATTGAAAAGAATGCTTTAAAATTGTGATAAAGATGCTGAAGTGTAGCTCTTTCCAGTCGATATCTTCTGGCAGGAAAATAGAAAGCATTCAGTTTACTTTAAGGGCTTAGCTACTATGAGTTTGAACACGCTCTAGCGAGTGTAAGGGCAGCAAAAATTGGACTGGAAGGGCTTTTTTTCTTTTCTCTTCTTTATTTTTTTGGGGGGCATGGGTAGAAAGGTAGGAGAGTGAACCTAAGAAGAATGGGAACGGAGTGTGATCGGGGGTGTTGCATAAACTCCCAAATAACTAATAAAAATATTGTGTTGGGGAGGAAAAAGAAAGGCCTAGAGGATCTCGGTGAGTTTGAGACCAGACTGATCGACAAAGAGAATTCCAGGACAGCCAGTGCTGTTACACTGAGAAACCCTGTCTCAAAAAACCAAAAAGAAGGAAAAAAAGAGGAAAAAAGGAGCCCATTATATATATATATATATATATATATATATATATGCATACACATATATATTTATTTTTATATATGCATACACATATGTTTATTTTTATATGCATATATATATGCAAAGATCATGTGTCTAAACTGCAGAGCCTTGTGACAGCCCCATGACAGTTACTTTATCAGTGAGATAGAAATCCAGAGACAGTGGTTTGAGCAGAGCCTCTGCACCCTTTAAAGCAAGGGTTTTTTTTTGTTGTTTTGGGGGGGTTTTTTGGTTCTTTAATCTACCAGCTTGACCTTTGCACTTCCACCCCCATAAAGACAGTCAACAATACCTTAGTAGGTGGCCTTGAAGCACTAACATCATCCTCTGACAACTCCTCACACATTGTAAGCTACACAGAAATAGACTCCTGCTTCGATCAATATTTGGATGGAAGGCAAAAAACTGAAAAGAAATTTTAAGCATAGCAAGGAATCCTGTTGTTCACTCAGGTTTCTCTTTTGATCATAAGTCAGTAATAACACTTGCCCAGTAGAGAAGGAGGGGCTATTTGAAAAATATTATTCCCACCCTTTGCAACACAAAGAAAGCCCGATTTCTAAGTTCTTATTTCACACATTACACTATGTGAAATAAGAAGGATTTTAGCCATATAGTACAGGATAACTATACTACAGCCAATGCACTAAAGAGAACAGGAACATAGACCTTGTTACCTGTCCCCATGAGACACTTTGCCCTAGTGGTGCTGCCTTATAGGCCCCCAGTGTATGAGGAGGCTCTTGGCCCTCATATGACTGCTGAACTGGGGCAAGGGACTGTTATGTACGGACACGCCACTCCAGAGGAGTGGGTTAGAAGGGATAGGGGGTAGAGGGAGGGGTGGAAAGAGGGCACTGTGATGGAGATGTAACCTGAAGTAATAAATAAACATTTTTTAAAAAGAATTTAAAAAGAAGAAGTGTAGGGAGTTAGATAAATTAAATTAGATTTAGAAAATATATAGGAGTTTCTGATAATGCTCTTCATGCCCCGAATTAAGAGACAATATCAGAAACTCCTATATATTTTCTAAATCTAATTTAATTTATCTAACTCCCTACAAAGAAGGATAAGTGCTACAAAATCCCACTTGTGTGAAGCATCTAAAATAAAACCAGGTGCAAGAGGTGGAATAGCTGTTATCCATGTCTGAAGGGAAGTGAAATTAAGAGGTGTGATTCAGTGAACATAAACCTTCAGCTACTTAAGATTAAGAAGTTCTGGAGTGAGGTGTAAGTAATAAATAAACATTTTTTAAAAACATGAAAGAAAGAAAAAAGTTCTGGATCTGTTTATTTTTGTTTGTTTGTTTGTTTTACTACACTGTGCCAACAGTTAATGAAGCTATATTGTATACTAAAATCCTCAATAGACTAGAACACAAGTAAGGTGTTCTCGCCCTACCCCTAAAAGGGCATCAGAGAAAGGAAGAAGCCTTTACAGGTAATAAAATGTTTATTATCTTGACTGTGGCACTGCTTTCATAGATGTATGAACATTCAAATCAAATATATATATTATATTATATATACTATAACTAATTTTATACATTAAATATACAGACTTTTTGCACACTAACTCTCAATAAAGTGGTTCTTTAAAAGAAACCATATAGTATTTTCAATTAAAATAGAATGGGTTTAGGGTGAATTTCAACTCAAGTAATAACGGTAAGTACTAATTGTCAACTTGGCACAGCCTTGAATCACTCAAGAAGAGTCTCAAGATTGCCTAGATTAAGTTAGTTGCTGGGCTTCTCTGCAGGGCACACCTTGATGGCCTTAATTGAAGTCAAAAGAGCCAACCTGAAAGTGGGTGGCACCATTTAGTAGCTTGGAACCCTGCACTTCACAAAGTAGAGAAAGTAAGCTAAGCACTGAGTACTTCTCCCTGCTTTTGGCTGTGGATGTGATGTGATCAGCTGTCTCAAGTGTCTACCAGTAGGACTTCTCTCCAATGATGGACCATGCATGGCATAGCGTTGTGAGCTAAAATAGCCCCCTTCTCCCTGAAGTAGCCGGCCGTCAGTGTATTTCATCGCAGCGACAGAAATGAAAGTGAAACAGATAATTATGCCCCCATCCAAATTTCCAGTGATTTGCAATTTACTCAAACAGGCATGCCGACGCTGACTGCCATAAAATAAAGTATTCCACTGAACTAAGGGAGTGACCAAATACACATTTTACACCTTAAAAACCTATCCTAAGGAAAGCTGTTATGAAGTCTAAGATATGATATCTATTTTGGACTCATTGTCTTACAGATTCTTGCCTTGCTCAGCAGTGTTATTGAGATATAATGACTGTGCCCTTTGGTGTCCTCATTTCAGATATATAATTTAATATTTTGAATAAATGTACAGGTAGGCTGGTTATCTTCAGACATTCATTTTCCCTCCTTTCCTCCAGATCAGTCAATATTATCCCCATCTCTGCAACAGACCATCTCCTGTGGCCTCCTCTTCCTCTCTGTGTCCATTGCCGTAAGACCACACAGATCTCCTATAGCCTCCCTCACTACCCTATCCTTCTGCCACAGATGCCGACTTCCTCGGGCATTCCCTGGGAACCTACAAGCCATGACAATCAGGGAAGCAGATAGGCCATGGAAGCAAGTATGTGATCTTTGGCTATTCACCCTCCTCCCTCTCCTGTAAATTCAATTGTCTGGTCTCCTACTAAGCTCTGCAGCAGACTACTGTCTATGGCTTCTTCTTCATCTCTACCCTCATTCCGAGAGGACTCAGCAGGTCTTGGTGGCACACCCTGTTTACCTCCCTCCTGTGGACAAGTCAGCACCCCAGCCTCTTCTAGCTCATCTCCAATCATAAGTGTCAGCTGCCAAATACCAAGAAACACGGTCTAACCAGAACAACCAGGGGCCAAACCTGGCAGGATCTTCAAAGCATTCCCTATTAAGCAAGCCACAGTTAGCCCACACACATTCTCCTAAGAACAAGAGATGGCAACAGGAACCAAGGAACAAGACACCCACCCAATAAAGAAAAGACCAGAGCCAGGCGTGGTGGCGCACACCTTTAATCCCAGCACTCGGGAGGCAGAGGCAGGCAGATCTCTGTAAGTTCAAGGCCAGCCTGGTCTACAAAGTGAGTCCAGGACAGCCAGAGCTGTTACACAGAGAAACCCTGTCTCGAAAAAACCAAAAAAAAAAAAAGACCAGATATTAGCACCTAGAATTCCAATCATCTCAACTCTAAATGCCTAGACACCAATGTAAAATCAGAATCAATAAGTGCCATGACAATATTTCTCCACAAAAGCTCACCAACCTTACCACAGCAGGCCCTGAGAAATGCAACATAACTGAAGCACAAGACAAAAACTACAAAATACCCTTTATGAACATGTTAGAGGTTCTTAAGTAGGAAATTAATAAAACCCTCAAATAAATCTATGAAAACACAAACTAACAGTGAAATGAAATGAAAAAAAAAAAGAGTTCAAGACTTGCAAATGGAAATAAAAACAATAAAGACAACCCAACTGAGGGAAAACTGGAAATGGAAAATTTAAGAATTCTTACAGGAAACTCAGAAGCCAACCTCACCAACAGAATACAGGAGATGGAAATAGAATTTAAGGCATTGAAGACAACATAGATGTATTGGATATCTTACTCAAAGCAAATATTAAATCTAAAAAATAAAAAATCCAGGCACAGAATATCCAGGAAATCTCGGACACTATGAAAAGATAGAATCTATGAATAATAGTAATAGAGGAAGGAGAAGAAATCCAGGTCAAAGGCAAAGAAAATATTTTCAACAAAATCATAGAAGAAAATTTCCCCAACCTAAAGAAGGAAATGCCTATCAAGCCATAAGAAGTATACAGAACACTAAGTAGACTGAATGGGAAAAGAAATTTCCCCACATCACATAATAACCAGAACACTAACCATACAAAACAAAGAAAGAATATTAAAAGAAGAAAGCAAAAAAAAAAAAGACCAAATGACATATAAAGACAGCCCTATGAGAATAACATCAGACATTACAGTGGAGACTCTAAAAGCCAAAAGGGCCTAGACAGATGTTCTCAAACACTAATGTCATCATCCCAGAATACTTTAGACATCAAAACTTTCTATCACAATGGTTGGATAAAGACATTTCATGATAAAACTAAATTTAAGCAGTATTATTCAACAAATGCAGTCCTGCAGAAGGTCCTAGAAGGAACACTTCAATGTCAAGAGGCTAACAACAACCAAGAAAACACAAAGAATAAATAATTTCAGGTCACCAAACCAAAAGAAGAAAAAACACCCACAACAGCAACAATATAATGAGAATCAATAAACACTGCTCACTAACAACAGTGCCAATAGTCACAATTTTCCAATAAAAGGACACGGGCTGGCAGAATGGATTTAAAAACAGGATCCATTCTTCTGCATCTAAGACACACATTAACATAAAGGGTATACATAACCCTGGGGTGGAAGAATGGAAAAAGATATTCCTAGAAAAAGAACCTAAGAAGAAAGTTGCTATAGCCATTTTAATATTGCCAAAATAGACTTCAAACCAAAACTAGTCAGAAGAGATAGGGAGGCACACCACACACTCGTAAAAGGAAAAATCCACCAAGAGGATATCACAATTCTTAATATCTATTCACCAAAACCAAGGGCACCCAGGTTCATAAAAGAAACACTACTACAGTTTAAGTCACATATTGACCCTCTCACACACTGACAGTGGGAAACTTCAATACCCTACTCTCACCGATAGATAAGTTATCTAGACAAAAGTTAACAAGAAATGCTGGAGCTAACTGGCATCATAAACCAAATGGACCTAACAGATATTTACAGAGCATTTCACCCAAACACAAAGGAATACACCTTCTTCCAGCATGTCACAGAATTTTCTCCAAAATTGACAACAGATGTGTACACGAAGAAAGCCTCAACACATACAAAAAAAAAAAAAAGAAAGAAAGAAAGAAACTGAGATAACCCTCTGCATCCTATCTGATCACCATGGATTAGAGCTGAGTGTAAATAACAATAGAAACAACAGAAAGCTTAGAAACTCATAGAAACTGAACAACTCACTGCTGAAGGAAAAATGGATCAAGACAGATATTAGAAAAGAAATTTAAAACGTTTTAGAACTAACTAAAAATTAAACCAAATTGTAACCAAACTTACAGGACAGAATAAAGGCAGTTCTAAGAGGCACGTTCACAGCACTAAATACCTACATTTAAAAAATGGAGATTTCTCAGACTAGCAACTAAACAGCACACCTGAAAGCTCTAGAATGAAAAGAACACTAAAATAAACACCCAAGAAATAACCAAACTTAGGGCTGAAATCAATAAAATAGAAAACAAACAAAAACAACAATAACAACATAATACAGAGTCAATGAAACAAAGACTTGGTTCTTTCAGAAAATCCATAAGATTGACGAACCATTAGCCAAATTAACTAAAAGGCAGAGAGAGGAGACTCAAATTACAAAATTAAAAATGAAAAGTAGAGTCCTGCATGTGGCCTGGGGAGGAGGGAGCAAACCTGAGATGACCCCCAGCCTGGTTCCACACATCCTGGGTGGGCAGACCTTGCCCAGGACAAGGTCTGAGTGGGGCATAATAACTTTTGAGATGAACCCAGGCACCTAGAGTCTCCAAGAACCACTAAGATGAGCAAGTAAATGATGGAAAGATGGAAGAGAAAGACAGGCAGAAGATGTGTGCACAATGAAGAGAAGCAGAACCGGAGACTCAAGGGTCCTAAGGAACAGCCTGGTGTGAGTAGCCACTGATCCCTAAGGTCATAGTACATTCTTGTCCCATGATGCTACAAGGGCTATGTCTGGGACCTTGGGCTTGCAGCAGCAGTCTGTTACCACCAAAGGCAAACGGCCATCCCAGGTCTTGGCTGCCCTGCCTTGGCTTTGAGTTGGCCCACCCCAACATCTACCCTATCTGTGAACTGCTGATAAGGTAGTTGGTCTATGAAGAGGCTGGTCCTACAGATCCAAAGCTGCAGGATCTCCATGACACAGGAGAACCACAGGATATCTGAGAGGAAGCCAGATGAGGATCCAGGGTTGATAGTATAGCAGAAGCCAGGGGCCTCAACGGAGACCAATGACTCATTGCAACGAACATTTGCAAGTAAAGAAGTGTGAGTATATGGTAGGACACATTGTGACACACTTCAGCTTTCACAACAATATTCTTTTTACTTTTTTTTGGGGGGGGAGTTGCAAGGGCAGAGGTTGGGTACTAAGGGATGGGAAGATGAGTGGGATTGGGGTACATGATGTGAAATTCACAAAGAATCAATAAAATGTTAAATTTTAGAGAGATCAGAAAAATATGTGAAAAATGGGACACAGCAACAGATAACAAAGAAATCCAGAGAATAATGAGGACATACTTTAAAATCTTATATTCCATCAAATACAAAAATATAAAACAAATGCATAATTTTCTTAATATATTATCACCTACAAAAGTTAAATCAAGATCATATAAGCCACTTAAACAGACCTATAACCTCTAGTGAAATAGAAACAGTCATTAAAAGTCTCCCAATCAAAAAATATAACCCTGAGCCAGATGGTTTTAGTGCAGAATTCTACCAGATATTCAAAGAAGAGTTAACACCAAAACTTCACTAATCATTCTCCAAAATAGAAACAGAAGGAATATTGCCCAATTCATTTTATGAGGCCACTGTTATCCTGATACCCAAAGCGAAAAAAAGGCCCCAAAAAAAGAATTACAGACCAATATCTTTTATGAGCATAGAGACAAAAAATACTCAATAAAATACTTGAAAACAAAATCCAAGAAGAGATCATCCACCACGATCAACTAGGTATCATCCCAGCGATGTAAAGATGGTTCAACACATATAAATCATTAAATGTATCCTATCATTTGAACAGACTTAAAAACAAAACCACATGATCATCTCATTAGATCCAGAAAACGCCTTTGAGAAAATCCAACACTTTTTCATGATGAAAGTCCTAAAGAGACTGGGGATACAAGGGGCATACCTCAACATAGTGAAGGTAATTTACTGAAAGCCCACAGAGAATATCAACTTAAATAGAGAGAAACTCAAAGCATTTCCACTAAAATCAGGAGCAAGACAAGATTGTCCACCCTCTCCATACCTATTCAATAGTACTTGAAGTCTTAGCTAGAGTAATAAGACAACTGAAGGAGATCAAGGGAATACAAATTGACAAGGAATAAGTCAGAGAATCTTTATTTGCAGATGATATAATAACAAACATGAATGATGCTACAATTTCCACCATGATACTCTAATAGCTGATAAACACTTTCAACAAAGTAGTTGATTACAAAATTAACACAAATATCAGTATGCCTCCTATACAGAAATGACAAACAGACTGAGAAAGTAATAGGGAAACCTGTCACAATAGCTTCAAATAATATAAAATATCTTTGGGTAACTCTAATCAAGCAACTGAAAGACTTGTGTAATTTAAAAAAGAACTTTAAGAAATTGAAGCAAGAGATTGAAAAAGATATCATAAGGTAATAGGGTCTCTCATGTTCATGGATAGGTAGGAATAATCCAGTAAATATAGCAATCTGCAGATTCTATGTAATCTCCATCAAAATCCCAACACAATTCCCCACAGCTCTTAAAGGACAATTTTCAGCTTCATATGGAAACACAAAATTCCCTTAGTAACTAAAAGAACCCTAATAATAATAATTTTTTAAAAACACTGGAGGGATCACCATCTCCTATCTCAAATTGTATTGTAGAGCTATAGTAATAAAAACAGCATGACATTGAGACAAAAACAAACACATTGATCAATGTAATAAAATTTAAGACCTGGAAGTAAGTCAGGATCTTCAACAAATGATGCTGGTCAAACTGAATGTCTGCACACAGAACAATCCAAATAGATTCATACTTATAACACTACACAAAACTTAACTCCAAATCGGTCAAAGACCTCAAAAAAAAAACATCAGATACATTGCACCAGATAGAAGGGAAAGTGGGGAATAGCTTTTGACTCATTGGCATAGGAAAAGACTTTCTAATCAGAAAACCATTAGCACAGTTACTAAGAACAACAATAAATGAGACCTCATGAAACAGAAAAGCTTCTGTAAGCCAAAGGACACTGTCATTCTGACAAAGTGGCAGTGTACAGAATGGGAAAAGATTTTTATCAACTGCACATTCAATATTCAAAATACATATCCAAAACCTATAAAGAACTCACAAAACTCAACAGCAAGAAAAACAACCCAATTTAGAAATGAGGTAGAAATCTAACAAGAGAAATTCAAAACTGGAAACTCAGATGACTAAGAAACACATTTAAAGGGGCTCAACATCTCTAGTCATCAGAGAATGAGCATCAGAACCATTTTTGAGATTTCCCCTTACGCTAATGAGAATGACCAAAAACAAATGACAGCGCTTGCTGTGGAAGCTGTGCAGTGACACTCAGCCATGGCTGGGGTCAGTGCAAACTCATACAGCTAGTATGGAAATCCGTGTGACACTTCTTCAGAGAGTTGGGACTCAATCTAGCACTAAATCCAGCTATATCACCCTTAGACCTGTACCCAAAGGACTCTTCATCCTACCACAGAGACATTTGGTTACCCATGCTCATTGCTGCTCTATTTATTATAGCCAGAAACTGGAAACAAACTAGATATCTGTCAAAGGAGGAAAGAATAAAGAAAATGTGGTACATTTATACAATGGTCTACTGCTCAGCAGTTTAAAAGAATGAAATCATAAAAATTACAGTAAATTAATGGAACTATGAAAGAATTGTCCTGATTGAGCTAACTCAGGCCCATAAAGATAAATACAGTATGTATTTGTTTATATGTAGATGCTACCTATTAAGTCAATGATAACCAAGTTACATTCCTAGAAATGTCCAGGGTATTTCCAAGGCTGTTGGTGGTTATCCACAAACTGACAGTAAGGTATATTACTGAATACAACACCTACACAACTCATTGAATATGAAGAAGTCAAGCTGGTGCCTACATAGAGACTTCATCCCTATGGACTAGTATTCATGAAACTAGTAGGTACCTAAAGGATTAGGAGGAGTGATAGATCTCCCTAGGAAGAGGAAATATAACAGATGGTTATAGATGGATGAGGAAGACTGGAATCAGAGGATCAAACAGGGAGAGGGAGAGAAGAAGGGCTCAGGGAAGGAATACAAGGAGGGACAGCTACAACGAAATGATATTTGAAGGTTCATATGGAAACCTAATATAGCAGAAGTTTCCTATTACATATATATATTTTCTAATATATATAATATATATATGAAAGTAATCTAAATGAAATAGCCAAATACAAGACAGAGCCCAGAGTGATCATCTCTTGTCAGAAAATGAAGCTTCCAGTACCAGGAATGACTTACATTTGATGGAGTTCTTTGCCCAAAGGGGTTCCTTGGGAACTTTCATACAACCCAAGCTATCTCCAAGGCTGTTGGTGACTATCCCCAGAATGACAGTAAGGTACAATATTGAAGACAACACCTACACAACTCATTGAGCACAGAGAAGTCAAGCTGGTGCCTACATAGAGACTTCATCCCTATGGACTAGTATTCCTGAAACTAATAGACCCTACATATGCTACCAAACGAGGAAAGGTAAAAGCCAGCTGAGCCACAAATCATTCAACCTGCAAGATATGATGCTTCCATAGTCACACAAAGCTTTTGGGAGAAAACAACCTATATCTTATTTGACTTAAGGCCCAGTCCATGAGGTAGAACCCAAAGCTGCTTGGATAATCAAGACCTTGAGACTAGATTGTCCAGAGACCTAGGGTAAAGCCAAATATTGTTTTTCTACTAAAGGAAAATAGCAATAAAATGACTCCTAATGACATTCTGTTAAACTCAAAGATGTGTACCTTGCTCAGCCATCATCAGAGACACTTCCTCCTGCAGAAGACGAATACAGAGACCCACAGCCAGATAAAATGCAAAGAGTGAGAGACCTTGGAACATTCACCCTTAAATAGAATGTCTCAAAAAAATCTCTTCACGAGGCTTAGGGAACTCTGAGGAAGAGGTGGCAGAGAGATTGTAAAAGTCAGAGGGGATGAAAGGCACCAGATCTAAGCCATCTAAATACATCAGGGCTGCTGCACATATGAACTTATAGAGGCTCTGGGAACAAGCACAGAGCCTGTACAGATCTGCACCAGATGGACTCCTAGAGCTGAAAGGAGAGGTAGACACATGCTTACATTCCGAACACAGACACTATCTCCAAATCATAGCCATTCACAAAGGACAACATTAGTTTTCTACAAGGGAGACTTACTGGGGAAATAAACTACTCTTAAGTGTAGATAGAACCAACTCCAGTGGGCCAACAGGAAACAAACTCAATGGCATCTTTGGGGATTCTTTGTCCCATAATGCTGCCATGGCCTTTATTGTTTTTCCTACCTTACAGGTCCTCTGCATATATGTTACAGGTTCTGTTTGGGGTTTTTATGGGATTCCTGTGTGTGTGTGTGTGTGTGTGAATGTGTATGTCATATTCTAATTTGTTTGTTTTTTATTTATGTATGTATTTTTTTTCTTAAACTCCAGTTTGTTTTCTAAGGAAAGACAGAAAGGGTGTGGATGCAGATAGGAGGGGAGGTGGGGAGGAACAGGGAAGAATATAGCGAGGTGAACCTATAATCAGAATATATTGTATGAACCTATTTTCAATAAATGAAATGTGTGTGTGTGTGTGTGTGTGTGTGTACCAAGTTAGCAAACACCACTGCCATCTAATTTTGGGATAATTTCATGAGAAAAGAAGAAACTTTTACCTAACAGTTACTTCACTGCTTCCTGTTAGTCTTTTCCTACAGTGCTTAACAATCTTTTATCTACCTCTGTCTGTTAGAATTACCATTGTGGAACATTTCATATGAATTAAGTTATATCACATATGCCTTTTCTGAAGAACTTATATATCCATGTTGTAATTTATATTGAACTTCATTCCTTTTGCTACCAAATAATATTCCATTTCATGGATATACCACATTTCATTTATCCATCTCTCAGTTGATAGAAACAACTCCAGGTCAGTTTTTTCCACTTTTGATTATTCTAAATAACAGTGCTATAAACACTCACATGCAACTTTTTCTGTGGACAATTGTGTTGTGTACTAGTTTTCAACAGTATTAAAGCTTCCATCGTGGAGGAAAATTTCTTAAGACATACAATGGGAAACAGAAGGTGAAACAACAAATATTTTGAGCAGGGATTTTTTTTTTCCAGGTAGGTGAAACAACGGGATGATCTAGGAGGGGGTTAAACACTGCTCTACAGAAATTCTTAAGATAGAAACAACTCAAAATGGTTTCAGAAAGACCCTGAAATTTACCAGATTAGCTAGGCTTCTCCCTCCCCAAGACTGTATAAGAAGTAGAGACTGCTGAGAGTCACTATCAGACAAGCAGAGCTTTCTAGAAGAGGCTCAGATCAGCTGCCTGGAAAAAACAAAGACAAGACAAGCTACTTGAAGAAAACAGACAAGTCAAACTGCCTAGAAAAAACAATCACCAGCCAAGTTTCCTGAAAGAGTCTCAGATTAACTGACCTACTTGGAAAGGACATTCTCCAACCTATAGACATCTGTTCGTGTCTCACCAGGAAGTGTCATAGAACAAAACATACTGAGGAGTAGAGTTGCTGAGTGTTAGATGAATATTCCCTTCACTCTTGAAGACCCTCAGACCATTTTCCTGGATGACTGAACCATGTCACATTCTACTAGCAGTATGTGAGACTTGGGATCTCTCTGCATCCTCTCTAGCACTTCTTATTTTGCAACTCTTTGATAATAGCCATTGTGGTGAGAGATATTTCCATATTGTTTTACTTTAGGCCTCTAAAGTGATGATGATAGCGAAATTCTTTCACATATTTATTGTTTATTTATGTACAAGAGAGATGGTCTCTTGATATCATTTGACCATATTTTCATGTGATCAGTTGTCTTTAATTTTGTAAAAATATGTATATATTTTAGATCTAAGTCACTTATGAGATGAACATGAATATTTTCTCCTGTTCTATCTGGTTTCTTTTGCCTTTTTTACAGTTTCATTTGTGACACATGTGCTTTTAATTTTGACTTAGTTCCAGCATGAATAGCCCAGTTTGTCTACTTTCTCCCTTTTGTCCTCTGTGTTTTGTTTTATCTTTTTCTAAAAACAAAACAAAAAAAGAAAAACTTAACCCCCCAAAATAAAGATTTATTCTTAAGTCACCTTCTAAGACATTCATAGTTTTCAGCTTCTACATCTAGGTCTATGACCCAATTTGAGGTAATTTTTGGAAAAAAAAGGATAAGTGGAGAGGTCCAGTTCTATTTTGTATGTTTGTATGTTGTTCCAAAATTAATTTTAAATGACCATTTACCCCCAATCCTGGCACTCATATCAAAATTAATCATAAATGTAAGAATTAGGTTGGCTTTTACATCAGCATGCACTATATAAACCTTTAAAAGTAGCAACAAATTACATTGATTTGTTTATTTGTTGGTAAGTATGTCATGTTAGAAATTTGGAAAAAGAACTGCAAAGTAGTGGGTACATAAACTCTAGAACACGACATCTTAAAGTTGCTTTGGAGATGTTTCTGTATTTTATAAAACACGCTAGATTTCAAATAAAACACTGAAGCCCTACATCTGCAATAAGTAGCAACTTGATGAAAGTTAACCCGAATCAGGCCTGGAACCATGAAGAACTCATTGAACCCGAGTGGCACTCAATTGCCACAAGAGGTCTGAATCCAGTAGAGCCATTTTCCAGACAAGGAGACTGAGGTCAGGAGAGGGTATGTAACTTGGTCACTCACACAGGCAATAAACCACGTTTGCATCTCCAAGTCTGAAACAAAATGATTCTCTTCTGGAGGGCACGTAGATGTTGAAGAAACTGCCTGTTCATCGATATAAAAGTCCAAGTTTTCACTTAAGACTGAGTCCGTAGCCCAGTGCAGTCCTCCACAATCCTGGATTTTCTTTGAATGTTCCATTTGACTTCTCAGATGGATGCAAAGCATTCCATCTCTTTGAGATGTGTGTTTTTAGAAGTTCAATGTGCTATCTATTGTGCTACAGAGCTCATGTGTGCTTATTTTAAAATCATCATTTTATATGAAAAGATTGAACAAGTAAGGGAAAAGACAGTGTTCTTCAGAATTTGAAGATAATTATGCCCACAGAGAAGTTGTCAGGCAGCTCTTTGGTCTCCTGGGTAACATATTAGAAAACGAGTCTGGGCTAGGGTGCAGCTTAGTAGGAGAATTCTTGTCTGACACAATGAAAGCCCTGGATTTGTTGCCCACCACAACAAAAAGTTTGGTATTTCTTGGTTACCTGGTTACCTCTCTTCTCAATTGTAATCAAAATGTTGCCAAAAATGTGCACATTACCATTTTTTAAGTGCACTTGGTTTCTGTTCTTTTGTTTGTTGAAATAGGTTTATATGTATTCCATAGTGATATCAAACCAACTATCTGTTTGATAGATCTTGAACTTCTAATCTTCCCGTATCTACTTCTCAATTGTTGAGATTATAGTCATGGGCCATCATGCATGAATTTATGGGGTGCTGAGGACTGAACCAGCGCTTCAATCCTGCTAGGCAAATACTCTACTAACTGAGCTACAGTTACCTCTTTTTAAAATGTCTATATACCTGTCCATATACCTCTCCATATACCTCCATTTAGGAAGCTGTCTGGTCCTAAGATTTCAACCAAAGTCTTGCTGTTGCTGATGGATAGACCACACATGTCCTCAAGAATGCCTACAAAACAATCTCTTTTAAGCATATCCTATTTCTGTACTGAGTTACATTATAAAAGTGAAAAGATATCTCGATGGATACAAAAACTAAAGCCACAACGTGCCATCTTGAAGCTAAGTACATCATTTTTGATGGAAAAAAAAAAAAGAGCCAAAGTCACCAGGAGGACAGTGTCCAGGACTCAGGTGAAGATCATGTGCAAGTGAAGAAGTTAGGCACTACATCCATTATGTAGCTGTCTCTAATTTCTGAATCCAGCAAGATATACATCATCAGGCCACACCCCAGAGCCCAGAAGCTCAAAGGGAGAATTAAAATGGTGTAGATTATTTATTTTCATCTTTGAGATTACAAAATAATCATATATCATTTTCTCTTTCCTTCCTTCAAACTTTCTCATATATCCTCCTTAATCTCTTTCAAATTCATAGTCCCCTTTTCATTAATTGTTGTTACATACTTATATGTGTTTATATATATATGCATGTATATTCCCAAATACATAGATACAATCTACTCAGTCTGTATAATGTTGAGTGTGTTTTCAGAACTCACCATTTGGTAACTGGTAACTAACTGGTGTGGTCTTCTCTGGGGAAGAATATTTTTTCCAGTTAAAATAAACAAATACATCTGACCAGAAAGATCCATAATATGGAAATAAGCATCCTTAATGAATATGTCTAAGGCAAAAAAAGTGATAGAATTATTTGTTTTGAAAAGATAATCAACTTGTAAAAGACTAGAGTTTAAAATGCTTTTCTTGAACTACCTCCTAAGAGAAGATAATACATAGTAGGAAGACACTCACCCACACCATTGTAGATCACTGGATACTGTGCACTTCGGACACCTGAGAGCATGACTAACATTGTGAGGATGTCTGGCAGAGCCATAGGGAACCTACATTTCAACCTCTGATTAAGAACGCTGGTGCTCAGTGAAACAGAGAAGCCCCATTAGGGATGGACAGTTGTTGAGCACAGGGGAAATGCTCCCTTGAGATATCAAGATCCCCACAGGGGACTTTGAAGGAAGCTAAGGTCTTGAATTATGTAAAGGAGGACGAACCAGGGAAATCTGAGTTTATCATTGTTATACCTTTGTTAAAATACACGATAATTGAAGGCCTAAGGAAGATATTTCTTTTCTTCTCTTCTTCCTCTGTCCATATATATGTAATTGGCCTAGTAAAAACAAATCAACTAATTTTATGTGCACTTAATTAAAATGAACTTCTTCCTTATCTTAGCAATAGTGCACAATGCATTTTAACAAAATTGTGCATCATGCCTAACCTGTAAACGCAGATAATCATACTTACTTATTTATAAAGTTCTTTGAGGTTTGGGGATGAAAAGCTCCTTTAAAGTACAAAGCATTAATTTTTGTAACACGAAATGAACATAAATATATAAATATATGTTTATACATACATATATATGTATGTTTTCTTTCTTGCTTTAAGTCTTTAGTTGCTTTCTTCATAGAGCCACAAAAACCAGCCTTCAATAGGCAGTTAGGATTGGAGATAACAGAGCTCATAAAGTTAATGTGAATCCACAATCCTAGGCAGGCATGAATCAGCTACTCCTTTTGAAAAGGTGAGAAATACATTGACAAAGTATTCTGTACAAATGAACTTATTTCAGTAGGTGTACTAATAACTGTGAAGGGTATGTAAATTGTGTTCTATTTATAGATCCCTTATATCCATTTTGGACCAGGACAAGTATGTGAAGCGCTAGGATAGTCAATCATTACAACTAACCATACCACAAGAGAAAAACGTGCCAGTTGCTAGGTGATGACTTTCAATCTATCATTTTAGGCAATAAATATAAGATGAAGATATGAGGAAGGAAGCTCTTCATAGCTAAAACTCTGTCTAAAATGGCTATTATTTATTGCACAGAACTGAAATAGGATGAAGTTAAGAAATCCAACGTATCAACCCAAAAGCCAAGATGCCTCACAATGAAGACATGTTTCAAGGACAAACCTAAGGACAAATAGTATTTATAAGGTGGGCAGAAAGGATGCAAGTTGGAGTAACCTAGGCTTAATTGTGTCACTTATGATGTTTCAAATCATTAAAATGGAAAGAAAAATACTCATACAATGTCCAGCGATTTCTTTTTTATAAAAAGAAGAAGATTCTCTCAACAGGTGTCAATTAAGTGCAAGTGGCAATCATCTATTAGGCACAACGGCATGTGCACAGGTTATGTGAGACCTTGTTCTCTTGTCTGTGACAGCACAGGAAATTAGTTAGGAAACAGGTAGGGAATATGAGGATAATAGTTAGGGAATAATGCAAGGTATTAAAACTCGCTGGTTGAAACTGATGTCTAGCATAAAGCAAACAGTGAATGCTAGCTACGTAATAAAGAAACATGTCATACAGTGTATTCTACATGTATAGCTATTGCTGGCTGTATAAGATAAGAATCCATTGAAGTTGATGGAAATCTCAGATCTCTAAAACCCAACTGAGATTTACAATGCACAGAAAGCCCTTCTGCATAACCTATTTGCTTTAGCAAGTGTGAGTTTAAAACATGGGTCTTCCACTTGAGAGTGATTCAGAGTTACCTGGAGAAGTTCCCACAGCACAAATCACTAGGGGCCAAAGCAGAAATTCTCACCTATTAGGTCTGGAGAAGAGAGTTCATATTGCATGCATACACCTAATAGATTCCTGCACTGTGAAGCATATATTGAGTATCTCTGTCCTAAACTGTTAACATGACCAAATTAAGATCTGGGAAAGGGAACACTAGCTGGTAGCATTTACCTTCTGTGCATTGTGTCACTGTCACTGTGCTTCCAATCATGTCTTACAGAACACACACATACGAGAGAGAGAGAGAGAGAGAGAGAGAGAGAGAGAGGAAAATATTGTTACTTATAATGAGAAATAAATAATATAGATTTTGGCCTTTGTCCATGGCACAGTGCTGCTAAATCTCCTAAAATTTTCTGAGAAGCAGGGTTTCTAGGAGAGTCTTTTGTTCCAATATTTGGTCTTCGACTCTAGCTCTTGACACAGGGCATACAATCTCTAGGAGTAGAAATCCCCATCATTCTAGTGAGTGAGTCTTGGTGGGCTTCTGCAGGAGGGTGGCCACTAGGAACACCAGGCCATAATTAGAAGCTTTTTAGTATTTTGGAACTTGAAAATCTATACCTACCATCTAGGAAGAGGAAGAAAAGCTAGAGAGTTGGTTAATTAGTGATTATTCCTGAAGCTACGTAAAGACCCTTGTACTAGGTTGTGAAGGATGGAGCATCCCAGAGGGTGTGGAACCTCTACTGCCTTTCCCCATACCTTCCCCTAGGTATCTCTTCCTTTCAGCTGTTCCTGAATTGCATTCTTTTGTTATTAATTGTCATAGGTGCTATATTGCCAAGAATCCAAACATAATGTGCCCACTGGTGCGATAATGGAAAGTTTATTATAGGGGCAACCAACAACATTTTAATTGGAACTGAGGCTTGCTCCACAGAAAATATATGACTATTGAATGCTTGGCCATAAATGGGCCATCGCTATCAGCCCATCTCAGGCTCAGGAAACATCACAGGAGAGGAATGGAAAGAAGGTAAGATGTGGAAGAAGGAGTGGACTGCCATGGAATGCTGTATTCTAGGCATAGCATGAGCACTTGGAACCCACATCTGTGATTCCTTCCACAAGACCCCCACAAGACTGAGTCTGTCAATGTATGCCAAAGAGGTTCATGAGGAACCACCACTTTTAAAGACCGATAGCCATT
The DNA here is from genome assembly GCA_907164525.1 of Lophiomys imhausi. Taxonomy (NCBI): domain Eukaryota; kingdom Metazoa; phylum Chordata; class Mammalia; order Rodentia; family Muridae; genus Lophiomys; species Lophiomys imhausi. The sequence goes on from CAJQZJ010034450.1 coordinate 224,130, forward strand.
TTATGGTTGCTAGAAGAGGGAGACACATTTTCTTAAATGATCCTATTTTTAAAAACATCCCCTCACTTATGCTCTTGTAAGCAACCCTAATGAAACTCATTGGGTTGGCACACCCACGAAAAATAGACATGAAAGTCGCAGGGGGTGATAGCTGGGAAGGGAAAAGGAATCAGCAGGAGTTGGTGGAGAATAAGAGAAGTTATCAAAATATGATCAAAGTATATTATGTACAATTATGGAAATGCTAATGTAATGAAACCCATTACTATGTATATTGAATATATGCTAACAAAATCTTTAAAAATCAGTAGAGCTAGATAGTGCTGCATGAATTCTGAAGCCATTGTAACAAATAACCTATCCTGTAAGAATGGTCATGGGTGCCACCAATTTATATCCAGTCAGTCAGTCACAAGGACAAGTCACAACTCAGGACTTGGGATTAATATGTGAAGTGGAGGCAATCTTGTAGGAATGAAATCTTAAGCTCTTGCTATCACCAGATAGATAGTGTCAGAGTTAAGTTATCAGACACCTGGTTGATGCCTGCAGAAAACTGATATATGGGGAAAAGGAGAATGCCTCAGGATCAAAGTATGAAGAATGAGTGAGTTTATAAGGAAAAAGAAAGAGTGTGTGTGTTTGTGTGTGTGTATGTACATGTATAAGTATTGGTATGTTTATATGAAGGGGCTCTCTATTTTTCATGTACAAACACAAAAAATATATTACCTGTATTTTATTTTATAGATTAAAAAAACAAGACAATAGAGTTGAGTGTGTATGGTAGTATATCTGTAACCCTGGCACTCCATTGGGGGAAAGAAGGAAGCTTGTGGAGTGAAACAAGTGTGAAATTCATGGGGAGACATTGTTTCCAAAAAAAACTAGGCATGATTGGGCACACAGCTGTAGTCCTAGGGCTGGGGAAGATGAGGCAGAAGTGATAGGAATTTGAGGCTAGCTAGGGCTATTTTTAGAAGACTGTGTGTGTGTGTGTGTGTGTGTGAGAGAGAGAGAGAGAGAGAGAGAGAGAGAGAGAGAAAGAGAGAGAGAGAAGAAGGACAGACAGACAGAGAGAATCAGAGACAGAATCAGAGACATGAACAGAGATAAAAAGAAGAGGAAGAAAGGAAAGAAGGAAGGGAGGGAGAAAAAGAGGTAGGGAAGGAGGGAGGAGGATCATCCTAGAACTAAGCTGAAGTAGTTTTTATTAAAAACGCAACAACAAACAAACAATTAAAAAAAGTAAAATCTTTGCCTGCATCATATAAATACTAGAGGGTTAGAGTGAAGACCTGACCCCTGGACAGCCCCTATCCATGTCTGCACTTTGGGGCAATGCCATTTTTCATCTCAGCCAGGTGTTAGTCACCTGGGAATAGTGAAAAAAGACTTGCTTACAGTTGGAAGAGCCTGAAAATGAACTGATCTATGCTAGAAGACTACGACATGCCTTCTGACCTGAGGTCTTTAAGGAAGGGTAGCATTGACTGACCCTGTTCATGTTGGAAACAGGGTACCTGTGCTGGAATACATGGTTTTGTTGCCCGCGATGACCCTTCACAGTGATGTGGGTGGCTGTGTCTCCCTAATGGCTCAATGTTAGTTGCAGCTGGGGTAGAACCCGACTGGTTTGACCCTCCATATCAAAAGAAGGTGAAAGGAGGCGTTTCAGAATTACATTTTCTCTTCGGAGGCCTCACACATTTTTCCATGACTCTTGACCCCCCAATAACAGTTATAAGAGCCAGTTGAGAGTGTAAGTCAGAAGTGTCTGCTGACCACAGCAAACACAAAAAGATGAGAGTTTCTCTTCTGTGCACCCTGCTCCTTCCTCTCCCTCCTGCTCCTTCTACTTTCACCCTTCTCTAATTCCTCCCATTAGGAAGAGACGTTTGGACACAATGCCAAGGTGTGTTGCTACCAAGAAACACCTTCCTAGTGATAATTTTGAGCCTATGAAGATTGACTTCAGGTTTTTAGCTGACCAGAGACTTCATGTAACAAACAAGTCTGGTTTTCTTTTCTTATCTTTTCTGCTTTCCAGTGGATATATTTTACATGGTGTATATCCACCATACATAGTGATGGACTTCGAACACACATTTTCATCAGCCATGTCGAGCATTTTGACTGTATTTACCTCTCTGTGCCTAAGGTCTCTCTAGAGCTCCCATGTGTCTCTCTAACTGTGGGAATAGCATTATGTTGAGAGCTTTTCAGCTTTTGGCTACAATCACTCCTTCTGTGTTTCTCTTCTTCCTTACATAAAAAGATGTCCACCGTATCCAAATTGTGACTGCAGACACATTTGTTAAACCAAGCATATTGCTGCATACCTGTTGCCCCTAGCACTTAGAAGGTGGAGGTGAGGGGGTCAAGAGTTCACAGTTATCTTCAGCTACATAGTAAGTTCAAAGCTACATGAGAATCTATCTCAATCTACCTCCCCTCATCAAAAATAATAATAATAGAGGAAACAGAAAAACCCCATCCACTCATCTTGAATCTCTATATATCTCTGATTATGTATCTCTGTGGATTAAAACCATTCTATATCTCACCCCTCAAAATCAGGCATAACTCTAATATCCTATCAGAGTTATGTTGTTGTTGTTTTAGCCCATTAATTAAAAATCTTTTTTATTGGTGGTCCTCAAGTTCCTCAGATTTGATGCTGAATTTGATACCACAGACCACTTAACGTTTGAAACTTTCTCATGCCATAAATTTGTGACACCTCTCAATAATTCATCTCACAATTTACCAATCATTGCTTCCTTGTCATTTGTCCTGTTTTCTCCTCCCTTAATTCCACATTTGCAGAAATTCCTTTTTAGGCACTTCATTTCCCCTTTGCAGTCTGATCCACTTGCAGAAATTCAATAGCCGGTTTGTTGAAAGAGTCTCCACTATCTTTATCTGAAGCTCGTAGCTCTGGAAAAGTTTGCTGTTTATTGGACGTTTCCACCTGAGTATCCCATTAGGACCTCAAATTCAACATGTCACTAAATGAATTCTTCATTATCCTTTCCTTATCTGTTTCTCCTCTCTCTTATATAAAACCACAGCGCTCATTAATCATTCCAAATCGATGCCTTGACATCATGTGACTCACAATTGATTTGTTTCAATCCTGTCAAGGCAAGTACATTCTTTCTACTTATGTAAATGCCTTAGGGGTGCATTTTACATACTACACCTAACATATAAAATTTAGTACATTTTGAGATATACATATACATATGTGTGTGTGCGTGTGTGTGTGTGTCCATGAAACACAGAAGATAGTACATATAGACATTATCATTGAAGTTCTCTACCTAAGATTCCCCTTCCGAGCTGTCCTTATCTCCTCCTTCCCGAGTCAACTTGTGTCTTTCCATCATTATAGGATATTTTTCCGGATTCAGAATAATAAATATATTTCTTGCTCATGATCAACATTTGTGTTGTTTGATAAAGTATGTATTTACATCTTTGGATAAAATTTCAACTTGTTTATGAAACATTCACAACAACTATATGTGTTGATAGCCAGTAAAGTGTTAATTGTTTCTGGGTTTTGAGAATACTTTACATAGTCTGTATACAAACCCTTTGCCAGATACATGATCTATAAATATTCACTCCCAAGTTTTCTCTTGGTTCTTACATTTTGGGTTATTTTTTTTTTTTGACAATGTCTCTTAAAGAGAAGTTTATAATATAATGCCTTTTTTTTCTTTCATAGATCATACTCTGTGTCTAAGAACATTTTGCCTAAAGTTATAAAGATTTCCTCTTATGTGTTCTCCATAAAGTTGTATCATTGTAAGTTTCACAATTATCTCTATGATTCATTTCAGCCAACTTTGCATCATAGGGTTTGATCAAAATTCCTTGTTTTACATATAAAATCATTTGGCACCATTTGTGTAATTCTTCATTATGTTAAAAATCAATTTGTCTGTGTATCTCTTCATTGTTTCTGGACTCTGTTTTTGTCATGGATCTAATTGTTTACAATGACATCAATAAGTTTTTACTAATGTAAAATTCATAAGTCATAAAATCAAATAGTACACATTTTTTGAAAATTCTTTTGGCTAGTACAGGTCTATTTCATTTTCAAATGTTACAAATTTTATGAATTGTGACTTGTATTGCATTGAGTCCATAGGTCAACTTTAAAAAATAGATACATTGAAGTCATCAAAACCAGATCTCTCGGTATAGCACAATTCTCTATTTGCTAAGTCTGTTTAAAATAACTTCAGGAACTTTTCCAGTGTACAAATATTATACAATTTCCTTCAGATTCATTCCAACATAGAGGTAGTTCTATTTTGTCATATACTATATGGTTTTTATCCCTATAAACATTATCAGAATTTGTTCTAGAATAGAGTTTCTTGACAATTAAATAGTGTGATTCTTTTGGATTTTGCTACAAAGATTTGTTAAGTTGGACCACTGGAGAATTTGACTAGCTGTCCCCCAGTCCTGCCCAGTAATTAAATATAAACTTTCTGGCAAGTCTGGCATGTCAAAGATATTTTCTAATATTATTGGTGTGAACGGAAAGCTTCTTGGCCAAAGATGAGTTCATAAGGCCTATCTCCTCTCATTATTTTGGGCACTTCTTTTCCTGGCCTTGGGTAATTTCTTTACATATGTGTGATGATGGTTTCTCCACTTATTAATAACCAAGGAATTTCTATACGGATTCCCAGATTCCTCTCTTTCCATGCCTGTCTGCCCTGATGTTGTTTCCTACAAATTCTTTTTTTTTTTTTTTTTTTGGTTTTTCGAGACAGGGTTTCTCTGTGTATCCTTGGCTGTCCTGGACTCACTTTGTAGACCAGGCTGGCCTCGAACTCACAAAGATCCGCCTGCCTCTGCCTCCCAGGTGCTGGGATTAAAGGCGTGCGCCACCACCGCCCGGCGTTTCCTACAAATTCTAACCTCCTGGGACCTTGCCGTCTTTGGGCGGTCACCTGCCTTCTCAATTCAGAAACTCCTAAAGCATCTGAGCTCCTTTTCCTATGCCAGCACCTGGAAACTCTTGTCATTAATCTCAGCGTGCTCGGAGGCTTACTTCATTTGTCTCTTGGCTCTCTGGGACCACTGCCATTCATCGTCTCACATCCTCCATGTTGAAAAACTTTGTTACATATGTTTTGTACATTTTTAGTTTGTTATAAGCAGAAAAGCAAATTTAACTCCTGTTCATCCATTCTGGCTAGGATTTTTAAAAAGGAACTACAATTTAATTCTCTTTCTTAATTCATTTTATCTATTCCTCTTCCACCCTGTCTTTTCCATTATAATAATATAAAAATAACTATGAACTAGCTTTTAGTTACAAACACTCACAGATTCTTTGGGCTTGTATTGTGCCTGAGATATGTCCTATCATCAAAATAAACAAAGTATTCCAGAAACTATAAGTACATAGTGGATTTTTTGTTTACTTTGTGAAATATTTCATTAACAAAGTTGAAAGTCATATAAATATTCCCAGGAACAACCTTGCTTACCTTATGTCTCACTGTTGCTGAAGTTCCTTTGAATCCCCTTTTCCTGACCCATTCCCTATCTTCCCCTCCCCTTCAAGGTCCCCATTATCCAGGAGTTAATGTTTTCATGACCATAGACTTCTATATTTACAGCTGACTGAGTTCCTTCATTTTAAGTTGAAGAGCCTTAGGCTTGGAGAGACTAAGTAATGTGTGCTGGGTCATTCCGTTTATAACTAATGAAGTTAATATTGGGGGTCCAAGGCCACGCATTTCTCCTCCATTTACTCTTCTGAAGTTCTGTTCAAATCAACTCATCCAAATTTGCAGCATATCAGTGTGTGGGTGTCTGGGTCTGTGGGTCAGAATCAAGCTGAACAGGAGGTGCATGGTGGTTTTTCCCACAGTCTGTGGGAGAGAGCTTGAGAGAACCTCTAATGTAGTTGGGAGCCCCGAGAAAGAGGGTTCATGCTGTCTGCTGAGAAAGTCCCAGGGGACCAGTGCTCTGGGCCAGAGAAAGCATGGCAAGTTCAGGAAAGTGCCAGTGGAGTTGGAAAAAGGCTCTGTACAAAGTCAAAGGTTCCTTCAGGCAGAGTCATAGCTGTGAGGCAGCTATTTTGGTGAACCAGGTTTCCTTTATTTTAGCTTAGGTGTCAAGATGGTCTTGGTTCTCCAAAGCTCTCTAAAGTCTACTCCATGTCTATTAAATCTCCCGAACCTCCTCTAAATCTTTTACATCTCTTGATCTCTGAGATGGGTGAGGACTTTTTGAACCATGGGGAGTTGGGAGGGAGTGGGACGGGGGAGGGGGGTTGCATTCTATTGACTGAGACTGAGATGCTGACCATGCTATATTTACATGGGGAAAGATCCCAGATAATGGATTCCTGTCTGAGCTCACCTGTGGCCTCCTGTGGGGTTGTTTCTAAGTGCCACAAGGAAGGTAGCCTGCGTGCAGGTGCTCCAGAGGCAGACAGAAGCACAGAGAGTTTGCCTCATTCTTGATCTCTTTTCTAAGATTCCCAGGGTTTGGACTTGCTCAGATCTCATCTGTTCTAGCCAGTTCCTCTGTGGCCACACCCAACATGAGCTAAACGCATTTCTCACGTGACTCTATAATGCCGAAAAAGCACTAATTTAATGTAAATTGATGACTCCTCTGAGAATCTTTTCAAATTTAGCAAAAAACATTTATTTTTTCCCCCTTAGTATTACAGGGAATTTTCTTGGTCCTGCATCTTGCTTGTTTTTCTCCTCTGGCTGAAACGACTTCCTCTCCGGGATTCAATGGCCCAAAAAAATCACACCAAGTTTCAGAGCTGACTTGGCAAACATCTTATTCCTTCATTCAGTCACTCATGTCAGACATGATCAACAAAGGACAGATGACCAGAGACTTTTTTTTCCCTCTTTCCTTCCATCTGGAAACTCTGTCACTCCATTCAACCTTACAGCAAATTAAATTTGTGACTCTTCCCTCAGTACTTTTCCACAATTCGCATATAAGCTTTCCTTCTTGTATGTGGTAACGTTGTCTTTTTGTTACAGAGAATGTCTAGCGTGATATATCTTCACACATAATAGGACTCCTGCAGCAATCATTAAACGAAATTATGCACTCAAAAATCTAGATATCATAGAGAATGTAGGACTTGGCACATACAGCAGTGTTTGTTTTTAGCTCAGTTTTATTCATTTAAAAATAATGGGTACAAAGGGTTTTCCAGCTGAGAGCAGAAGCATTTGCCCCAGGACTGGGGGTGGGATCACAGTCACTCTTGGCCACCTGATGAGTTTGAGGCCAGCCTTGACTGTGTGAGACCCAGTTTTAAAATGATAAAAGGAAAGAAAAGAAAAAGGGTTTCTTAGGTTACTATGCATGACAAACATTCAAAATAGCCATACTTCTGGCTCATGGAGACTTGATACCCTGTGTTTCTCCACCAGCCTCTGAAACAGAAAAGGAATGTCAACTGTGACCTTCCACCCACAGAAAATGGTATTAACATTTTAAAGCAAAGAGTTGAAAGATATTTGGATCCAAGCAATGATATTAGACCAAATTTCACACTGATATAATCTGATGTTATCTTGTACCTCAGATGTTTTGTTCTGTGTTGGCGTGAGTGATTATACGTTATTATTATTGCCATGTGAAGTGACTCTGAAAAGAAAGAGGCTTCTATCAATGGGTCTCTTTTATGGTCACTGAGTTGCCAAGTAACCCTGCTTGAGCTGGAATAGTGGACACTGTGGATTACACAGTTAATTCTATGCAATACTGATGCCATTTTATAGTTTCCTTTGCCTTCAACTAAAATAGTATAGTAACTTCAAAACTATTCATTTTATAAAGCTAAAAATAAATCATGTACAAAATATAGAAAAAGATTGATATTGGACAGAATACTTGGGTTTACTTCTATGATTTGGATACTTAATTTCACTGAGCTAAATAGATTAAAGAGTAAGAAAAGAAAAGTAATCTAAAGCCAGAATAAAATTGATTTTCTTCTTTCAACTCTGTGTGCATGGACACCATTGGCCTGGACACATACTATTTAATCATTTATCTTCCTAAAAACTGAATGGACTAGAAATGTGCAAAGATGTCATGAAAAAAAATAATCAACAGGTCTATAATCCCAGCACTGGGGAGGCAAAGGCAGGCAGATCTCTGTGAGTTCCAGGCTAGTCTGATCTACAGACCTGGTTCCAGGACAACCATGGCCACACAGAGAAACCCTATATCAGTAATCATCATCATCATCATCATCATCATCATCATCATCATCAAGCCACACGTGGTAGCACATGCCTTTAATCTCAACAATTGGGAGGTAGAGGCAGGCAGGTCTCTGTGAGTTCAAGGTCAGCCTGGTCTACAGAGTGAGTTCCAGGATAGCTGGGGACACAGAGAAACCCTGTCTTGAGAAAACTAAAACAATAAAAAAGAAAGAAAGAAAGGGGAAGGGAAGGAAGGGTGGAAGGAAGGAAGGAAGGAAGGAAGGAAGGAAGGAAGGAAGGAAGGAGGGAGGGAGGGAGGGAGGGAGGGAGGAAGGAAGGAAGGAAGGAAGGAAGGAAGGAAGGAAGGAAGGAAGGAAAGAAAGAAAGAAAGAAAGAAAGAAAGAAAGAAAGAAAGAAAGAAAGAAAGAAAGAAAGAAAGAATAATCAAGTCTCTACCATAGTGTGCTTTCTCATAGCAGATTCCTTTCACTTGATGTAGTAGCACAGCTGTACCCTGAGCTTCTTGTGACAGGAGCACCTAACATTCCCTTTCCTGTCCACTTGAGATGCAACAGTGATCATCCACCTGGTATTCACACAGTTTAGGTCAGTGAACACTGGTTGGTCACCTACGGTATGCTAACCACAGTCCTAGGTTTTACAATGGATATAATATGATTTTTGGTTTTAAGATTCTCACAGATAAAGCACACTGTAAAAACAAAACAAAACTTTAAAATACAGTATTACAGACTACAGACTATTGGATCATCCAAAAACAAACACCTCGTTCATCCACAGTATTGTCCAATGATATATATCTGATGTGTGCTCTGAGCATTCAATTGTTGTTTTAATTTAGTTGAGTTCATCTTAACTTTGTCAAAATGCAACAGAATTTTTCATTCAAAACTTAATTTAAAAAAATTAAATAGCCTGCTGAACCCAAACCTTATAATGGGTTAGATATATTGAATAGAAATAAACATATAAATGAATATGTGTATATTCATTATGCAAGTATACACAGCATTAAAGTTCAATAACCAATATACATATCTAACTAAAATATAATTTAGTATGAGAAGTATTGCTAATGGTGTCACCAAGGAAGTGTCAACATTTTGTAGCTGAGTATTTTTTGTATCCTAGTTCTGTTGGTTTTATCAGTGCCTTTGTTGTTCAAAATTGGTCCTTCACTATGTGGTTTAGTTTTTGGTCAAAGGCTGGACTACTATTGTAGAGAGTTGCCATTCCTTCTTTCATTATTCAAGGTGCAGGTTTCAAGTCTTTGTTAGAGATTTTACTATAATGCCAATTCATATGGCTCCCAATTTGATATCACGCAAGTGTTTGCAGCCTTGGGCCACAGAGTGCTTACTCTCTCCTAGTGCCTTTTCTGGACTCTTGCCTGATATAGCCACCCATTCTTTGTTTACAAAAAGAGTAATTGTGTGAAGACTTCTATAACACACTTTGACCTTGGAAAGGGAAAGAACACCATTAGGCTCAGCACACCATGAAAAGGTTTCTGCTTTGTGAGAGCAGCTCTCACTTCCTCCTGGGGTTTCCGTGAGCAATCAGTGCATACCTGTTTATGTGACACTGGCATTATCATAAGAATGTGAGCAAGGTGCCTGGGGGACACATGGCAGGGCATGACTAATGCTGAGATGACAATGACGCTTGATGATGATGATTAGAAATTCCTCTCTCTGTTATGGATATTCTTTGACTTCTGCTCAAGCAGATTTTGACATGGTATAACTTGCTTTCTCTAAAGGGAGTGGCTTCAGTGTAGAAGATGATCAGGAGACATGAGCAATAGAGGAGGAGATCAGATAGGATGCCAGAAACAGTCCCAGTAACAGTCAAGGAAGATCTCAGTGGAAAGGGCAGTAGAGGAAATGGGAGAGAAAGACATTTCGAATGTAGACCACAGAGATTTAAAACAAATGGGATGAGAGAATGAAGAAAACAGGAATCAAGGGTAAAGGTCAGGCTTCTAAACTGGGCAATTGGATAGATAATGAAACCATTAGTTCAGATTAAAAATATAGGAAGTGGGGGACTGGGAGATGGCTCAGTGGGTAACGTTCTTACTGTGCCAGCATAAGAACTGATTTCTGATCTTAAGCACTTGTACAAAAAAGCTGGGCACAGGGATGTATGTTTGTAGCTCCAACTCTGAAGAGGCAGAGACAGGTACATCCTGGGAAATTCCTAGCCAGACAGTCTAGTTGAAATAACAAGCCTCAGGCTTAATGAGAGACCTTGTCTCAAAAAAAAAAAAATAACATAGAGTGTTAGAAGAAGATACATAATATCAACCACCTGATATCAACCACATGAGCACACATGGACACATGCACCCCCACATACATGTGCACACCATACTCATGCATACAAATGTACACACACACACACACCCAGGACACTGATGCATTTTTCCTTTGGGAAGACAGGAAAGAAATGGAAAGATAGAGGTGCTACTCTGGCCTAGAGGCATTCATACCTCATGGCCTGAACTCTGGTCAACATTCTTGTAAAGCAGTATTAAGGAACAAGTTGAGTTCTACAGACAACAAAAGAAACCCGGTTTCCTCAAGTCATACAAACAAGAATATCTTGGAGCATAGGAACCACCAAGAGTTCTAGGCTAAGCTATTAGGCTGACCTACCAGCATAGCTGGTATTTCTTTCCAAAGCTCTCTGAAAAAGAGGTAGTCATGGGCTCAAGACATACTGTAAAGAGTGTGCCTGGGCAGAAGTTCCCATAAAAGTAGAATGCATTTTTCTTTCTAATGACTTTGAGTTTGACTAATGAGGTATCAGTAAATGCTATTCAAGCCAGGATCTGGAATACGACTGAGCAGTGGGGCTCACCCTTCTCCATTTCATTCACCTCTATGCAAGTTAGAACTACATTGAGTTTCCATCCTATCCCAGCCAAAATGACTAAGAACAACAACAACAACAAGAACCATAGCAACAATTTTTGGCAACAAATTCTTGCATTGACGTAGGCAAAAGGGAATACTCAGTCACTGTTAGTGGAAGAGAAACTGGTTACAGTAGTATGAAAACTAGTACGGAGTTTCCTCCAAAAACCTAGAAGTGGATCTATCATATGGTCCAGCTATACCACTCTTTGGCATATTTACAAAGGACTCTATATCCTACTACAGAGATACTTGCTCATCCATGCTAATTGTTGCTCTGTCCACAGTAGCTAGGAAATGGAAACTACATACATGTTTATCAATTGATATTGATACTATGGTACATTTACAAAATAAAATATCATCTTGCAGTAAAAAAAAAAAAAATGAAGATTTAGAATTCTTAGGTAAATGATAGAGCAAGAAACCATCATTGTGAATGAGGTAACTCAAGCCCAAAAAGAGAAATGCCACATGTCCTCTCTTATATGTGTTTTCTAGTTTTGAATCTTTTGATGTGGGTGTTGAAATAGGAGTATTCAAGGAAGTCAGGCAACTAGTAAGAGAATCATAGGGATATTCTAAGAGAAGGAGTGTAAAATACAGGCAGTATGAGGGGGGAAGGGTAAAGGTTAATTGACGTTGGGGATGAGAGGACAGAGAATGGAGTATGGGGAGGGATAAGTAACACTGAAGGCCATTGAAAAGGCCCTGTTGGACCTTACTACTGTACAAGCTTCCTAAAATACTTATAAACACACATGCAAAAAGATTTTTAAATGTAGTTACCCCATAATGGAAGACAATGAGTCTCTCAGAAACTATACACCACCACATACACAGTGCTAGGCATGTGTACCTCTTTTCCAGTTGTTGGTCAAGAGTCTCCCAAGCATTATAAATTATTACTATTTCTCCAGGTTACCCTCCAGAATTTGATGGTGATACCCTATTGATGAAGGTGCCACACACTTGAATCATGGGACATAAAAAAATCAAGGTGATATTGACCTAGAGGCTCTAACATTACTGACTCGTTTTCCTAGTGCTGAAAAGCTCTATGCACACTTCAGAGCAGAAAAATAATCAACAATCTCACCCATTTGTGAGACACAGTAACATCTTGCCAGTCAAGATATGCCCACTGGTACAAAAATGACAAGAATGATGTGGAAGTAACCAACCATCTCCTCATTGGATTTAAGGCACTTTCCACAATGAAATCCATTCCTGATACCATTAACTAGACCAAAAACTGTAAACAACTAGGTCATAGACCGTACTGTAACAGACAAATTTTATTTATACTTATATATTTATTAATACTTAACAATTACCTATAAAGCTCCTAAATCCTAAAACCCAAACTCTAATTCTAAAACCTATAATCTAACTAAGAATATCTTAATACCTAAATACTCTAATAGTTATAAAAACACAAACACTTTAACACTAACTTAAGTTTCTTAAAAGGATATTCTCTCAGGTTAATACTCTTGACATGGATCCATGTTAGTGGCTGGTTTCCAACAAGTCCTTCATTTTTAAAGTCTGTGAGTCTTATTCGTCAGATCTTAAGGTGAGTTTATAAATTTAATGTGCTTTGACCATTGACATGGGGTAGACTTTTAATCAGCCAAGAATTGCCTCTGTGGTCCTAGGACCCAATTATTTACAAGATTAAAAGTTCGAAATCGCCTACTCACCATTTCGATGCTCTGGGGCGTCAAGGGTTCTGTTCTGGCATTCTGGCCATTCCAACTTTCTGGAACTCTGCCTTTATTTTCTCCACTAGTGTGGACTCCTGGCAGGTCAGCACAAAACAGTGATGAGCAGCGGAGCGTGGTCTCTCAGCATGTTTTGGCAGAGGAAGACCAGGAGAAAAGCCCAGGCAAGGCCGTGTCAGCTTCTGAGTTAAATCCCTTGTGTTGTAATGTGTCGTAATGATCTCAGCTGTTAATTCTGGTATTTCATTGCCATAGTCCCCATGATCAATGACATCATCTGCTCTTGCCAGGCTTTCAAGGCATGCCCTTCAATGGTAAATATGTCCAAATGTAATTGGATTCACCCATATCTTTTACCTGAGACTCCAAACTTTCAAAATCCCTATGCTGCTAGATGCTACACTAACTTCACTAGCCCTACCATACTGTAGGGAAGAGCCTAATACTATACCTATGCCAAATCAAGATATCAATGAACTGCCCCCTACGTTCTTATTTTTACACCTAAATATAAATACACCTCTCAACCCTCATCAGAGACCTTTCTTCTTGCAATGGATAACAATTAGCATGGAGACTCTGTACAGTATACAGAGAATAAGAGACTATGGGTACTCAGCACTAAAAAAGACATTTATGTCACAAACCCCACTCCAATGCTCAAAGTTTGTCGAACAGAGGGCAAAAAGATTATAAGAGCCAGACAGATGTAGTGGAAGTCTACAGCAAAACAGTATTTGCCACACATGACAGGGAGGGAGTACACACATGAACTCATAGCAGCTATGGTTAAATGCAAAAGACCTTCACAAGATCATGGCAGCAAAGATATCTCAGAATGGGCTGGGGATGGGCTCATGAACTCCCATTCTTAGGTGAGGAGCTATTGGCAATCGGTAGTTGCTGGGGGATGGAAAACCAGTTTCTTCAGGGATGTGATTCCTGATAGGCTACTCATGTTCCAATACGTGGTCCTAAACCCAAGCACATACAAATAACACTAAGTAGAGTCAGTGGGTATAAAAATAATAATAATCACATGAATTTGGGAAGGAACAATGTGGGGAGGGGTTATGGTGGATTAGCGGAAAGGGAATGGGCTGAGTTTGATCATAACACATTACAAGCATGTATGAAATTCATGAACAAAAAACTATGTTAGAATTTCAGATACAAAAAAATAACTTCTCACCGGACATCCATCTGTGCCTTTTTTATTTTTTTAACTTCTCTCCAAGTGCATAGATTACCTTCTCAATGATAAAGAAAAGTCTCCTAGCGGGGGTGTGGCGGTGGAAGTCTCCTATGGGGGAAAAATATGTTTAAAAAAAAAAAAAAAGACTGCTTTCCTTAGGGTAGGGTAAATGTTTCCTATTTACTCAGATTTTACAGCATATTCATGAAGTTATACCAAACCAGCAGGTAAAGTTTTAGACTAGCACTAAAGGTGACGTAAGGAAATAATTATTTTATACTATGGAGTTTGGGCATGTGCAGTTATACAGAAAAGAACAACTGATACAATGCGTTGTAAAGTGAGTGGTGGCCTGCTGGACTCAGTCACCAATTCCCTTCAGTCTCCTAAGGTTAGGGGTCTCTTTAATCACCGCTTGCTCTGAATGGCAGCTGCACTTGGCAAGATCAAAGTCAAATGTAGTCACATTCATCACGTGACCCTTCATAGATTTTTTTTTCAGCTACCATTAAAAAAATCTGTTTCTGATAATGAATGGCACTGTGTGCTGTGCTTATAGGAGAACAGATTTACACTACCAGTGGTGCACTTTTCCAAGTCTTAATGACTCCTAAATCAAGAAATTCTTGCTATTTTAAGCCTCAACTTCTCATTCCACTTCTAAATTTTAAAACTTTTACTTTGGCTAGGAAAGGGGTTGGGGGAGGGTGTTCTCATTTTGCTTTTGTTTTCTGAGGATATCAGATCCTACTTTAAATTCGTGAAGACAAGCATTAAGTAAACCTTTGACCTTTCTTTCTCCAGGTAAACAACACAAACTCATTTAAGCTCTCCCAAAGGCTCTGTTTGCCAATTATTCGGCCAACTCCCTCATATTTTCCAAATGCTTTCTGCTCTGTTATATTTCTTCTAAGTTATAAGACCAAAATTCAGCATGGTCTTTATGTTTCAGTTGGTGCCAAGTAGTAGCTTTTACCCCTGGGTCCGTCTTTGAGAAAGTATCAACCAGATTCCTCAAGGTTAAGGTAGAGAGAGGGCTAAGGAAGCGGATCTGTCATTCGTTGGTTTTCTCAGTCTCCTTTGACACCCCAAATATTTGGTGTTAGTTTTGAGGCTTCAAATTTTTTTCTTTTTATTGTTTGTTTGTGTGTGTGTGAATTTCACTTCGTGTACCCTATTCCCTCTCCACTCCCATGTTCCCTCAGAACCATGCTCAACACTTGTAACCTCCCCTCACACTAAAAAAAAAAAAAAAAAAAAAAAAAAAAAATCTCATTATGGAAGCTGTAGTGTGTCTCAATACATCCCATGATATTCCCTTTGTCCACACATTTTTGCTTACAAATGTTCATTATAATTAATGATTCCTTGGTCTGGCATGAGGACTCTGACTTCTGCTACTTTGTCAATACTGAAACTTCTCTGGGACTCCTCTCAGATATGTTGTTATTGTCCTGTGTCATGGAGATCCTGTAGTTTTGGGTCTGTGGAACTGGCTTCTTCAAGCACTCCAGCAGTTCATCCATGGGGTAGGCCAGCTCCAAACCTTGGTTCTGGGCCTGCAACCCCCACTTGCAGGGCCTGCTCTCCCAAGTGCTGCAGCAGGTAAGGGATTGGATTAGCTCTCCTGCTCTCATGACCTCATCAGGGCCAATTCTCCTGCCTGCTACTTGTGGTGAGGGCAATAGAGTAAAGGGGATCTCTCCCTCAACAACACCACAAAGCAGAAAGAATACAGGGCTGGCTGACCACCCAAACTCTCTATCTTAGGGCTAGCTCATCCACAACCCTCACAGCCAGGGCCAGCTGTAGTGTGCTGCCCAGGCAAATGCAGGGCCTGCTCTCCTGAGTGCTGCAGCATGTGAGGGGCAGGGACAGCTCTCCTGCTCTTGTGACCCCATTGGGGCCAAATCTCCTGTCTGTCACCAGTGGTGAGGGCAAAAGGGACAGGAGGGAATCTCTCCCTCACCAACACCTCCACAAAGTAGACAAAAGACAGGGAGGCTTCAAAATTTTAATCTATATTTGGTCTCTTCCATGATGACTCCAGGTTGCTAACTTTTTTTTAATATTTTTACTCTTTCTGCTAAGATTATAATGTAGACAATCTGTATCTGTGCTTTTAAAATGTAAAGAGAATCACATATGTAGAGTGAGCATACACAATTCTACAATACTAAAAACATGGTATTCAATTAGTTGTTTCCATAAAATTTACCCAAAATAAAACTAAAAAAAAAAAAAGACACAATTTCTGTAAAAATGTGACCCTAGAGAGGTGGAAAACCTAACAAAAATCATGGCAATAATAAATGTTAACGTGTATTAAATACTGACACTGTTCTAGGCACTGTAGTGTGTTCATTTCTTACATTAGGTTCTATACAGGTAGTCTAAAAGACAAGGAATTGGTGTGGATGATTTACCAAGGTACTGACCTAAGGACATTCCAGGAAGGAAATAGAGGAAATGGAATAGGGAAGGGTGAAACACTGAGCAAAGATGAAACTTCAGCAAGATTTATATCAGAGACCTTCAGCCTTGAGGCCAGAGTTCAGAATTTCCCTTGGTATGATCACTGTCTCTGTTCCATTGCTCTGGAGGTTAATGAGTTCCCATGCATATCTGCCTCTGTCTGAATGGGCAAAGCATCTCTAGCAGCATATGGACAGTCTATTGGAAAGGTGTTTAGGCACATAGCTTTGGAAGCACAAAGAGGCCAGATATTTTAGTTACTTTTCTATTACAGTGATAAGACACCATAATCAAGGCAACTTAGAAAAGAAATAGTTTATTTGATGCTTACAGTTCCAGAGGGTTAGAGTCGGCGATGATCATGGTGGAGGTGGGAAGCATGGCAGCAGGAAGGCAGGCATGTTGTGCAGCAGTAGCTGAGAGTTCACATCTTGATCTACAAGTATGAGTTTTCAAAAACCCACACCACTCCCAATTAGCTCAAAGCCCACCCCCAGGGACATACCTCTTCCAACACGGCCACATTTCCTAGCCCTTGCCAAACAGTTCCTCCAACTGGGGACTAACTATTCAAATAAATGACCCTATGAGGACCATTCTCACTCTAATAACCAAACCAAGTATGCTGATTAATGTTTGTGAACATGACACACACTTAGACATATCTTCAGAAAGGGAATCTTAGTTGAGAAAACTAGCCCATAGGCAAATGTGAAAGGCATTTCCTTGACTAATGATTGATTTGTTGTGGAAGGGCCCCAGCTACTGTGGGAGGTGCCATACCTGAGCAGACGGTCATGGGCAAGGTTTTATTTTCCGGAACATGAACACCTTAGCAGTAGTTATACCACTGTTTTAGTTAGAATTTCTATCGCTATGATGAAGCACAATGACACAAAGCAAGTTGCAGAGGAAAGGGTTTATTTGGTTTACACTTCCACACTGTAGTCCATCATTAAAGGAAGCCAGAACAGGAACACAAACAGGGCAGGAGTCTGGAGGCAGGAGTTGATGCAGAAGTCATGGAAGGATGCTGTTTACTGGCTTGCTCCTAATGGCTTGCTCACCCTGCTTTCTTATAGAACTCATGACCACCAGTTCACGGTAGCCCCAAACACAATGGACTGTGCCTTCCCCCATCAGTCACTAATTAAGAAAATGCCTTACATCAGATCTTACGGTGGCATTTTCTCAGGGCAGGTTCTCTCCTTTCAGATGATTCTAACTTGTGTCAAGTTGACATAAAACTAGCCAACACAACAATTTAAGAAAATGACACCATTCTCCCAGTCACCATTTGCTATCATTAGTCATTCAGGAAAGAGTGGGAACTTACAGGCTTTTCCCATCTGATGTTGAAATGTTAATGGGTCCCAATCTTGTAAGGAATCAACACCACTTCAATGAATTTATGAGTGCAGAGGCTATGTCACTTCAAGAGGACACTTTTGCTTCTGTCCTCCCATCCCCTGACTCTTACAGTCTTTCTGACCTATCTTCCTTGTTGTTCTTTTTACTTTGGGAGCTGGATAATACAGATACCATGTTTAAGGTTAAACGCATCACTTTTTCTCTACACTTTGACAAGCTGTGAGTCTCTGTATTAATGAGCAAGCTCTACAAACCTGATGAAGACTGAAAGCTTCACTAAGCTATGTATATAAAGATGAAAATTTATAAGGCAATTTGACCCTTGTCCATTTAAAAAATAAATAAAAGCAGTAGGTTTTCCCTTAGGGCCTATGACTTCACCAGCCAGGGGGCTTAGACAGCTTTACAATGCCAAGGCATGAGTTCCCTACTGTAGAGTGGACCTTACATTCAATCATACACCCATAACTCATGCTACTACTTAATGTCATTTTATCACCTGCATATAGGTGAAGAACTTGCCTGATCTCATACTGCCAATCAGTAATTGTACGGATCAAAACCAGACATTTTAGTACTGGAGTCCACTTATTTTGTACAAGAATTCATATTCTATCAAAGAATGTTTATTTGTACTTATTTTAAAATGGATATGGAGACACTGAAATCTTTCCTAAAACAAAGGTTCATATGGGAAGTAAATGGTTTTCCTAATTATTTGAGGTACTTCCATATACTTCCAAGTCTCCACAGAACACAAATGAAAATCCCAAATAAAACACAACTCCCATATGCTGTGGCTAGATGGCTTAGTCATAGAGAACTCACAGGGAAAAACACTGCAAGAAACAGAAGTTGACCGTAACTCCCTTGTTTAGTGTGCCAGTGATCTCCCACCTCAACACAACATTGAGAAGCTGGTGAGAGGATTAATGGTAATAAATAGAAAAGTCATGAATTGGACCCAGGACTTTAAACTAGTCATTGTAATCATCATATTTTTAAGAAAAAAAGATTAAACAAGAATATTAGATACTTGGAAGATAATATATAGGTGATAATAGACTAGTAGATAGATAGGTAGATGGTAGAGCAATACACATCAATTTCATTATTGTATGTATATATATATGTAACAGAAAGATATAGAAACTATAAAAGGGAATATTGGAGATTAGGAATATAAGCAGGTTAGACAATTTAAAAAAAATTAAGAACCTTAAAGATATAACTATGGAAATTAACCAAAATAGAGCACAAATAGACCAGAAATTGTTTTTTTTTAAAGATTTTATTTATTTATTATGTATACAGTGTTCTGTCTGCATGTATACCTGCAGGTCAGAAGAGGGCACCAGATCCTATTATAGATGGTTGTGAGCCACCATGTGGTTGCTGGGAATTGAACTCAGAACCTCTGGAAGAGCAGCCAGTGCTCTTAACCTCTGAGCCAACTCTCCAGCCCCAGAATTAGTTTTTAAAGGAACAGGGAATCATGTAAGTAGGAGACAAATACTCAGTCAAATGTCCATATGTTTGGATAGCCCAAAGGTGGGAATGGGGAAATCTGGTGTTCCAATGCAGGTAGCCTGTAGGGGTTAGATAAATTAGATTTAGAAAATATATAGGAGTTTCTGATACTGTCTCTTAATTCGGGGCCTGAAGAGCATTATCAGCATGAAGTCAGCAAAAACAGGAAAGACTTAATAGACTGAAAAACAAGGTTGAAGTCAGGAAAAACAGGAAACACTCAATAGACTTGAAGAAACAAAGTATCTGGCTTGACATTGTTTTCAGCTGCTAAGTGGGCGGAGCCCAAATTAAGCTGAAACAGAGTTCCTCCTATTTAAGGACAGTGCATGGAGCCCAGAAAGAGAAGAGGCCCCTGATGCTAGAGAGCTCCAAGAGTCCTGCTGAATAAAGTGCTGGCCATCATTTGATGGCCAGATTTCCCTGAAGCAGAAAGAAGCTGGTGAGCAAAGAAAGCCTGAGCAAGATACCAAAAGGCCAAGGACTGGACCCTGTGGCTCAGCTTTTGCCTGGAGGGGTTTGATCTGTCCGATCAGTGGCCTAGGGGAAACTGTGCCTGGCTTTAAGGACTGAGGCAGAGCAGCTGAGTTCCTGATTCAAAAGAAGTAAGTTGGCCTGCAGACGGCTAGGGTCTCCCACAGAGAAGAAAGCATGAAGCCTTATTTAAGGTGAGACTGCAATAACCAACTTACCCTGACGAACCTGCATCTGAGAGATCCAGAAAAAGGACTGCTAAGTGCGTTAAAGAATCTACGACAAAGACTGTATTCCTGACGACTGAGGACCTGTCCCAGAGACTGTATCATTCTAAAAGGTTATGAAAGTAGTTGTTATAATTATCAATAGGTTTAGTGGATAGGTTAAAGGGGTTGTAGGAATTTATAGGATTAATAAATAAGAAATTGTTGGTGTTTGTTATAAGTGAATTTAGTAATAAATAAATAAATAGATAAATAAATAAATAGATAAATAAATAAATAAATAAATAAATAAATAAATGTTAAATAATAATTTAAAAGTTCGGTAACAGTAGCCCATTCTGAGTTCCCAGAACTGCTTGACTTCAATTCTGGGCGATTCCAAAACAGAAAAGCAATTCCAACATCAACTAGAAACCAGGGGTACAAGTGGGAGCAGTTACCTTGTATCATCAGTGAGGAAGGTAACAACTCCAAAAGGATTGTTAGGAGGAAGCACAACTCATACTGCACTAAATTATATCACAGGAGACTTTTATAATGAAAAGTTAGAGACAAGAAAGGGGAAAATGAAATTCTGCAAGAAGCATACAAGAGCATTTCTGGAAAAAAAAAAAAAAAGCCACAAAAATCAACATGAGAAATGAGGCTTTGCTGAAGCTATGGCTGGGGATGGTTACTGAGCTCGTTAGGAAACAGTCATAACTGGCTCCCATATGAAGCCAGCCTAGAGCAGCAAAGAAACTAAAAATAGAAATGGCTTTTGCTTGGAGTTGGTTTGGGCAGTTTTATTTGTTAAAGGTTGAAAACATGCAAGTTAAATGTGTTATAAAAATGAAGCTAGTGTCAAGGCGTTGTCGACTCTCTTAGTGGAAGGATAGAGAGGAAAAAGGGACCAAATAGCCTTTGGGAGTGAAGCAGCTTCTCTAGGTGGCTTTAATGGCAAGCCAGGAATGCATCTTCACTTCCTGCTTGATTTGTGCCCCTGTTATAGCCCCAAGCACGGAGTAATTGCTGATGGCTAAGCATGACTGGTTTCTATTTACTTTCAGCTGATCGTTTTCAGCTATTTGTCTTTTATTTATGTCATGATTTGAAAGCCAAAACTTTATTCTTTTATAAATTAAACAAAAATTGTGTTATTAGATTAGTTTAAAAACAATTAGTAGGTGGTAAGTGTCTGTTGGTGAAAACACCACTCATGGTGGTTACAGGACATAGAAAAATCAATCTCAGACTGACTCAGAAACTTCCTCTTTGTTGGCCATCTTCCATACTAAAGGAAGGGGCTGTTGAGGTAGATGTGGAGAAAAAGTCATCAGTGGTCTTTCTTAGCAATGAATCCTGAACATGAGAATATTAACCTACTAGGACATATATGTGCTCTGATACAATAATGGCATGACTATTGTGGGCCTAACCAACAGTTTTTTTATTGTGTTTGAGGGCAGATCCAAAAGCTGGAATTCTTGTCTTGTACTGCAAACATAATCAGGACCTAAGGACTGGGGAGGTCATGAACACTATGGGGGAGCATATTATTGTTATTTTGCAAATAGGCATGCTGTCCAGTTGCCTTCTAACTATGTTTACACCCATAGAATAATACTGCCTTCAGTCTTGGTCAGAGACTTGTCCTCTTACAGTGTGCTATAATTAATAAAGAGACCCATAACTGGTCAATGTGTTGACAATAAGTATCATCTGAACCAAATGGGACGGGTATATTAGCCCACCCCCTTCTTCTACCACCCAAAGCTCGGGAACATGAGGACAGAGGAAGAAGAAAGAATGTGAGAACAGGAGGATGAGGAGGAGAAATGCTGCCTTCTAGACATGAAATGGCCCTTGCACTCATGAACTCACATGTGGTTATTTGCATAAACTCAAGCCACTCAACTTGGCAGCATGGATAGGTGAGAGG
Organism: Lophiomys imhausi; assembly: GCA_907164525.1. Classification (NCBI taxonomy): domain Eukaryota; kingdom Metazoa; phylum Chordata; class Mammalia; order Rodentia; family Muridae; genus Lophiomys; species Lophiomys imhausi. Next base: position 246,223 of record CAJQZJ010034450.1, read on the forward strand.
GTTATGAGTATGTACCTACAGATGAGGAGCTGGCTGTTGGCAGATAATGGCTATTGTGGGAATATGAGTCCTTTTTCCTTAGTAGTGTGGCTCCTGGTAAGTTGCCTGTGTTTTGGTGGATAGCATCATACTCATACATATGTGTAAAGCACTCATTGGAACCAGAGTGGAGTTAGGAATGGAATGACAAAAAAACACAGTATATCTGTATAACATTCTCAAAGAATAAATAAAAATTCTTCTTAAAAAATTAAAAGTTTTATGGCCAGGCATAGTGTCAGATGCTTTTAATCCCAACACTCAGGAGACAGAGTCAGGAAGCTCTCTATGAGTTCAAGGCCTGACTAGCATACAAAGAGAGCTCAGGGACAGCTAGGACTGCACAGTGACACTATGTCTCACAAAACAAAATAAAAACTAAGAAATGATTAACATTTTAAAGTAATGGCTACATCTTTTCAATTTTGTTGAAATGTATAAGGTCACACATCCAAGAAGCTCAATAACCCTGAAATACATTGAACTTCAAATGTCTACACTGAGGCCCATTCTACCAAATTGTGTTAAAATTGGGAATAATGAGAACCGTCCTTAAGGCAGTTACAAGAAAATGACGTGTATTTACAGGAAGGGGTGAGGGTGAAGATACAACAGACTTCTTCCCAGAGATAATGCAAATTGGAATGCAGTGGGGAAATGTTTTTAAGAAACCACAAAAAGAAAAAGAAAAAAAGGAACATGTCAACCTAGAATTCTTTAACACACACAGAAAAAATCTTTCAAAAATGAAGGAAAAACACTTTTTCAGATTTATAGAGAGCTGGAAGAGTTCAGCAGTCACAGGCTTGCATTTTAATCAGAAGGGAAATGATACCATGTGGAATTTGTAATCTATGGAAAGGAATGAAGAGCGAGTGAGTGAGTACATATTGAGATGTTTATAACATATGTAGAAGTAAAATTCCCTAGTTGGAGTGATAAAAAAGTGTGTTCCAACTTTATTACATGTTCCCTCCCGAGGGTGGGTGGCAAAATTCCTTCAGCTGAAACTCAGTGGGATAAATTGATCAACACCATGTGATAAAATGATGGAAGGTAGACAAATAGCAACAAATCAGTGGTCCAGAAAAGAGTCCATAAGTAAACACACACGACTGTGCCCAACTGATCTTCATGAAGGTGCAAAGGTGACTCTCGTGAGAATGGTGTTTTAGCTTTTTTTAGACAAAATTGATGTTTTGGGGGTTATATTAGTTAACTTTAACCCATATCTCATGTTATATACAAAAATAAGTTAACTAAAGATGGACTATGGGTATAAATGTAAGAAACAAACCAAACTATAAAACTTCTAGAAGAAAACATAGGCAAGAGCTGGGGAGATGGTTCAGTGAAGAGCAGACAGCACAAGCGTGAAGACTGCAGTTCAGAGCTGTATCCCCCATATAAACATCGGATGGGTGTGGCAACCTGCCTGCGATCTCAGAACTTGGGAAGTGAAGACATGGGATTCCTGAAGGAAGCTAGTCAGTTACGTTAGATTCATTTGTATGCTCTGAGTTCAGGTAAGAGACCCTGCCTCAAAATATAATATAGAGAGCAATCAAGGAAGAGTCTCAATGTCGGTCTCTGGCCTCCACAGTCATGGGTGCACACACACGCACACATGCACACATACACCACATCACATGCGGGCATGCGCACACACATTTCCACCTGAAAAGAAAGTATAGAAGAGACTCTTTAGAATTGTCAGTTAGGCAGTGATTTCTTAAACAAGGCACCTCCAGCATAGGCTATAGAAGAAAAATGTTATTATATCATTTCATCAAGGTTACAAACTTAATTTTCAAAAAATCCTTAGGACAGAATAAACTTAAGTAAAAAACTAGAAAAATTCATTTGCATATCATATATTAGACAAGATTTGTACTTATAAAGATTGTACAAGTGCTCCTAAAATGTTACAGACTATTATCATTATCCTTGGTTGTCTACTAGAGATGGACAGTAAATCCCTATTTCTGAAGACATTGTGCACTTTATATGCAAGGCCCAGAGTCCCCTAAGCTGGATGGTCCTGTCCTGAAAGCCTCCTTCCTGATGACTGACTTTCATGGTACCAGAAGACACCATGCAAGCTTCCAGAAGAGGAAGGGAACAAACAAACAGTCCTATCCATCTATGATGCCTATGAACACAATAATGACCAACACAGCATGACAACCCTAAGGGTAATTAATTACATACATAACAACAGCTCCCTAACTGTATTTAGGACCCACTCAACAAGAGGGAAATCTTGCTTGCTATGCTGGAATTATAGCCAGCAATCCAGGGCCGCTGAAGTCATAGATCTTGGAGGAGAACCTATGACTCCCACTTTACTAAAGCAGCAAAATTCTTAGCTACACTCTAAATATCTGTCCTTATACCCAGAGTTATGTGTAGTCCTCACCCTTCATCAAGGAAACACCTCCTTGCAGTAAGTAAAAATTATTATAGCAAATCATAACCAAACAAAATGAAGATTTGTGGAGTCCATTTCCAATGGACACATCTATAAAATCAGCCCCACACTTAACACTCAGGAAACATTGTGGAAGCGGTATAGGAAGATCAGAATGATCATAAGAGTCAGAGAATGGGGAAGTTTGCTTTGAGACTGTCTCCTAGTATTGTCAGAAGCTATGTCCATAAGGTCTCACCAGCATGAGTACCAAATATGAGCTGAACAAAGACAACAATACACATACCAAAGTAGACCAGAGAAAGACCATAAAACTTCAGCCCTACACAAAGACCTCCGGCAACTAAGGAACGCTGAGAGTGAAAGAAATAGTTTTCCGCAGGGAAGAGCACACCAGTAGGTAATCCAATACCAAATGGTCATCCCTGAAAACATAAATACAAGAAACATTATACAGACTAAGCAGATTAAATTAATATATATTGTTACATGCAATACCTGCATGTAACAGCAATTAAAGAAAAAGAGTCCATGAATTTTATAGAAAACAAGGGGAGTATTTGGAAGGGGGGAGTATTAAAGGGGGAAAAGGAAAGAAGGAAATGATATATTTTCTTCTCAATAATAAAATAAATAATTTTTTAAAGAATAGGCATAATTCAATAAAACAACCCTGTTTTAAAATGCAAAATATTGAAAATTATAACAGAATATTTTTATTTATCAACACTTATATTTATTAATATTTAACAAATCTCTATAAAATACCTAAATCTTATATCCTAAAACCTATAATCTAAAATCTATAATTTATGTAAGAATACCCTAATACCTAAGGACACACTAATACCAATCTAAAGACACTTAATTAACACTATTTTAACTTTCTTAAAATGATATTAATATTCTTAACGTAGGTCCATGCATTGTGGCTTGGCTTACAGCAGTCCCATCAGGTAATATCTTTTAAGCTTAAAGTCCATTGGGCCTTACTTTACCAGTTCGCAATGCCAGTTTATTTCCACCACCAAATCGTGGCCAGTTTATAAAGTCAGTCTATTCCAACTGCCAAACTGAGGGCAGCTTTTTCAATCAGCTAAGACTCACCTTCACTGTCTCTTTGGCCCAGGCAAGTCTCAAGGCTGAAAACCTGTCCAAGCAGCTTTCTAACTCCACGTGCCTTGCTTATTTTTCTGTGCTCTGGGGCCTCAAGACAATTGCCTTTAAAGGACTCTCTCTCAGCAGGTTTATGCTATGCCTTTGCCTTGGGCTATAAGAGTCTACATTCCGTTAAAGGAGTACCTTGCTGTGCTCTTCTTCAGCATGACTTCTCATTTGGTGAGGGCAAGGGGAAGAGAGCAACCTCCTGGAGCCTCTGGCTTATATATGGCATTATCTCATGATCCTTGGTGGTCTCCAGGGTCTACAAGATTTCTCGTGATGTCCAGCAATCCCATTGCTTCTCACAATAATGGGGATCATCTGTGTGGCTTGTGTGGTTTCTCAGACATGCCCCTTCAACAGGGCATATCGTCCGGCCACAACTAGCTTTTTGTCCATATCAGCAAACCAAAGGGACGCCAAGCACCTCCTTATGTGCTGCCAGACGCTAATCTGAATTTCACTAAAAAGACTTAACTTCTACCATAAAAAATTATATAGATGACAAGTAAGCTTATGCAGGGTTTGGAGGAGTGGGTTGGTGATTAAGAGCTCTTTCTGATGCTGAGTTTGATTCTCAGCATCTATGTACAGTGCCTCACAACCACTTACAACTCCAGATCCAAGTAATCCAACACCCCCTTCTGTCCTCTGAGGGCACTACTCTCATATGGAATCCACTCATATTGATATATACATATATACATAAGTAAAATAACAAAAAATGAAACTAAAACATGTTTAACATTGGGGCTGGTGAGATGACTCAGTGGATAAAGGCACTTGCCTTTAAAAAGAGTGACTCTCACGAGTTGTTTTGTTGACTTTGACTTGCGAGCTATTACACATCCACACTCTTACATACACAGAGTGACTGACACACACTGCATTAGTTACTTTTCTCTTCCTATGCTAAGATACCATGACCAGGCAACTTACAGAAGAAGGAGCTTATTTATATAGACTAATAGTTCTAGAGGGAGAGCCCATTACAGCAGGAGATCATGGTAGCAGGAGCAGGAAGCTGAGAAATCACATCTTTAACAGATAATACAAAGCAGAGAAAGCAAACTGGAATTAGAGTGAGGAGATAAATACTCAAGAGTTCACCCCAGTACTACCTCCAAAGAAACTGCACATGTTAAAGACCCCAGAACATCCCAAATAGCGCTGTCAACTGGAAACCAAATGTTCAAATGCCTTAGCCTCTGGGAAACATTTCTGATTTAAACTAGTACACACACACACACACACACACACACACACACACACACACACACACAATAAAATTTTGTTTAAACGTTCAACATCAGTAGTCTTAAGGTGAGTACAAAATCACAATGTAATATCACACCCATATACTAGAATGGCTTCAACAAAAATATACAGTGACCACTACCAGCCAAGGTGTAGATAAACTTGTATCTTCACAATTTGTTGGTGAATTCTACTCTCTAGAAAACGGTCTGGCCATGTAGAAAATCTGTTTGATATTTTCTTTAAAAGTTAAACAGATGCCAGCCAGGGTGGCCCATGCCTTTAACCCCAGCCCTTGGGAGGCAGAGACAGGCAGATCTCTGTGAGTTTGAGGCCAGCCTGGTCTACAAAGCAAGTCCAGGACAGCCAGGGTTAGTACACAGAAAAAGCCTGTCTCAAAACAACAAACAATCAGACAAAAAAGAGTTAAACAGATACCTACCATATGATCCAGTGATACTACACTTAGCTATCTGCTCAACAAAAACGAAAGCCTAGTCTATAAAAAATCTTGCATACAAATATCCATAGGAACATTATCCATAATTGCCAAAAGTGGATATAATCTACATGTCCATCAGAGAGTTAAGTGGTTAAATAAAATAATGTTTGGCAGATAAAACTAGCAAATTGCTGGACATGCTACAACATGTATACAGCTCAAAACATTATGGTAAGGGGACCAAAACTGTCCAAAGTGATCACATATATACTCTTATGTCTGTATGTTCCAGAAAGGAAAATAGGAAAAGAGAAAGGGTGCTGAAACGGACTAAGAGGGGCAGGAGTGGAGATTAATGTAAATAGTGTGAGAAACAAAGGAGGGTGGAAATGCATTAAAGTTGGATTTGGTAATAGTTGTACTCTGTAGACTTGCCAAAAATCATTGAATTATGCCATTTAAAATGGATAAATATTATGATATATAAATTAGGCCTCGATAAATTACCTTTTACAAAAAATAATGTGCATACCATTTTGTTATTGTTCATTAGTTACAAAATAGTCCTATGCATATCTGCTAATGTGATCAATAACATTATGAAAATGGTTTTCTAATCAATATTTAAGTCTTTTATATTCATATAATCAAATCTTGTTTCCTGTCAGTTTTTTTTTTTTAAACAATGAGTTTGTTCAGTTTTAGTGCACACCCCCTGCATGGTCTCAAACATGTTATTTAACCTTTTACTTATCCATTTATTGGCTCTGATTTTTCTCATGGGAAAATGTACATTACTAATCGTTTCTTCCACTTTGGTGGAATATGGCTGTCCTGAGCTTACATAAAGCCAACGGCGAAACATTTAGCATGGCAAACACCAATTAGATGTTCATCATCACTGCTGTCATCAATAATGATTATAAAACCAAGTTTACGACTATTTCCTCAGAATAGGATCCTGTAAGTAAAATCCCAGGGCCTGTTTTTCTAAACACTGCTTTCTGAGTCAGAAGTAGGCCGAACACACTTTTGGTTCTTATTCATTCCTCTTCCTGGGAACCCCATGTGGTTCTTGGAATTCGAACAGCAGCCTTGTCTCAGTCTGATGTCTGTGAGGACACCATGGCTCTGTGTGCTTTTTTTTCTCCTTCATCACAGCCCACTGATCTTTTGAGCTCTGTACTATTGGGTGATGAACTGACTGGCCTTCGGTAAGATACTTGACAAAGGGATGATATGTAATAGTGAGTTCAGTTCTTCTCCAGGAGTAAATAGTTGCCTATTATAAGAACCAAACACACCCACAGGCTATGGAATCTGAAAGCCTCACTGAAAGGTCAAATGGGAAATGGTTGATATATGTGTATGTATTCGTGTCCCAAAGTGCTTTCAAATGGTGTGCTTCCTGAATGTCTTAGCCTGATGTCCATGGCCTTTCGTTTTTGTTTTTTTTTTAAACCTCTGTCTTTTTCTCTAGCTTAACCCCTTGTGCTACCCTCCTACAAAGAGACATCATACCAGTCAGCAGTCCTGCTCTTCCACAAGCATGCCTTGCCTTCTCTCTTACTAGGCTTCATTTACCAAGTCTTTCCACCTGAGTCCCCTCCACCTAGACTATCTTCTTCATTTGTCCCCTTCTTATAATCCAGGCATCCCAGATGTTTCCCTGTCCCCAAGCCTGAGTCTAGTGCTCCATCCTTATGCTCGGATGGCACCCTGTCATTATCCTTACTGTTTATTTGCCTCCTTCCCGATCACACTATGTGAGTCATAGGGTTATGTGACTTTGATCTCCCTTCAAGAAAGAACTTGCTATTCAGCTGCAAGGAGTGCAGTTTGCTCCAACTGTTAAGCCTTCAAGATCTGCTTCAGCTCAAAAGCTGAGGCCATGATCCTTTGGGGGCAACCCAGCCAATGGCTGAGCCTAACAGTGGAACCAGGACTACCAGAGATTCTCAGGAGGAAATCTTTGGGTTGGCAGAGACTGCTATAAATCCATCAGCGCAGTGGTTTGAGACTCCTTTCTCCCTCTTTCCTTTCATGGATAGCTTTGTCTTCCTCGGAGTGTGGGGCCTCTCCTTGCCCAGTCTGCTTTCTCACCTGCTCATACTTCTCCCACAAAGCTCTTGCACGCCTCACTTTGTCAGTGCACCCACCTTCCAGAAAACATGACATACACGAATAATGAGTTCTTTAAGGGTCAGGACTACACTGTCACACAAATTGTATCTCTGGTTTCTAGAACAACACACAATGGGATTACCATAAGTGTTTGAGATGAATGATAAACGAGTAGATGGATGATCAAAATGGTGGCCAACCCTGATGTCATGATCTTAGATAACTCGCAGGTGCTGCTCAGCATTCAGGGCCATTTCAACATGAAGACAGAGATCCGCTTATGAGATATATGCTGCGGGAGATAAAGTTATACATTTTCAATTGGGTGTTTCCCAATAGGTGGATTGATGCCAGATAATAAAATTTACCCTTTGGGATAATCCCACAAGGTAAGGGAGTTGAGCAAGAGTTTCAGTATATGTGTATAACTAAAATTGCGTATTAGCCAAAAAACTGTTATTTACTATGAAGATACTTAAATGTAGCTTCTTGTGCCTAAAAGCCTCATTCAAGTATTGCTTTCTAGAACAACACCTTGAGACATTAAAGAGATTCATTCAGCTCTGCTTATATGGGGCTTGCCTGCTGTGATCTGTATGAGGAGTCTCACTAGCAAACGCCCTACTGTCCTACCAAGCAGTCCTTGAGGACAAGAGTGCCAGGCATGCCTCTGCATCACCATCCTGATTTAACCCTGGAATCCAGCAAGAGCTGCACCATATCAGAAGATACATGGATTGAGTGCCTCAGGTGAAATACAAGCTCCAGCCCTTCCTTAGATAGCCTTCAGCTTCTCAATCTCGCCTGCTCTTGGTCACTTTTAACCTAATCTCATAAGAATTTCCAGATGGGGAGGCAGAGGGAGGTGGATTTCTATTGTGTTGGAGTTCGAGGCCAGCCTGGTCTACAGAGCAAGTCTAGGACAGACAGGGCTATTACACAGAGAAACCCTGTCTCAAAAAAAGAGAAAAAAAAGAATTTGCAGATGACATTGGGATTAACTTTCCCTGTCTTTTTCTCTTTCACTTCCCTCTCTTTCTTGCCTCTTCTCCCTTCCTCTTTTCTTCTCTTTGTTCTTTCCTGTCTTCTTCCTGCACATTGTCTCTTTACCAATAAGATTGTATTTGAGTGATCAAATTAAAATTATACATTTACACATTTTTATTAAAACTAATGGCAAAGATGATTTTATTAGCTTGCCAAACATTTACTAACTGTCTACTCTGTCAGGCAGCATGCCCGATGCTTTGGAATCAGCAGTAAGTAAACAAGACAAGGCTCTGCCCTCTGTCACAGACTCTCATACCAGGAGCGGGGATTGTCAGAAATAATCAACTGCCCATGCTGGCTATGATGAATCACAGCACAATCCCAGCAGTCGGAGGCCAGGGCAGAAGGATCATGAGTTCAAGATTAGCTTGGACTGCCCAGGGAGACAGACCGTGCTTCAAAATAGCACAAGTCCTACATTTTTACAGTAACAGAAATAAGATATATGGCTGCACAGATGCACACTACAAGTTTAGTTTGAGATTTAGGTTAGCTCTTCCTACCAATTGGTCATGTGATCTCTAATACGTTATTGAAGATATTTACAGGGCCATTTCCATATATGTCAAATAAGGGTTTGCATTTGTGAAAGCAGACTTCTCCTCTGGCTTCAAAACTAGCCATAATTCCATAATCAAATGGATTTGTTGTTGTTATTTTGTGTTGTTTGTTTGTTTGAAGCAATGTCTCACTGTGATAATATGCACAGTCCCTGCATAAGTCTGGGCCATAGGAGATCTCAATACTGAGAATGGAAGTGGAAATAAGTCCATGTCCCTACCCTACAAGCTATCTCTAATTGATAGCTTCTTATAAGGGAAAAATTAATTTTGTCCAATAGAGCCTCACTGGGTATACAAACTATTCTCAAGGGTAGGCCCCATGCTCAACAGGAGAAGGCCAAAATAAACTCAATGGCATTTTTGGAGGTCCCTTGTCTCATGTGCTTTGTATGGGCATTATTTTTATTTTCCTTCTTCCATTTGTTCTTTTTTTTCCTTACAGATCTTTTGCATATGTTTTCTGATCTTGTGTTTTTATGGAATTCCTATGGGTGCAAATGTGCAACTTTGTATCTGTAAGTGTTTCTTGTGCTTTTTCTTTGGCTCTTTTCCTCCTGGTAATTTGTTTGCTTCATTCTATTCCAGTTTGTTTGTTTTTATTTTATATTCTTTTATTATTTTTTGTGTACCTGTATCTCCTGTAATGAGACAAGGAGAGAAGTGGTGTAGATTTGGGTTGGGTGGTGAGTTGGGGAGGATCTGGGAAGAGCTCGGGAAGGGGAAACCAAATTCACAGTATATTATATGAAAAAGGGTCTGTTGTCAATTTTTTTTAAGTTTCTTTTATTTTTAATAATTTGCATGTGTGTGGATCTGGTTTGGGTCTGTACCCATGGGTGCAGGTGCCTGGGAGATCAGACATATTGCTGCATCCTCCTGAGGCTACAAAAGGTTATAAGGTGTTGTGAACCTACCTGGTGTAGGCGATGGGAATCAAACTCAGATACTCTGTAAGAGCAACATGCTTGCTTCACTGCCGAGTTATCTCTCCAGGATCTAGTCAAATTATCTTAACATTTGTCAAAAAAATATTTATTTAAACTGACTTGGGGTTTCTACGTAACTAATCCTACAGTCAGATATATTTTTGCATGTTGCAAAATCATTTATGCAGATTGACTTGGTGTGTGACATAACTCATACCGGAGACAAGTTCTACAATTCACAGTTCCCCAAAACAAAGAGAACTTTCTACCCTCGTAGCCACTGTGTATCCATGCCACACAGCCCAAGTGATGCCCAAGAAATTAGAATTAACCTTTGGGAATTCTTTTTTTTTTTTTTAATGTTATAAACTTCATGATGCCATTGTCTGGTATGGATCAGCTTAAACAAGTTAGCATAAGCTGAGTCATTCAATCAGACGAGATTCACCACCACGCTTCCTCGGTGAGCTTGGCAGTAAGCAGGTCCTAGCTCGTACCTGTGGTTTATCCATTTTCATTGTTCATTATTTGAACAGATCTGCAGTGTGTGCTGCTGGCAGTCCAGACCTAAGCCTATCTCTCTTTTCTTTTTTCTCTCTGGTCCTCCAACTCCTATGGCTATATGACACAGGATGTTACTCACTTATATACAGATAGTCATCAGGAGGCCCACTCCATTGCCTTGTATTAGAGATCTCACAAATCCATGACACAGGAATGGCCACACCCAGCAAAGAAGTCACCTGCGCTAAGACAGCCAAATGTTCATGTCAACAGCCTATTGTTAGGATTAGCATAAAAATACATGACTTTATCACAGAAACAGGAAGCAAACACTCTGTTCTGTTAGACTGGAAGTGAGCCATTGGTCTAAGCTGTCCAAACTCACCACTGTGTTCCAGTCTTAGCACAGACCACAGTGAGTGAATCAAGCACTCCATAGATACATGAGGAGAAGGACTGCAAGTATGGCCAGAAGAAATAGTAAGGGGATCTTCCCAGAGATAGCTCAGGGTTGAAAGGATTGAAGGGTATTGAATGACAGAAGGAAAGTGGGACCTTTTTAGAGAGAATGCAAGGAACGATACAGAAATGGACACTTTTTGTAAAGATGAAAGTAGAATTTGGATGCAAAATTAATGCTGAAATTGATGCTTAAAAGGTGATGCCATTTCAGCGCGTGACGTATACCCTGTTGAGTAGTGGGATCTGAATCTAATGTTTATTAGTTTTGGCAGTGGAAACAAAAGGTTCAACATCTTGGAAAAGCTACACAACGCTCTATTGAGGATGAACGGAAAACCTTTCCTAGTCCTATGCTAAGGCTTATCAACTCTGAGTGTTAGTAAGAATCTTTTTTGTTTCCTTCTTTGTTTGTTTGTTTGAGATAGGGTTTCTCTGTGTACCTTTGGCTGTCCTGGAACTCACTCTGTAGACCAGGCTGGCCTCAAACACATAGACATCTGCCTGTCTCTGTTTCCGGAGTGCTAGGATTAAAGGCGTGAGCCACCACCTCTGTAAGTGCCCTGGGAACCCACAGGCCATCGCAGCCAGGGAAGCAGGTAGCCTAACTGTGGACCTCCACCTGTCCTTCTTCCCCTCCAAATCCAGTCACCCTGTCTTACCCCTAAATCCACAGCAAACTGTCTGCCTTGGTCTCACCCTCTTCTCTGTCCCCATCTCCAGTGAATCGTACAGATCTTCCCCAAACTTCCTCCTCATTCATCCTCTTTTCTTAGTGCCCAACTATAGCAGGCATTCCCTGGGAATCAGATCACCAAGTGTGCCAGAGAAGCAGCTAGGCCAGCAAATCAGTTATGTGAGCTTCAGATGTTTGCTCCCTCCTCTCATCCAAGGCCACTTCCCCAGTCTCACCTCTGCAGCAGACCACCTGTTGTGGCCTTTCCTTACTTCCTGTCCTATTCCAGGGCACAAAACAGATCCTGATAGTACACCCTGATTTCTACCCTTTTGTAGACCCCCTTAGCAGCTCCACCCCAGCCCATCCATATTCCTACATGTCAGTTCCAAACCATTAGAAACACATTTTCCCTACAACCACAGGTGCCAGACATGTAACAGAATGTGAGAAGAATTCCCTAGTAGCTGACACAGTCACCAGACCCTCTTAAGAAACCAAGGAACAAAATATCCACCCAAAAAACACAAGACCAGATATCAGAACCTAGAAGTTCAATAATTCCAAACCAAGATACCTAGACACCAGGCTACAACAAAACAAAACAAAAACCAAAAAAAAAAAAAAGAAAAACCAAACCAAAAATAAAAATAACAGCCAGGACAATATATCTCCACTAGAGTCCAGCAACCCTACCAGAGTAGGCCCTAAGAACTGAAACATAGTCAAAGCATATATGACCTTGAAATAACCTTTATGGATATATTAGAGGTCCTTAAAAATGAAATAAAGAAATCTATGAAAATACAAACAAACAATGGAAGGAAATGAGTAATACAGTACAGGACATGAAAGTAGAAAGAGAGTGAACAAAGAAAACAGAAACAGGGCTGGAGAGAAGGCTCAGCAGTTAAGAACACTCTTAATTGCTGCTCTTTCAGAGGATCTGGGTTCAATTCCCAGCACACTCACAATGGTCTGTAACTTTAATTCCAGGTGGTCCAACACCCTCAGACAGACAGAAATGCAGGCAATGCAGATAAAATTATGTATATATATATATCCCAAACTAAAGGAAATCTGAAAATGAAAAACTTAGGAACTCAGAAGCAAACCTCACCAACAGAATACAAGAGATGGAAGAGAGAATTTAAGGCACTGAAGACATGATAAAAGAAATGTATACCTTGGTTAAAGAAAATATTAGATCTAAAAAAATAATTCAGGCACAAAACATCTAAGAAATTTGGGACACTATGAAAAGATCAAACCTAAGGATAATAGAAATAGAGGAAGGAGAAGAAATACAGGTCAAAGGCACAGAAAACAATCATAGAGTAAAATTTTCCTAACCTAAAGAAGGAGGTGCCTATCAAGACATAAGAAGCATACAGAATCAAATAGACTGAACCAAGAAAGAAATTCCCACATCACATAATAATCAAAACACTAACCATACAGAACAAAGAAAGAATACTAAATGTTGCAAGGGAAAAAGAGCAAATAGCATATAAAGGCTGACCTATTAGAGTAACACCTCACTTCTCAATGGAGACTATACAAGCCAGAAGCACCTGGAGAGATGTTCTACAAATTCTAAGAGGCCATCAGCCTAGACTACCATATCCAGCAAAACTTTCTAACTCAAGAAAATGAAGAAATAAATACAAATTTAAGCAATATCTATCAACAAATCCAGCCCCTATAGAAGAACACTAGAGGGAAAATTCTAAAATAAAGAGGCTAATCATACCCAAGAAAACACAAAGGATGAATAATCCCAAACCATCAAATCAAAAGACAGGAAGTACACACACAGATACACACACATCCCACCACCATCACCAAGATAACAATAAATAACAAACACTTTTCATAGTTACTGCTCCATGTCAGTGGGCTCAATTCACCAACAGAAGATACAGACTAAGAAAACGGATGCAAAAACAGGATCCATCCTCCTATTGAATCCAAGAAACACACTTTAACATCAAGGATTGACATCAGCTTAGGGTAAAAAGATGTATAAAGATATTTCAAGCAAATGAATCTAAGAAGAAAGCTGGTGTAGTCATCTTTAATATCTGGCAAAATAGAATGATACACAAAACTAATTAGAAGAGTTAGGGAAGGACACTGCACACTTATTAAAGGAAAAGTCCACCAGGAGAATGTTGCAAGTCTTAATATCTGTGCACCAAACACAAGGGCACTGCTATTCATAAAAGAATCACTAGGACATTCACACAGTGATAGTGGGTGACTTCAATAGCTCATTCTTACCAACAGGCAGGTCATCCAGAAAAAAAATAAACAGAGAAATGTTGAAACTAACTTATGTTATAAACCAAATGGACCTAACAGATATTTACAGAACATTTTACCCAAATACAAAAGAATATACCTTCTCAGCAATTCACGTAACTTTCTCCAAATTTGACCACATATTCAGTAACAAAGCGAGTCTCAACACATAAAAGAAAATTGAAATAACACTTTACAACCTAACTAACCATCACAGATTAAAACTGGATATCAGCAAAAATAGAAACAACAAAAAGTTTACAAACTCATGAAAATTCAACAACTCACTACTGAATGAAAAAAAATGGATCAAGACAGAAATTAAGAAAAAATTAAAGACTTTCTAGAACTGAATGAAAATGAATACACAACATACTCAGAATTGTGGGGCACAGTGTAGGCACTTCTAAAAGGAAAGTTCATAGCCCTATGTGCCTAAATAAAATAATTTGAAATATCTCAGATTAGTAACTTAAGAGTCTAACCAAAAACATTGAGCAGAGTGTCTTGTGGAGGGGGAATGGGGAGGGATGGATGGGCCCAGAAGGGACAGGAACTTCACAGGAGGACCAGCAAAATTGATTGGCTCCTGAGCCCATGGAGGGAGGCTCCAGGAGACTGAAGGACTTGGTGGTGGACGCTGGTGGACTTGAGTTGCCCCTCCCACCTGCGCATACTAGCCAATGGGCAGCTTGATGAGTCCCCTAGCAAGTGGAGTTGGGACTCTCTGTGACATGGACTCTGATGCCTGCTTTTCAATAGCTCTCCACCCTGGCAGGGCTGTGGAGCCTGGCCTTGGTGGAGGGGAGGTGCCCTCAGCCCTGGAGTGACTCGATGTGCTGGGGTGGGATGGTGGAGGGGGCTCCTCTTTTCTGGGGAGATGGGGAGGAGGAGGGTGGTGCCCTGGGGAGGCGAGGGGAGGGTAGGGGAGGGTAGGGGAGAGGAGTGAAGGGCAGGGAGAAAGGGGCCTAAGTTCGTGATGCAAAATGAATGAATAATAAACTTACTAAAAAAAAAAAAAAAAAAAACAAAAAAAAACTTTCCCCCCCCCCCCCCCCCCCCGTTTCTCTTTCCCATCTCTCCCTCTGTCCCCCACGCCCTGCCCTTCTTTTTTCTCTTTCTGTTCTGCCTCCATTCCCTTTCCTAAATTCCCTTCCCCCCTATCTTAATAAACCCTTATACCAGAAAAAGAAGAAAAAAATTTACTTTTGTTTTTATTTTTATTTTATTTATGTATGTATTTATTTTACCTTACAGGTCTTTGCTGTATTGCTTATGTTCTATATATCTTTTGTGCATCGTGGCTTCCAGTTTAGAGTTTTATGGGGTTTCTGAGTGTGTAAATGAATGGTTCTCTGTGTGTATACCTGTTCTTTGTGTCTTTTCTTTGGTACTCTCCCCTCTGTTTGTTTTGATCTATTCCGAGGTGTTACATTTTGTTTTATCTTATTTTATTTTGGTATAGTCCCTTTGGAAGCCTGTTTGATTTCTAATGAGACAGAAATGGTGGAACAGGATGGGAAGGAACTGGGAGGAGTAGAAAGTGGATATATGTGAGAAAAAATTATTTTCAATAAGAGGGAAAAGAAAGAAAAGATTTTTTAAAAAAGAATCCTTAGGTGAGACCACAGGATATATGTGTCTGTTGATGCTATAGCTAAGAAGGTATCATTTCCTGTTACAACTGACCAGAGCTGTAAAAATCTATGCCCTTGAGAACATGCTAAGGAGAAATTATTTTCCACAGATTTCTGGAAATTGTCACATTGATTGGCTAGAAACAAGTAGGGATCCTGACCCTAAGCCCCTCTATACCACTCCTCTTCCTTGTTTTGGGTGACTGGAGGAGATTATCCAGACCTGGTTTTGCTTCCTGCTCACATCATAATAATGGAGTCCAGATGTATAGCAAAGATAAATGAAAGTGCTCTATTTAATGTCAGCTACATCATATCTGGCATGTTGTTGCACTCTTGTATTCCTAACACCCAGGAAGCTGAGGCAGGAAAGCAAATGACCACCTGGACTACATATAGAGGCCTTGCCTTATAAAACAAAGTGAGTCTATGGGCCTCTGTTGTTCACAAAATGAGAAATAATATTCTTTGTTATTTCTGTTATTCTATATTATTATTTATTATGAAATATTATTATTTCTATATATACTCTTTACCCCAAACCATCTATCAGTGTTCTAAAGGCTAGTTCACTCTTTTTTTTTTTTAAAGATTTATTTATTATGTATACAGTGTTCTGTCTGCAGGTATATCTGCAGGCCAGAAGAGGGCACCTGATTTCATTATGGATGGTTGTGAGCCACCATGTGGTTGCTGGGAATTGAACTCATGACCTCTGGAAGAGCAGCCAGTGCTCTTAACCGCTGAGCCATCTCTCCAGCCCACTAGTTCACTCTTATCTTTGTACCTTGTATCATGGAAAGTCAGACTTCAGTCGGGCAACTGCAGGTTTAGATGTAGACACTTGCTTCCAAACAAAAGACTCTGATCTTGAAATTTGATTCTGTCATCTGTCCGTGATCTGACCCAGCTCTGGTCTAGTGTGATCAACCACATCACACCTGTGATCATCATCTTTTCAGGACCATGGAGAAAACTTTAATGAGTCCCTATGCTTGTAACAGTCTTTGCAAATGTAAGTCATGTAAACATATGAAGAACCACTTTCATTTTTGAGTTTTCTACAAGCACATGACTTCCAGTGCTACCGAGTATACACAAAAACTACTAAAGCCCCAGAACTGTTAGAACAGCAGGTTAGGAAAGAGTCAATAATGTCATAATCACTTAAAATTTAATTCTGTATTTTTCTTCATGTTAGTTTCAAAATATTCTTGCGTTGTGACTAACACTCTGCGGGTGTTCCATAAATGTGGGATTAATGCTTGAACAATTCAGTCTATGCTCTGTAGCAATAATGGGTATTACCACAAAAGTGTGACTTAGCCTAACAAAACTCCTACTCCTGTAAATATTAGTAAAACTCACAGAATTGGAGAAGCTCCTCATGACTCTGACATCAAACATCCTCTGCCTTGTGACTCAAGACACTGATTCCAATGTTGTTTCATGGGATTAAGAAGAAGGGAAAAGTTCTCAGTGCCTAAATCTGTCCTTGCCTAGAAGTAACACACTACTTCCACTTGCAGTCTATTGACTGGAGCTGATTACACAGCCCAACCAAAATGCAAAAGAATCCAAAAACTGTGGGGGAACAATGGAATATTTGTTAAGCACCAACTGTCTTGTGATACAATGGCCCACCACCTCCACAGGAGCCCTTGCATGCTGTGCTCCAGGCACTGTCCTGGGGAGAGGGGAAATACAAAAATGCAGAAGACTCACCAACTGGCTGATTCTATGGAGACTGTGTGAGATAGGAGACTGAGGACATGGCTCAGTGGGTAAAGGCCTTTGTTGCCAAGCCCAAGGTCATGGCAAAGAGAAAGCACTCACTCTGTCAAATTGTGCTCTGACCTTCACATGTATGCAGCAAGTCATGTGTGAGGGTGTGCATGAACACACACATAAATAAAATAAACTTAATTTTTAAAAAATCTTTCAAAACTGAGGGCATCTGGCTACATTCCGGGTATGATGTCTGTCATCTCGTTCACCCTGTTGTTACCTGTCCTTTTAAAGCAATTGTGCCATTGTGAGGGAATCAACATTTTGTGAAAGAATAAGCCAGGGACCCTTCTCACAGTTCTGTGCTCCCGCTTAGGGAGGTGAGACTGCTCTCCCCTATCTCTTTCCTTAGCTCACGTCTGTTGGCCATGAGACTCCAAACCTCTGCAGTTTTAGCTGGGAGGAGATCAGGGCAAGGCAAGTTCAGCTTCCCAGTGGCACTTGTTTTGATTGGCACCATTTCCCAAAGCAGGGCTGCTGGAAATTTTGCTTATCACCCCAGGGGATTGGGTGGGAAGAACAGGTCCCAGCTGATAGACTCCAAATGGAAACCAATGGAAAAGTAGGTTGAAGACTTTTGTAGGTTAACAGGCTCTGGGTATGAGCAGCCTGTGTTATTCTCCCAGCCAGATAGAATGGAAACTGTGGTTAGCTTTCATTGGAGCAGAAGGAAAAACCTGCAGTCACATTTCCTTCTTGATTATTTACTCATAGGGAGTTGCTTCCCTCTATCATTGGGTTTCTTTCTACCCAAAAGAAGAGATTGTTAATGTTTCCCAAAACGTTATGACTAAGGTCTCTGGGCTGACTTTATCCAGTGGAAACTGCCCGTGCAATGAAGATTAGCATGTCTTGATTCTTTTTACTGCACTTGATACTTACATAAGTGTCATTAGCATCCATTTCTACCTCCTTCTTGATCTCCATGTTGATTTACAGGACATGAGTCAGAAACCTTATCCTTAGGTTCTCCCTTACAGTCAAGTTGAGTGCAAGACAGGAGCTCAAGGTGACAATATGCTCTTATGAGACTGGGAAGGCGATGACAAGAAGGCGTGTTTTGTCAGTGATGGTCTTAGCTAATGCACATGCTTGTAAAATGGGGAGCTTCTCCATGGACCAAGAAGCACATCTAGGAACTGACTGGAGGATGTCTGAAGCTGCAAGGGTGAGTGTGATTTCCTGAAACTTCATCAACGAAGTGTCAGCTGCAACAGAAGCCTTGGAACCTACTGGGGGTTTGAATTCCTACCTATGATTTGTAACTATTCATTTTTCTACTCTAAACCATATTCTGCTTGAAAGACTGTCTAAGGATGATCGGTTTGCTATAGCCAAACACCAAAAATTCAGGAATTTATAAATCACACAAAGTTTATTTCGTATAGTCCTGGAGGGAGGCTGGAAAGGGCAAAATCAAAATACTTGCAAACTGAGTGTTGGTGAGGGCTTGTGTCCTAGAAGCAATACATTCTAGGAGTGTCTTTACATATGGAAGGGTCTTTGTTTCCTTCCTAGCCCCACTCTTAAGTCTTAGTCTCCATGATAGAGTCATGTCACAAAGGCTCTACATCCTAAAATTATCAAGTTGAGGGTTAGAATTTAACATTTGAAACTGGGGGCATATGAACATGAAGACCATGGCAAATACTAGAGTGATTTCTGTTTCCTGGACCTATTGCCTGACTTATGCCTCTCCATGTGCTATCTCACTCAGATATTCTCTTCATTGTCCCAGCCAAATAGAATGAAAACTGTGCTTCATCTCCACTGGGTCAGAGGAGAAAACATACAGTTACATTTCCTTCTTGACCATTTTCTTTTGAGAAGTTGCTTCCTGTATCATTGAGCGTCTCTCCAGCCTAAAGGAGAGATTACTTTAATAACTAGTAAAATGTTACGTGTGATGAAGCTCTCAGGGCTGACTTCATCCAAAAGAAATTGTTCCTTCAATATAGGCTAACAGGTCTATATTCTTCAAAACCAACTCACTTAGCAAGAAGTACAATCAAGATGCATGTTGTAAGATCCCCATTTTATATGCTTCTATGCCACTTCCTCATTCCTTAAGACACAAATGAAGTTGCTCTGCAATTCTGACTTTGTTCTGAGTCTTCCCTTTTGCAAAGATGTCAAACCTACACCTCTTTCTGTTGACTCCTCCAACCTAATACTGATATTGAATTTCTCCCTCTAATCTTGGCCTCACGAAAGAAAAAGAAAGCAAGCAAGGGAGGAAGGATGGAAGGAAGGAAGGAAAGAAAGAAAGAAAGAAAGAAAGAAAGAAAGAAAGAAAGAAAGAAAGAAAGAAAGAAAGAAGGAAGGAAAGGAAAGTTAGCTCTCATTATCTGGACAGTGTCTTATGTGTTTTCTTCATGTCTGTAGGATGGCATCCTATTAGTCCACAGTGCTTTCTGAAAGAAAATATGTAAACATTAACTTAAAGCGATTCTTCTTCAAGAAAAATAAATCAAGGAGCAGGGCCTTTACAAGTACTAGGGGATGGAATGTTGGCAGAAGGAGAGCCTCTTGCCACAGAAATAAAGGAGAAGGACATCTAAAGAAAC
Organism: Lophiomys imhausi; assembly: GCA_907164525.1. NCBI lineage: Eukaryota > Metazoa > Chordata > Mammalia > Rodentia > Muridae > Lophiomys > Lophiomys imhausi. The sequence continues at coordinate 266,151 of CAJQZJ010034450.1, forward strand.
CATCTAGGAATTTTCCTATTGGGGATGATGTAGGTTCTCTTCTTGGCTGACTTTTTCTCTTCCCTATCTCCTACAGTTTCCCCTTATCATTATTTTACAGCAGCCATCAAAGTGAGTGCTTCTCCCCTGATTTACAAATGTGCAGCAAGGCCGACAGAGGCAAGTCCAGGAGCAGAACTCTTAGCTGTGCACATTGCCAGCATTCAGGAAAGGGAAACTTCAAAGCGATTTTCAAAGGCTAAGGGAAACTTGCTGGTCTGGAAGCTGCTGGAAGAGCCCAGCACATATCTGACTTGTTTCCCATCTAAAGTGGAGTGGCTGAAGTCTGAGAAAGATGCAGCTCATTGAATGGGATACAGAACAGCAAGGAATGAGAATTCCTCAGTCCGTGTCTAGATTTGTAACTGGAAAATCCTTTTCGGAGGAAAAATTAATTCTTTTCCTTAAATTCCACTTTAAAAATTGCCTCCTAGACCTCTCCTAAATTTGAGCTTTGGTTCCAGTTTTTCGATTCATGAGAATTGAAACAACAAAGCAGACTGCAAGTGTGCCTCCTCCTGCCTCTCCCCATAATAAACAGGTTGATGATGGATAGATAGATAGACAGACAGATGATAGATATATAGATGATAGATAGATAAATAGATATATGATAGATAGATAGATATATGATAGGTAGATAAATAGATAGATAGATGATAGATAGATAGATGATAGGTAGGTAGATAGGAATGAGGAGAATGTGTGGGAGGACATTGCAAAGGAGAGGGGAGCATAACAGACAAAGAAAAGGACAGGAAAGGTGGCTCAGAGCTTAAAAGTGCTGGCTGCTCTTTCAGAGAACCCTAGTTAATTCGCAGCATCTACAGAGTGGAGCCACAGCCACCTATAACCCCAGTTCAGGAGATTGGATACATTCTTCTAGCCTCTGCAGGCACTGTGTGCATATGCCCAGATGTAAGTGTAGGCAAACCATTCATACACATTAAATTAAGTTTAATCAAATTATTTTTAAAAAAGGAAACAGGAAGGAAGACAAAGTCAAAGAATACTTCTGCAGGGGCTGATGCAATGACTCAGTGGGTAATGGGACTTGTTGATGAGCCTGAAAATGTGAGTTTGATCCTCGGGACCCACCTCATAAAAGGGTCAAATTGACTTCACAAGTTATCTTCTGACCTCTACATAAATAGCAAGGTATGTACATATGTGCACATATACATGCACGCACACACACACACACATGGACACAGACAGGCACACACATACGCACACAATCTAGATGGATGTAAAGAAAAGAAAGACCACTTCTGCAATAGATTGGTGTGCATAATCTCCCTGTGAAGACCAACTAGATAAACTCTTATAAGAGTCCTTGCTCAGATATTCTATGTTGTACTGAGCAGTGAGTTGACACTTTATAATCATTTTCCACTTTACCATTGTACATTTGACTTCACAAACGCCAGCCATTCTCGTCACTCTATGTTGTCTCTAGAGCATCAGCAACAACTGTGTCACCTAGAAGCTTGTTAGAAATGCAGAACCCAATGCCATGTTCCAGTCGTGCTAAATCATGGCTTCCATTTTAAGGAGAGTTTCAGTGACTTGCATGAATATTAAAAATTACCCTGTAACCAGAGAAATGGGCAAGCGAAGGAGGGTGACCAGTGAATGAGGGAGTTTGCTCTGAGGGTGTTCATATGAAGGTGCTTATGTACTTTATTTCTGAGGGAGATTAATGAAAATTAAGCAACAAGGAACTATGGTCGATGAATTTGCATTTCCCTGCCACAAACAAGAAAAGCCTAGTTATCCCTAAACCAGTGTCTCTTGAAGTGTGTTGTGCACTATTGTCACCTGGAGAGCTTATTAAACACAAATTGCTGAGCCCTCCCCCTTTAAAGGCTCTGGTTCAGCAGATCTAGAATGGACCTGAGTATCTGTTGTCTAACCAGTTGTTGCTAGGTGATGTTGATGGTGTTGGTCCAAGGATGACATTTAAAAAACCAACAACAACAAAGAAACAACAACAACAAAAACCCTCCCCAAAGCAATAAAGATATCCACATAAAAGAATCTTGCTCCTACAAATTATTTGAGATAATTATGGTCTCAAATTCCCTATTGAATTTGTCATTGGAGACCAGACCACTTTACAGTGACTTCCAGAAAGAGCCCCTCGTGGGAAAGCCCTGATGCATTTCAGGCAGCTGTATTGGGCTGAGAGCTAATTAGGAGGGAAACTAGAATGGTCCTGCTTTCCCAGGCGTGTTATCCAGCAAATGCAGAGACAGTGGCCTGTGGAAGGAAATGATACAGATGAGACCCAGAAGCCTCCATTTCATTGGAGGCAGATTCTGCCTTTTCATTATAAGAGAAAGCTAGCATTTCCCATCATCCCTTCCACCAAAAGTAGGCAAGCATATAACCAAAGTCAATTTCTTACAATTTAGTAACCTCAGTACCAACCAATTATATTGTGGGTCATGAGAAACAGCTGTTGTAACATTACAGCCCAAACAGTTTCATCTCAGCTGTTAAGGGGATAAAATAGCCAATATTTTCATTCCCTTGTGATATTATCAAGACATGATAAACAACCAAGGCTATAGTATTAATTATATTAATTTGAAGAGGAGAGAGACTGCTTTAATTGCTCCAGGCTGAAGGATAATTTTTTACAGATAATCACTCCATAAATTCATACTGGAAATGGTATGTTGTCTTCTATCAGCAGCAACTCTTTGAATCAGAAAGCAGCCATGATCTCCAATTGGGGTGGGCCTTAATAGCAAAATATTCTCACTGTTGCCAGGTACCAGTAATTGACCTCTACTGTGTTGAAAGCTTTAGAAAAAGAGCCATGAGGAAGGTATTTGTCAAGAACAAATCCATGGTGCACATAAGAAGGTGGTCTGCTGAAGTATGTTGCATGCTTTGTTTTATACAGAATGCATATAAAGGGCACTGTGTCCACCACAGGGTTAAGAAGACAAAATGAATGAAGGACATTCCTTCAAAGTGGTTTGCTGGCCATACGCCCTATGGAATCAGGAAAGAAAAGGGAAGTATCATTTTCCTAGTGTCTTCTGCACTGAGTTAGGTGTGTGGCTTATGTGATCATATCGTAATAGAAGGACCTTTTGGAAGAGAAAAAAGGAACCTTAAAGGATAATATAAGAAGCAATGATGATGCCAGTTTTGTTAATGCAGAAATTATTCAACTAAAATAAGAAGCCCTGTGCTGCTGAGTATTGGCATGATGTCCTATACCGACCATGAGTATCTTCTCTTACCCCCAGAACATATAATGAATATTTGTTTGCCTAATAGGTAGTCAAATTGTGAAATTGCCTGAGCAGATAATCTAGTTTAGGACTGACAATAGATAACAAAGAAATCTAGTTTATCAAGTCTCCTGGAGTTAAAAATCTGCATTTGACCCCAGTGGTTAGAATGGAAGGGGAGTATGGAATAGCGCCAAAGAATTTAGTGTTCCAGGACTTAGTGCCAAGGAATGGTGGAATGTAGTAAAAGTGGCTGTGGCTTTGCATGAGCCATTTATCATATGGAGTCCAGGGGGCTCTGCTTAGGATTTAAGGCACTTGCTCTAGAAACCCTCTTTGAACAATGCTGACAATGTCACATTTGCCAGGCTCCCTAAAGATGGCTCATAGTAACTGTGGAACCACTGTGGAGAGTGGCTTCCTATCCTATAAACATACTGGAAACTTGAGTTGGAATAAGAGTGGTTTTGCACGAGACTAATAACACCTACTTGAAATGAAAAGAACACCACCTGGGTAAGCTATTGAAAATGAAGTACACCCCCCAGGGCATGAGAAAGTCTGAAATAATTGTAAAACAGTGCAGTGAGACTATTTCAGTTACAAAAAAAAAAGTGTTGTTCAGTATGATCTCTTATGAATGTGTAAATATGAATGGAAAATGTCAGAAGCAGATATGTGGAATGTCAGCATTAGTGTGTGCTTTAAGAATATCTTGCCACACTGATTATTGTTATGGATCATAGATATCACAGTGAGATAGGACTATTGATTACTTCCATCCTTTGATAGTGTGCATAGCACTGCCCAGTACTATGAAAGCTAGTCCTTGGGCAGGAGGCTTTCAGGTAAGACTCAGGTAGGATCGCCTGTGTTCAGTTCTTATAGTGTATGATACCTTCAGCAATAGGAATTTACTTTCAATTAAAGACAACATCAACAGCCTGTATTGGTTTGGGAGTCTCTTGGATGTCCCCCGACCAACAACTCAAAAAGGAGGTTTCTCATGCCTGATACTAGGGGAAACCAAAATTTGTTTTGTTTTTTGGTTTTTTTGAGACAAGGTTTCTCTGTGTAGCCCTGGCTGTCCTGGACTCACTTTGTAGACTAGGCTGGCCTCAAACTCACAGAGATCTGCCTGCCTCTGCCTCCTGAGTGCTGGGATTAAAGGTGTGTGCTACCACACCCAGCAGAAACCAGCATTTTTACTGGTCTGCTTCACTGACCAATGCCAATCTCTAGACCACTAAGTGACAGACAGTTCATGAAAGACCTTTGTTTAAGTAGCATTTAATGTAGTGCTATTACTATTAGAAACCAGGCCAAAAAAGGAGGAAATATGTGCAATTCTCCTTTATTTGCACATTTTATTAATCTGCTTTTAAAAGTTTGCTCCTCAGCCGGGCAGTGGTGGCGCACGCCTTTAATCCCAGCACTTGGGAGGCAGAGGCAGGCGGATCACTGTGAGTTCGAAGCCAGCCTGGTCTACAAAGTGAGTCCAGGACAGCCAAGGAAACACAGAGAAACCCTGTCTCGAAAAACCAAAAAAAAAAAAAAAAAAAAAAGTTTGCTCCTCATAACTATACCATCCCCAAATTACAAACTTTGAAAATATTTCCTGTCATGTTTGCTATCAGATACTGAAAGTCTATGAAAGGATAAGAAATATTAGGAAATGTGAAATGCCTTCCACTACTGATCATTTATTCATAGTATGTTAGCAAGTGTCTTAGTTATGTTTGTATTGCCATGAACATGCCATAACCAAGGCAACTTACAGAAGAAAAAGTATAATTTGGGGCTTACAGTGTCAGAGGGTTAGAGTCCATGACCATCATGGTGGGAAGTGTGGCAGCAAGGCTGTCAGGTTTGACATTAGCTGAGAGTTCACATCCCTCATCAGCAAGTAGGAGGCAGAGAGCTAACTTGGAATGGTGTGGGCTTTGAATTTTTTGAAAACTCAAAGTCCACCCCCAGTGACACACCTCCTCCAACAAGGCCACACCTTGTAATTCTTCCCAAAAGTTCCACCAACCTAGGACCAAGCATTCAAGTATATGAACCTATAGGGGCTGCTCTCATTCTAACCGCCACAGCAACCAAGCAAGCTATCCTGTAGTTTTCAGAGGAATAGTCTGGGTTGTCAGTTTTTCTGTTGTCCAGTATGTGGATGGTGCTGACTCATTTTCAAACTTCAGGCTTACTTATCAAAGGGAAAAAAAGCCTCCTGGCTCCTAAATAAAGGTAAAATTGGAGATGTTTTGGGACAATATCATTATATACCAAAATTTACCTGTTATTATGTGTTTTGAATTATCTGAAGTAAGAAACACTTTATTAATGCCGTGGCCACACAGCCAGAGGAGGCACACACGGAGAAAATCATGCACACAGTGCTCTGACCACCAAGCCCAAACCTCAGGAGGTTTGGGGCCTGCAGCAGTCTTATACATGGCTGGGATACATGACTTGATGTTGGCTTCTTGGCCAGGAGGACACGTTGTGACTGTAAGGACACTTATTCTAAGAAAGCTAATGGCATCTTCCTAGAGCCAGAAACAGTACATGGTGAAAGATCTTGCCTTGAAAATAAGATCCAGCCTCCAGAAACCTATTGAGAATAAAGCAAATGGCTTACAGAAATAATACAGCAATTCTCAATGCGTATCTCCCTTTACTGATTATACGCCATGATGAAATAGGAATGAAACCAATTTAGTGGAAAGAAACTCCATTTGCCTATTGGATGGTGTATTTCAAACATGATTTATCAAGCTGATTAATTTTCAGGTGGTTATTTTCTCTTCCAAACTTTCTTTCCCAAATTCTGTATAAATTATTTTGTTAGAATACTAAAGTGATTCACTGACTTACTCCTTTCCCTGTTCATCATATGTTCAACAACTACTTCATAATGAAGCAGGCACTCTAGTAAGTAGATGCTCCTGGTCCCCAAGAAGCTATTGTTCCTTCTAAGATTTCTATATTATTATTTTTTACATTACATTTAACTTTAAAATACTTTTTAAAAGTTATTTATTTATTTTGTGTGTGTGTGTGTGTGTGTGTGTGTGTGTGTGTGTGTGTATGTGTATTTGTGAGGGCCTACATGTCCCATAACAAGCATGTGGAGGTCAGAGGACAACTGTAGGTCTCAGTCTTCATCTTCTACCTTGGTTGCTGCTGTATTGAATACTCCAGACTAGATGGTTCTCAAGCTTGGTGGGGGATTCTCTCAATTCCTCCTGGCTTGGGATTACAAATATGTACCACAGAGTCTGAATTTTATATGTGTTCTAAGGAATCCAAAATAGGTCATCAAGCTGTGTGGCAAGTACTTTTACCTGAAGAGTCATCTCCTTAAAAAAAAAAAAAAAGATAATACATGCCTGTAATCCCAGAATTAGGAAGACCATGGCTTGAAGAGGCAAGTAGAGTATTTATGAGCCTGGACTTCATATATTTTAGCCTCAATTTCCTTTCTCATGTTAAGAGAATAAATGATGAAAACCATTTTCTCTTCAATTAATGGAAAAATTCTGGAGATACATTCAATTAGTTAACCTGTTTCCTTACTTAAAAAAAAGATGCAATTTTGATCTTATTCTTTCATTATTTGTTTCTTTATTTATTGTGTGTATTTGTGTGCGTGTGCACATGTGTTTGTGTTTATGTGTGTGTGTGCACGCGTGCACGCGTGCCTGTGTCAACATGTGCATGTGAGGTCAGAGGACAGCTTTGTGGAGTCAATATTCTCTTTCCATGTTGGGTTTTGGAGTTTGAATTCAGGTCAACAGCCTTGTATTGCAAGTGATTTTACAAACTAAGCCAGCTTTCTGACGAAAATGTTCCAGTCACCATGATATTGCCAATCTGGTTGGTGTCATAGATTTGAATATACACATGCTATGTACATGCATACACACATACCTATGCATAAGTTACTGAAAGTCCATGTGTGGTTTAGACAGAAAGTAAAGAAAGGCCAACACTGTGATTACTTGCCTGCCTTATAAAAGCCTCTGAGCCACCTCAACATGGCAGTCTAACCATTAGAAGCTGTAAGACGGAGACAAAATAGATTTACTTTAAGGGTAAGGGAAGTAAAATAAATTAGGCTGCAGGTGGATTCAACAGTTAGGGCCCGGGAGTGGCAAAGTACACATAGGATGTAGAAGATTTTTTTTTTTTTTAAAGAACACTAGTAGAGAACAAGAAGATGTAATTTTTCTTGACATAGCAACATACAATAAGGCCATACATATATTTAGCAACATCCATCTCCCTGAACCCTGAGCAGCTCTTCAGATCTGATAAACATTCCTTCTTCCCGGCATGTGAGGAGTCTCTCAGGAAGCCAGTGAGACCTGTGATCAGTCCTTGGCTCTGTCTCCTCCCAACCCTACAGCTGGGTTCGGGGAGGGGGCCAACCACAGTTGGCCACTTAGCAGGCACCCAGGTAAGAGTACGGAGAACTGGGCGGAGAAGCCTGTTTAATTTAGGCAGGAGAACCAAATCTGGCTTAATTTGGTTGGGCTCTTAAGACCCCTGTGGAGTTAAAAACTTGTTCCCCTCCAATGCTCTCTGAAAAGCAGGGGGCAGGAAAGAGGATCTCAGGAAAGCATTCTTCTCACTTCTGCAGCCTGTGATTCTTGAGGCAAGATTTCTTTCTTTCCAGAGGAAGGTGGATCAGTCCTTAGAGGCCAGATGCATGGGAAAGGGAAGATAGGAGGCAGCTGCTCCCGTGCAGCCCAGACTCTAAGGACCAATGTGGATGATTCCTGATTTCCTGGGTCCAGTCACTTTCTTGACAATTTTTGACAGGAGCCATGGGGATGCAAATGGTGGGTCAGGACAGCTAGGGTAGAGAAAGATGCATTTAAATGTTGTATGTGGTCCAAGCAAGGGCTGTGCTCATTGGTTTGCTGGTTCATTTATTCTTTACTTCCTTTGTCGATTTATCGCTTAACAGTACATTGGTGCTTCACAAGGTGTGGTCCTCTATCAGCAGCATTAAAAATGCAAATTCTTGGGTCTACTTCATACCTACTCTGGTAGACAACCTCTTTGACCAGGTGAATATATTGGGTGCATTTCAAAGACAAGCCACAGAAGACTGAGGTATGGTCTTAGCTGTGTGTTCTGTCACCTTCTGAAAAGACCCGGTACAACCAGTACCGCCTTTGTCATTGAATTATCCCACCAAAAGCCAATGAGAACCTGAAGTCTACCAACAGCTAGATGTGAGATTGAACACAGACATAGGTACTCACTAGGCAAGCCTTGAGTTTACCAGCCTGTCTTATATCCAGATTATAATCTGTGAAAGACTTCAAGGAACAGAACCTAGTTAAATGGAGTTGCTGACCCACAGAGCTGTAGGCTAAGAAATGTCTGTGGCTTCGAACTTATTTGGATTAATTGGTTATGTATAACTGATATGACATTGTCAAAACTCTGTGTGACCCTGGAATATAGACTAATATATTCTCCCAGATAAGCCTCATACAGGTAGATTGAGAAGAACCTCTCTGAATAAGTCAATTCCAAGGGCCCTGGAGCCTGACTGCCTAGGTTCAAATTCTAGCTCCATTACTTCTCTGTTGTTAGGACTTGATACTTACTTCTCAGTCTTAATGTCTCCCATGAAGTAACAACTCATAATGGTCCATACCTTTAGGCTTGTAAATAAGATTAACTGGGTTAATAGATTTAAAGCACTTAGCATATTGCCTGGCAACAGCAAACACACTAAAAAGTTATGATTCATTCATTCAACAAACTATAAGGCATAGACTAAGGGCAGATACTAGACTTGCAAAGATTCATGATGCAGCCCACCTCCTTTGGCACTATTGCCCTACTGTGGAGGGAGGCACATAAAAGAATAAAGATAAGTAAGCCAGCGTGGCACCTACACACAGCAGAGAGGAGCCCAGATGTGGAGTCTAACCTGGATGAAGGGCACTTGAAATAATGGAAAAGGCTGGGCGCAGTGGCACATGCCTTTTAATCTCTGCACTAGGGAGGCAGAGGCAGGCAGATCTCTGAGTTTGAGGCCATTCTGGTCTACAAAGCGAGTCAAGGACAGCCAGTGCTATTACACAGAGAAACCCTGTCTCAAACAAACAAACAAGAAAAGGAAAAGAATATGTATTTGGTTAGGCATAGTGGTGCAAGCCTTTAATTTCAGCACTCAGGAAGGTGAGGCAGAGGGATCTCTGTGTGTATGAGGCCAGCTTAGTCACATACTGAGTTCTAGACTCTAGCCCAAACAAATAAACAAACAAAATGAAAGTGTTCTCGATACCACCAACATTCCACTTTAAATGTGCAGTCTCTATAGCTTCCTTTTACTTTGGATAACAGATACGGTCACCAAAACTTCCTCATAGTACCTATTGGCTGGCATGCAGGACCTAGGTGCCTAATTCACAAAGCAGTTGCCTCTTGGTTGTCTTTTCTGCTTTTGAACAGATAGGCTGGTTCATCTAGCCTACAGTGTTGTTGTTTTTTTCTAGAAGGTACTTCCCCTTGCACAGTTGACTCCTTTCTTATCATTCAAACTTCTGTTTAAAAGCCTCATGCTTCTGTGTAAATGCCTCCCGGGATAGTCTGCCTGATCACTGTGTTTAAACAGCGTCTCCGTTGTGCTCTTTCCATTTCCTGAACAGTTCTAGAGATTAGCACTTACTTAATTTGTTTATTTACCTGTTGGCCGTCTTCCTCCTGAGAAGACTTCACAGTCTCTAGGGGTTAGTAAAGGTCTGTTTGACTCACCATGTTGCATACCTGGAGAGAGAGTTGGCATTTGATAAATATTTGTTATTGAATGGATAAGTGGATGAATGAACAAGTTTTCTTTTCTTTCTTTCTTTCTTTTTTTTTACAGCCACTGCAACACTTTAACATGATTTGCTAAAATGCCGATCTTAATTATGAGGGACGTTAATTCAAATTCTAGGAGACATAACTGCTAAAAACAGACAATGTGAAATCAGATCTAATTGGGGAGGAATGGCAGAGGAGACAGCTAGTAGACTATTTGACATTCACCAAGTACCACCTGCTAGGTGCTGGCACTAGGTTCAATGCTTTATGTGCACAAACATCTGAAAACATAATCTTCATTCTTTTGGGGGAAATTGAGGCTTAGAATAAATAACTTGCTTAAAGTCACAGCCAGTATTGTCCATTTGAACTCAAAAGTAAGACTCCAAAGCACTTGTGTTCACCATTATCCTATCCTTCCTCCAATGGTAAGCAGCTAACTAAATAAATACTAGGCTTTATCTTGTCTACCATTCTAATTTCTCCAGACTTAACCTTGTTCTTGGCCTACCCAAAGGAGCCCCTTCTCCCAGCCTACTCCCTGCCCCTAGGGGCTTGGCCTCTTGGTAGACACCCAGAGTTTCCCTAATTCTTACTGGCATCCCCGTTCATTCTTTTATTCTGGACTATGCCAGACCTTTGTGACTCAGCCAATCCCCAGAACTAGGGGACCCAAAGCTGCCACAGTAGGCTGGGACTCAGATAAGAGCATCCTTCAGTCCTCCCAGAGAAGCTTCAGAGGTCCACAACTGAGCAGTGTGCAGAGAGTCAGAGACTTTGGAGCAATCAGTCCTAAACTGATGTCATTACTAAGCCTCTCCCGTCAAGACTGTATTCTATGCAGAAGAGAAGGCAGAAAGGTTTTAAGAGCCAGATGTGGTAGGGTAGATGTCTCAAGGAAATAGAAACAACAGGACTGGTACTTATAAAAACTGTGATAATATACAGAAGACCACAGATTCAAACCCAACAACATCCTAGCACTGAAGAGGGGAAGTGGAAACAAAGTCCCACCCCCTAAACAGGAAGCTACTTGCTATTGATACTTGCTGGGAAAGGATCTATCAGTTTTCTATGGAGTGTTATTGCACATGTCAATCACACTCCAGGGCAGGCCCCGTGCCCATGAGTAGTTGACCAACAAAACAGATTCTGTGAGTTTTTTGTTTGTGGTGTGTCTGTGTACCTTTTGACATTTTGTCTTGTTTTGGTAATTTTTTCTGTCTTACTGATTTTCTTTTTTTCAGCTTGTCTATTTTGGTTTTATTCCTGTGTTTCTTGTGATGGACTTTTGTTGTTGTTTTGTTTTATTTTTATTTTTACAGAGAGAGAGAAATAACATGAATGAAGTTGAGTGGGTAGGGAGGTGGGGAAGGAAAAGAATAAGATAAAAACATAGTGCATGAACATGTTTAAATAATTTTTTTAATAATTGTGTGCTTGAATATAGATAGGTATGAACAGTTAGCAACCAGAGGATACTACATCACCAGAAAGCTTTCTTAAGGTTACATCTAGGAGCAGTACACATGACCATGAACACTAGGTTGTGGCCAAATGATCATTTATTCATGGCGGCCTCTTTAGCAGCCCATCAATCCCATATTTGTGGTCACATATGCAGGATAGTGGCTCCTTATGTCCAATTGACTAGTGTGTCTCATTCTAAACAACAGGTTTGTTGGTGCCTTCCCAGAAACCCCTAAAGATTAGCATTCTCTTAGTCAAAACAGCATGTAATTTAAAGCAATTGGCAGTTGCTGCGGCCCTGAATCCCAAGATCAGACAATCCAAGGAGGGTGAGAAGTCAGTCAAGTGCTTGGATGAAGGAGTTCTTAGGAGAGGTAAACAGAGCTCCTGCACTGGGGTGTGAAGAGGGATCAGGAGAGTGCTGAGGCCTATCTGCCTTGTACTAGGAACAGGCCTTGAGTAAATTTCCCATTAGCAACATGTCACCACAGGCCAAAAGGAACCAGGTTTATCTGGTCTGCAATGAGACTGAGAGCTGCGATGTCCCCTCATCATGAGAAATCACTGGGCCAGCAGCTCTGGTAGGCTACTACAAGCTTAAATCCTCAGTAGGAGGGAACCAATAGGGATTATGCCACTGTGAGTAATTCCCTGCTCAAGGCTTTTTTTAAAAAAAGCCACAAATGTGTGCTTTTAGTCTACTTTAGTGAGATTCAAATAATCAGATTTTCATTGACAAGGCCTGTGCTGAACTTTTCATACAAACATATCAAAATGTTTAATTGTTAATTATATTTATATGGTTTTACTTCGTTTCTGAGCTGCTCACATGTTTCCCATGTGACCTGGGTCAAGGGCATGAAAAGAAAGCTATTTGAAGGCACAAGGGTGGTGGCGGTAGAAACATGCACTGAAAGCTGATCTACTGGGGCAGCTATAAAGATATGTGAATTTATAATTTGAAGAATGGTTCTGTTTGATTAGATTTCAAGTTTTCAGAATGATGGCTCACTTAGGCCTGAAGAACAGTCTCGACTCCTGCATATTTGAGTGTATTTTTAAAACCCATTCATAAGGATGCCAGACATTGTGAAAATGACCTGAAGATTTGCTCTTAAGAAATCCAGGGTTTAGAGAAATATAGGCCAATCGACCAAGGAAACAACTTTGGAGTATCCAAGGTTATTTGGCTAACTAGGCCTGGGGATGCAGAGAAGGGATCACCAACTAGAAATGATTTAAATGATGATAAATTGTACTCAGCTCATAGAAGTAGATTTGGATGTGGTTTAAACTTACTTGATTGACAGGGGAAGTACGTTAAGGTTTTCCAGGGACTCATAGTTATCATTGTAACTGCTACTAATTTTTGCACCAAAGTAATATAGAAGGACTAGAGGACCAGGAAAAAAACAATTAAAGTTCTATTGACAGCATGGGAGACAATATTGAGTATCAGGAGGGAAAAGAGTCCTGACAACGCTAGAAGAGAAGAGAATTGCACAATGAAAACTACTCAAATCTAATGTGGGAAGCAGACTGGAATTGTGGGTGATGTCCTGATTTCATCACCTTCTACAGTTGACATTTCAAATTCTCATTTTTTCTCAGTTACTATAAATGAATCTACAAATATTAATAGGAACCCACAAAAATGTAGCTACTTCCTCTTGTAAACTCTGGTAGAAGCCACTTTTATTGTGATTGTGTCTGTACCTGTCCTGTTTTTCGTTCTAACGTGAATTCTGGGAGACTGTATGGTGGTAGGTACACACACTTTTTAAAAAGGAAGCCAAGCCATTGGGGAAAGCAACAGCTACCTAGCCAGGCACTCGGGGTAGAACGCAGGTCTCTTCCACCAGGGGTCAGCAGAACTTCTATGAGCCTCTTAGCAGTACAGCCAAACAGAGAACAGCTTCTTACCATTTGTCCCTCAGAAAACACTCACCCACGGGACGATGTCCTATCACTGGAAATAGCAGCCAGTTCCACGTTGTCAAACACACAAAGGACATGACTAAATATGACTTAGCCCAACATGTCAGTTTATGGAAAAACCAGAGTTAAGTCGGAGAGAGATTTCACGGCTTCAACTGCAGTGGGGGGAAACACTAATCAGTCAGCATGACTCATTAGGCGTCATTGGCTAATTGGCCAGTGACAAGTCTGTTTGTTGGAATTCCCTTATGAAAATAGAACTTGAAGTTTGTACCCTCTTCCTGCCACTGTCCTGGTGTAAAGCGTAAAGATTTTTAAAACTTTGTACTCGTAGAACACTTGCAAGGCTGAGGATATAGTTCAGTTAGTAGAGTGTTTGCCTATCACGCAGGAAGCCCTGGGCTAGGACCCCAGCACCATATCAATTGTGTATAGTGGTGAATACCTCCAATCCCAGCATGGAGGAGGTGGAGACAGAGGAATGAAAAGTTCAACGTCATATTTGGCTACCTAGTAGGAGGCCAACCTACTTTCGACCTCATCAAAACAAACAAATAAGAAACTTGACTCTCTCAGTCCTACCAACTAGAACAGCGGTTCTGAGTTCAGTAAGACCCCTCTGGTGGTGTGGAACGACTTTTTCAGAGGGGTTGCCTAAGACCATCTGCATATCAGGTATTTACATTATGATTCATAGCAGTAGCAAACCTCCATTTATGAAGTAGTAACAATAAAGTAATTTTATGTTTGGGGGTCACCACAGCATGTGGAACTGTATTAAGGGGTCTCAGTATTAGGAAATTTGAGAAACACTGAACTAGAAGGAACTGTTAAAAATGGAAATCAGAAGCTGTGCAGTGGTGGTGCATGCCTTTAAGCCCAGGGAGACAGAGGCAGGGGCAGGTGGATCTCTGTGAATTCGAGACTAGCCTGAACTACAGAGTGAGTTCTAGAACAGCCAAAGCTACACACAGAGAAACTCTGTCTTGAAAAACGGAAAAAGAAGAAAGGAAATCAGATCACATCACTCCCATGCTGAAAACGTCTTTAAAGGTCTTTCCACACAGGAAACAAAATGCCAGGGTGTGTGGTGTCCCTGTAACTTCTCTGCCCTGATTGCTAGTCTTTTGGTCCTGTATTCACTCTTTGTCAGTTACAGCTCTGGTTCTGCAAATAATGCCACCAGTGGTTCTCAGTGTGCTCCTGGAGCCTTGAGACCTTAGCAGCCTTCATCATAATAGGGAAGTTGATGGAAAAGTAAATTCTAGAGTCACATTCCAGATCAACTGAAACAGAAACTCTGGAGATGGAACTCTTGGTTAGTTATGTGTTAAGCACCCTACATCCCATGACAGGCAGGTCTTGTGACCATCCCACAATGCACAGAGCTGTCCCCCTACAACAAAGAGAATCACAAATTCAAGAGCCTCTGACCTGATTCTGATTTTTTCCTTTGTAAAACAGGACATCATTTCCTCTCCAACATTTGTGGTCCCATGGCAGCACTCAGGCTCCGGCATGATTGGGGCAGAGGAGCTACTCAATAAATGTTTGTCTAAGAAATTTGGAAATAGGTTCCTGGCAGCCCCCTCCTCCACTCTGGATTCGGTTTTCTCATTTGTTCCAGCCCAGAATAATACTCAAGTGCTAGGAACCTTAAGAAGACTGAGAGATGGTGCCCGTGAAATGCCAACCCAGAGTTTAACACACACACACTGTTCAATTCTCTTTGCTCTGCTCTCTCTATGGAAGCCAGATGAGGCTCTTCACTTCTACTGCCTTCTTTTCCTTGAGGGTGGGGTTCCTCTCCCACTCTACCACTTGGTCTGCACAGGATGACCTTGACTATTTCTGCTGGGATAGTACGGGCATATTCCAGCCTGCAACCTTCAGAAACCCTGCATGCTGGTCCTTCAGAAGCATGCTCTTGGACAAGAACCTGTCAGGGAAAGGGAAAAACCTGCAACCCAGACTCCTGATCCCTGGCAGGGAATGTCTCCATCCTGCAAGATGCTCCCAGGATGGTCCTTACTTGCTTGTCTCTTCTTTTCTCCTAAAGTCACTCAGGGTATCACAAGCAGCTCTTAGTCTTTCTAGAAGCTGGAAATGCTTGCTGCTGTGGATGCTCTCAGATATCATCCACACATATCACAATGAGCCCCTGTCAAATAAACGTTTTGTGTAACCTTATTAAAATTGATCATGAACACTGTAGATCATTTAATCATTTATAAATTATTGTGTTTTAGTTTGTGTTCACACTTTGGAGCCAAATTTCTTCTTCTGTAACAAATATACTTTACAGACCATAGAGGATCCTTATATACATTGAAAGGAAAGTTTCCTTTGCCAGTCTTTCATGGGAGATAATCCAAGTTCCCTTTCTTAAAAACTTTTTTTCTTTAAAATTTTTATACTAATCAAGAGCCTTTCCAGACTCTGAAAGATATCTGGAATACATGGGTGGATGATACTCCATGTATTTAATGCTTGTCAACATGATTTACATGTGCCTGTGGCCATATTTACCCAAGACTTCGATGACTAGATCTTACACTGGATATGCACACTGTGGACTTCAAAGGCCTTTCTTGTACATATGTCTTATTTGTTCATTAATTCTTGTTTGATGCCTACAGTAGAGTAGCCCAGTGAACTAAACATGATAGCTATTCTCAAGTTTACAGGTGGGAAACTGAAATGCAGGAAGTCAGGTAATCCACTCAAGGTCAGATAGTCGGTACTTGGGAGTCAAGATGAGAATCCATGTTCTCAGGGATCCTATGTGCCATCTGCTATTCATGTCCTTAGCTGATCCTGCAAAGGATCCCTCCAAAAGGAAATTAATCAAGGCCTGAGTGATTAAGATATCTTCGTAGTGTGTGAACACCAGCATTGAATATTCCTTTATTTGACCCATAGACAGTGGGATTAAATTAAATAATCAATCAGTTCAAGAGATATTTGTTGAATAACAGGAACCATGGTAGTGCTAGATATTAGTGACATAGTAGTGAAGAAAAAAAAATCAAACTATGTTCTTTTCTTATGGTTCATGTTCTAGAAGTAACAATGAATTAACAAATTAATAGAGTCCGTCAGGCCATTAATAGTGCTAAGGAGAAAACAAGCAGAATGAGGAGATGGGAAAATAAATGAGGTTTTATTACTCTAGTTAGTGTGGCCAATAGTGAGGTGGAGTCTCAGATGAGACAGGAAGTGAGACATTGCTTCACATAATAAGTTAAAAATACCCACTCCTCAGCCGGGTGGTGGTGGCGCACGCCTTTAATCCCAGCACTTGAGAGGCAGAGGCAGGCGGATCTTTGTGAGTTCGAGGCCAGCCTGGTCTACAAAGTGAGTCCAGGACAGCCAAGGATACACAGAGAAACGCTGTCTCGAAAAACCAAAAAAAAAAAAAAAAATACCCACTCCTCATATTGACCTTCATTGTATATGTGAGAAAATAGTTAAGACTTACTATCTTAGGCGGGCTAGGTGATACAAGCCTATAATCCCCAGCTTCTCAGCAGGTTGAGGCAGGGGAATCTTGAGTTCAAAGTCTACCTGGGAAATTTATAGAGACTCGGCCTCAAAAGAGAGCACGTGCCTAGCATGTTCAATGCCTTAGGTTCCATCCCCCTACCTAGCATTGAAAAGAGCTATCGTTTAAGTAACTTCTAAATAGAGACAGTTCTCCACCTCCAAGGACTCAACTTAATGAAATTAATATCTTTTTATTTTATGATGGCATAGAAGCATTACATATTTAGTATAAATCAAACTGAGAATTTTGTTCTGAATTTGAAAAACAGTGTGGTCTTGTCTCTTGCTGTTAAGCAGGAGTGGCAAGTAGTAGTTTATGGCCTCAGGATCACAGATAAGCAACATATCCTCTATAGTATTCTGTGGCTAAGCAACATTGTTCAGTAGGTAAGGTGTATTAAATGCACTTTCCACTTAGGATGTTTACAACTTAAGATGAGTTTTTTGGGCTCCAACCCTATGTTACTTTGTTTTTTTCTTCATTTTCTCTTTTCTTTCTTTCTTTCTTCCTTTCTTTCTTTCTTTCTTTCTTTCTTTCTTTCTTTCTTTCTTTCTTTCTTTCTTTCCTTCTTTCTGTCTTTCTCTCCCTCTCTCTCTCTTTTTTTTAAAGAAAAGGTCTCCAGTAGCACAGGTTGACCATGAACTCATTTATATATCAAAGGATGGCCTTGCAGTACTGATCACCCCACCTCCACTTCTTCAGGGCTGGAATTACAGATGTGAACTGGACAATACTGTGTTGTTAGCTATAGTCGGCCTGTGGACAGCCCAACAGTTATTTGGCTTGTAATCTTAAGTTCTTATCTTAAACTAATGTCACTCCATTTCCACCTTAATCCTGTCAAATATTTTCCTATTTTATGCCTTTGTGAGTTTCCTGTTTTATGCCTTTGTATGTTTAAATTGAGTTTTTAAATTTATTTTGTTTTGAAGGTACATGTAATAGAAAATGTTGCATGCTGGGCAAATGCTCTACCACTAACCTGAAGCCTGGGTTCAAGGTTTTTTTGCTCTAGTCAGATCATGATGTATTTATACTTTGGTGTCTGGATTATTTCACTTTGTATATTATTCTCCAAATTTATATATATTGTTGCAAGTTGAAATTCCCCCTGCTCTTATGATTAAATAAATGTTCTATTTTATATGCACATTTTTTGATCCATTCATCAATGAACAAAAGCTTAAGTTGTTTTCATATCTTGACTATTGTGGATAATGCCACATTGAACATTGGAAGTTCCAATGCCAGATTGGAAGTACCAATCTCTCTTTGATGTACTGATCTCATTGACTTTGGCTTCATACCAGTCAAGTAGTGGTGTTCCTGGATTATGTGGCATCACTTGTTCTATTTTTAATGTTTTTAGGAAGCTTTAATACTGTTTACTGAAATAGTATTAACTTACATAAACACCAATGGAACATGAGTTCCCTTCTCTTCAAACCTTTTTCAAAACTTGCTACCTCTTTTGTTCTTGACATAGCCATTCTAGTAGGCGTGAGTGGGCATCTTTTTGTGGCTTTACTTTGCATTTCCCTGATGATTAGTAATGTTGAAGTCCTTTTAATATACCCATTGGGACACTTGCATGCCTTCTTTGTGAAAATGTCTATTTAAGTCCTTTGCCCACTTTTATTTATTTTTGCTATTGAGTTTGATGAACTCCTTGTATATTTTAGATATTAAGCTCCTTTTGATGTATGGTTTGAAACTATTTTCTCCTTCCATAGCCTGCCTTTTCATCCTGTTGATTGTTATCTTCGGTGTGCAGATGTTTTCTTAGATGAATCACTTATTTTTGCTTTTGTTGTTTGTCCTTATGAGACCCTCCTTTGCAATTTTGTTTAAGTCAAATTTTAACCTTTCATTCATTTGTTCATTCAATTCAGTATTTGAATTGTACCTAAGTCTAGGAACTGCTCCAGGCCGTAAGGATTAAAAAGTTAAGACTAAGGCTGGAGACATAGCTCAGTGGTTAAAAGCAGACACTATTCTGGAAAAGGAGCCAAGCTCAGTTCTTAGCATGAACATTGGGTGGCTCACAACAACTCACAGCTCCAGCTCTAGGAGGATCAGATGCCTTCAGTCTTCATAGGCACCATAGGTACATGAATTCATACATACACACAGAGAGACTGAGTGAGAGAGAGAGACATTTAAAAATAAATCCTAATATGGTAAGACTATTCCTTCTGGTTAAACAACAGGAAAAAAATTATCAAGGCTGGAGAGATGTTTCAGCAGTTAATTGCACTTGCTTTTGTAGAAGACCAGAGTTCAATTTCCAACACCCACATGATAACTCAAACTCATCTGCAACTCCAGATCCAGGAGATCTGACATCCTCTTCTGACTCCCATGAGCATCAGGCTTATATGCAATACATGTACATCCATCCACATAAAATAAATATTAAAAGAAGATATCAGTAGGTGAGAAGGTCCAGTGAAAAAATAGGGGGGCCGGGTGCTGCACTGAGGATGCCATTGTAGAGGTTACTGTAGATTGCAGCTGAGATTTTGGAGTGTAGAATGTGGGTTAATGACATCCATTATAGACAACTCCAGTGTACAGAAACGTATAGACTGCAACTTGGGACTGGCTGATTTTTTTTTAAAGCATTATTCCAGGCTTATCAATGAGAAGCTGAGGGTAAGCTGAGATCATTCCTTAGGTTCAAGGCATTAGTCTGTAGCAGAAACATGGACTGAACCCCTTTTCCCTCATTTTCTGTACCATTTTCTCCCACAACATAAAGCACTATGGAATGTGGATGTAACAATGTGCTGTGAGCTGAGGGAATCCACCGTAGTTAAGTATAAAAAGCAAGAGATTCTGCTAAAGCAGAGAAAGAAGAATCCTACCCTCTACACGGTGCAGGTGTTTGACATTCAGATCTTGACACTCTGCCTTGAAGACTGTTCATAGCAGCCCCGCAGAGAGCTGGGGTCCAAACACTACCTTTACCTTCGTCGTTCTCATCCTGTTTGGAAAATGACTGAACCCTTACTCTTATTTCAGGCCTTTCTAAATCATGTGGTGGAGACAAAGTAAATCATGAAAAGCTACATCTTTGGCAGGTCCAAAATAGGCAGAGGTTTCAGGAATGTACTATAATATCCCTCCCACGTCCCTTCCCTTCTTTATTCAAACAAATCTGAAATAAAAAAGGTTGAAAACTTTCCACCCTGCCTTTTTATAACTATACCACGGGTATACAGCCAGCTGGGGGTTTCAGTAGCCTGAGGGAGGTAGGGATGTGTCTGCTCCCAGCTCAGTCACTCCCACAATAAACAATCACTAAACAGCTTGCTGCTCTAGGCAACTGCTTGTCCAGCTTAGTCAGGCTTTGAGACTAGGGTGGAAAGTGCTCTGAGACAGAATTCAGGCTCTGAGACCAGGTAATACTTCGGAATCTAGCACAGCTTTGAGGTCCTAGAGGTTCCTTTTGAAGATGGCTTTTTATCAGTCATCCAATTAAGTTCTCTCAGGATGACAGGGACTTGGGACAGGGGAGTCAACAGAAGAAAGGTCAATTGAAGGAAGGAACAACAGTGGCACATTCATTGTAAATACAATTTGTTTTTGCTTCCAAGGTTCCCTTTCACAGCTAGGGCAGGTGACACCTTAAAAACACCACCTCAAGAAGAATAAGAACACGGATGGGGTCAAAATGAAATGGCTTCTTTTCAGCCATTAGGTCCCTCCCAGCCCAATGTTAGTGAATAGAACAGGTAGGAGGAATTCAGGAATGGAAGAGAGGCACCCAGATCAGAAGGATTTAGGAGGTGTCTTCTCACACTCAAGCAGGGATCGAGAACTGCAACAATTCCATCGGACTGTGACAATCCCTCCTTATTGTTGAGGATTAGGGTGTCTCCGTGAGGAAGACAGAAAAAATCGGTAGGTTACATGGGGGGAATTAGGACGACCATTTCAGTGTTCAAAAGAAAACACACACACAAAAAACTGGACCTCAGCAGGTCTAAGTGTAGGGGAGAGCCATCCCGACCGGCGCTCGCTTTCCATGAAGTCCCCACCCCCTCCCCTTGGTTCTCCATTTTCAGGCATCCTCCTCCAGAACCGGTCCTCCCTGCCTCCTGGCGGGGAGGCGTTCCCAGCTCTTGGAGACCCCGGAGCATCCCGAGCCCGCGGGCTGCCGGCCGCGTTCCCACCCCTCCGCCCGTGTCTCTGGGACCAGTCCGGTCCAGCAGGCGTACCGGGCCCAGCGTGCCGAAGGCC
Source organism: Lophiomys imhausi (assembly GCA_907164525.1). Lineage (NCBI taxonomy): Eukaryota > Metazoa > Chordata > Mammalia > Rodentia > Muridae > Lophiomys > Lophiomys imhausi. The sequence continues at coordinate 287,472 of CAJQZJ010034450.1, forward strand.
GGCGGTGGGCGACGCCCGGCCGGCTCGCGCTCCGCCCGCCGCTCGTGAGCTCCGGGGTCCCCGCGGCCCGCGCCCGCGCCGCGCCGCGCCGGCGCCTCTGCCGGCGGCCGGGGGTTATGAATGGGCGCAGCGGAAGCCCCGCCCCACCCGGACGTGACGCCCGGCCAATGGCAGCGCGGGCTGCGTGGATGGATGAGGTCAGTGCTGTCGTGTCGGGAATGGAATGTGTAAGTGTAACATTCAGAACCGGGTAACATTCGGCGACCGAACGCGGCGGTCGGCAGCGACAGCGCGGGGCCTGCGAAGCTCCGCTCCGGGCCGGCACTGCCCGCGGGGAGGACGCGCCGCCGCCGCCGCCGCCGCCGCCCCGCGCCGCCTCGTGCCGC